>CM072257.1:4195300-4271276 GCA_036851935.1 Coregonus suidteri | reverse complement strand
AAACATGCTATGTAATGAACATCTATAATTAAATTTATTTTATAAAAAAGGAAAAATAAGGCTCTAAGGCCTAACTTGACCCCCTTTTTAAAATTTGGCAGAATTCTCTAAATATTTTGCTCGGATAGGCCGAGTCACTCAATATTGGACCCATATTTTGATGATTCTTTTCTAATTCTAAAATGACAAATTTTCATAACAAATTCTATAATTGAACCCCTCCTCACACTCAATTTTTCGTGACCAAGAAGATTCCTTTTCTTACTAGATCCCAAAAAGATCACAGAGGGGCTGAGGACTAACCAAGTTGGACGAGGCTGTTTCTAAGACAATCCCCCAACTCAGTCCGGAGGTTAAGGGAGGAAAGTTGGCCGAAGCTGTTGCCATCCCATCTCAGTCGCAGGAGGAAAAGGGGGGAGTGATTGGACGGGGCTGTTGCCATCCCTCTACCAGGAGGTGAAGGGATAGTGATTTGGACGGGGGGGGCTTTCCCCATCCCCATCCAGTCGCAGGGTTTTTGAAGGAAGATGAGTTGGAGGGGGTGTTTTGCCATCCCATCTAGTCGCAGGGTTTTTTGAAGGAGAGAGTGAGTTGGACAGGCTTTTTCCCCCCATCTAGTCGCAGGAGTTAAAGAGAGTTGGGTTTGGGACGAGGCTGTTCCCCTCCCATCTCATCGCAGGGGGTTGAAAGAAAATTTGATTTGGCGAGGCTGGGGCCACCCATCTCAGTCGCAGGAGGTTAAGGAAATGATGAGTTGGACAGGCTGTTCCATCCCATCTCAGTCACGGGGGGAGGATGTATTTTTCTATTAAATAAAAATCAAAAATTTTATTGGTCACATGCGCCAAATCAACAGGTGCAACATTACGGAAATGCTTATTTAGAGCCCTTCCAACAGTGCATTTATTTTAAACAAAAAAAGTAAAAAAAAACAACAAAAAAAAAAATGTTGAAAAAAAAAAGAGCAAGAAAATAATGCAGTGGGAGGCTATATATACAGGGGGGTCCCGTTGCGGGTTCAATGTGCGGGGGCACCGGCTATTGGGGTAGTTGAGGAAATATGTCTTTGGGGGTAGAGTTAAATTGACTATGCAAAATACTTAACAGAGTACAGCAGCTTTAAAAAGGTGGGGGGGGGGGGGCGTGCAAAGTCCGGAACCCCCTATTACTGTTCGGAGCTTAGGGTTTGGGGGGGTAAAACTGTTGAGAAGTTTTTTTCCCCCCCCTAGACTTGGCCCCTCTGGTACCGTTTGCCGTGCGGTAGCAGAGAAAATCTATGCTGGGTGGCGGGAGTTTTTTGACATTTTGAGGGCTTCCATTGACACCGCCGGGATAAGGTCCTGGATGGCAGGAAGCTTTCCCCCGTGATATACGGGCCGTACGCACTACCCTCTGAGTGCCTTGCGGTCAGGGGCCGCAGTTCCACCCCAGGCGGGATGAAACCATCAGGTGCTCTCGTGGTGCAGCTGTAAAATTTTTTGAGGATCTGAGGACCCATCCCAAATCTTTTTGTCTCCTGGGGGGAATAGGTTTTTGTTTTTCCCTCTTCCCGACTGTTTTGGGTTTGTTTTTGGACCATGATTTTTTCTTTGGGTGTTTGGGGACCCCAAAGGTTTTAATTTCCAACCTGTTCCACTCAGCCCCGTCGATGAAAATGGGGGCGTGCCCTCCTTTTTTTTTTCCTGTAGTCCAAAACCCTCCCCTTTTGTCTTGGCCCAACTTTGAGGGAGATTGTTACCCGGGCACCACAGGGCCAGGTCTCGGGACCTCCCCCCTCAACGTGACCCATGTTATACGGTCAGATATACCACAGCTTTCAGCCAATCGCATTCAGGGCTCGAGTCCCCGGTTTAAATAAAAAAAAACGGGGTTGTGTGTCACCCTTCATTAGGGGGTGGTGCCGGGGTTATTTCTGTTGTGTTTAGCTTGAGGTTTGGCCCTCCCCCCAGCTGCTGTTACATTGTCACGCAAAACCTCTTTTTCGTTTTCCGTTGCGGGTATGTTGTAGTAACGTTCCACATCCGTTTTTTTATGTCAAGGCAATGGGGGTTAAATCGGGTGTGCTGGGGAAGGGGGGCCCCAACGTGAAACCTTTGCTGCTGCTCTCCCTGGGGACAAAAACTATTGTCAAGCGGTACACAACACAGCCCCGGGGGGACTGGAGCCCGGGTTTGAATCCGGCTCTGTCGTACCCGGGCCGCGACCGGGAACCCTGGGGGGGCCCCAACCTTTTGGACCAGCGTCGCCTGGGGTATGGAGGAAGGGCCCGGGCTCTTTCCCGAGAGCATGGTTTTTTGGCAGCCCCGGGGGTTTTGTGGGTTTCGATTCCCAAGGGGGGGATAAACAAAAAAAGTTACCCCCCCAACTAACTGTAAGTCGCCCCGGGAAAAGAGCGCCCTGCAAAATGATTTTAAAGGGAAAATGAAAGGGGGCCCCCCGTAAACAGTTCCACAAACGCACATGAGTCGCTGCTGTGGAAGCACTAATACTGGACCAAAGCCACTGTCATTGCACCAGTTTTGGCTTCAATGCTTTTCCCGGGCCAAAGAGCTTTGACGGGATTTGGGGCCCGGGGGAAAGCGACAAAACCCGGGGTGTGGACAGACGCTTTCCCCGGAAAACTAAAAGCCTCCGTTCGGGAAGGGGGGAAATGTGGGGGAAAATTTCTTATTTTTTCTCCACTGATGATGATATCCAATCTGTTTTTTCTTACTTTTGTGGGGTCAGTACCCCAAGAAAACACAGTTTTTTTTCAGAAAAAACAAATGAAATGACTCAAAATGACAGTTTTTTTTTCCCAACCACTGTGCTAGTACGGAAAAAAGTTGAGTTTGAAGGGAATGTTATATAGTGGGTCCATGGCTACTACTCTCCCGCGCAATATTGAAACCTGGGTTTTGAGGGAGGAAAGGAGTGGGTAGAGGGAACTTTCTAAACCCTTCAACACTCCTGGGGGGGTTGGGTGGGAAAAAAAAAAAAAGCCCCGGGGGCCCATGGGTGATTTAAAAAATTTCAACTTTATGGCTTCTGTTAGGTATTCCCATTTCTTATTTTTGGGGGGAAAGGTTAAATAAACTCATTGGGGGCACAAATTGTTGAAGTCTCTGATTGACATTTTATAAATCAAATGACATTCTGGGGGGTTGGGGGGTACACCATTTTTCCTCTACCCCAGGGGTGTGCCCAGTTTGGCCCCGGGGGGAAGGGGAATGTAAATGAGGAGTCGGCGCAGGAAACAGGGGTTTTTACCCAAACCCCAAACTTTACAAATGTAAAGTGAACAAAAATCAAAAACCCGACCTCAAAAATTCAGGGCAGAACAGTACCAAACAGGGCTTTAAAACAAAACAGGAAAGGCGAAAAACCCGCAGCTCAAACACACCGGACACAAAAACCCCAAAAAAACTAACACAAAACGGGAATTTATGGGACACGAAATTTGGGACAAAACAGACACGGTTTACCGACAGCCCAAAAAGAAATAAACACACAAAACATAAAAACGGGGGGCAGCTAGTTTCCCGGGTACGGCAAAACCCCGAACCCTGCCAAACCCGGGAGGAGGACAGCCTCGCCGAAACCGGGGAACAGTACCCCCCTTTTTAAAACGCCGGCTCCACCGTGCCCGCCCCGGGTCTCGGGAGGGCCAGGGGGACGCGCCCCCGGGGCCGCTTTGGCTGCCCCGGGGGAAACTCTGTCAAAAGGGGGGGGTTCGAGGTGTCCCTCCTAGGCCCCGGGCACCGTTCCCCCGGGACCGAAACCCTCCCACCCCAAACGAGATCCCTGGAGCCCCACTCCTCCGTGCCCCCCCCGGCCCAATTTTCCCGGACCCGGGTTACCCCCGGGGGCCCCCTCGTTTTTTTTTTCCAAAAAGGTGTTGGAGGGTCTCCCCTTTTATCTCCTCCTCTTGGAGTGGACCCTACCCCCGGGCCTGAGAAGAACACGGGGAAACGAGGGTTAATATTTTTGTACCCCAAAGGCATTGTACTTTTGTAACCCCTCTTTCAATCTTCTCAGGCCCTTTTAAAGGGGCCCCACAAACCAGCCGCCCCCAGTTTTCCGGCGGGCGGGCCGGAGGGGAAAGGTTTCGATCAGAGCCGGACTCGATCCCCCCGGTGCGTCACCGGCCCCTCACTGGGGTTTGGCCAATCGGCGCTGGCCTTGTTTGACGGGGGCCCGCTGCAAAAATTTGGACATGGGCACGTCCCCCTCCCCCTCCGAGCCCAATCCCCGTCCACCGAAAAAGGGGCCCCCTCGGCCCGGGCTCTCGTCCCAACGGTCCCCAAGGACCGGCTGATACCCTAAAATAACTGGAAGGTTTTTAATCCGGTGGGGGAGTGGGGGAGAGATTTTGGGGCCCATCTCTGCCCGGGGATTAAAACCCGACCCCCTCCCCCGGGCCCGGGGCCCCGGCAATAGGCCCTAAAAAAAAACCAAACCCACATCCGGGTTCACACGTTCCCCCGGGCCCATTGCTCTCGGGGTGGTCCCCCCCGAGGTAAGGCTAATGGGAACCCCCAGGCGTTCCATGAAACCCCCCCAGACCTGGGGTGAACGGGGGACCTGGGATCAAAACACAATACCTGGGGGACCCCATAGTGCCGGGAACACGGGTAAAAAAGGGCCTGGGGCGGTCTGTGGGGGCCGGGTAGGGAGACCCGGCATTGGGGGGGAAAACGACGGGCCCCTTAAAAAACCCCGATCCACAACGCCCAAAAATGGTGGTTTTTTTCCCTGGGGGGGGGTTAAAAATTTTTAAAAAAATCCACCGAGGGGTGGGAACCATGGCCCTTGGGGAAGGGGGCAGGGGAGAAATTTGCCCCCGGGGAAAATGCCCTAGGGGGGTTTTTACACTGGGCACAAAAACCGGCGGGAGGAGACAAAAAAAAACCCTCACATCCCGGCTAACGTTGGCCACCAGTTTTTCACGCTAAGGCAGTGCACCGCCGCCAATCCCAAGGATGCCCAGAGGAGGGTGAGTATGACCCCAAAAATAAGCCAAATCAGGGACCTCGAGGGGAAGTCCTCCGCCCCAAAAGGGGGCCACCCCGGGGAGTAGGTGGGTACGCAGCGCCCCCCCTCGATTTCCCCCAATCGACCCCCCTTTAACCGGAGCCACCAACAAGACTCCCCAGTATGGAATTGGGGCTCAAGGGACCCTCCTCTGTGCCCCATACTCCCGGGGCCCGGCCCGTCTCCCTTTAAAACCTTTCTGGGGTTCCCCGGGGGATTATGTGATCTTAAAAACAAACCGGGTCAGGAACATTTCCCCCCTAGCCTGACGGGGGTTTCAATCCCCTACCCCCGGGGAATGTACCCCCGGGTTTACTTTATCAAAAAGGGAGGAAAGGGTGTTGACCCCCCTCAACCAAATCCCCTTCCAAAACCTTTGGGCCTGGACAAACAGCTAACACCCCCTGTCCCCAACGTCAAATTGCGCTCCGCCGGCTGAGTTTCCTTAAGTAAAACCACGGGGGCGGAGTTTTGGGTTGCGTCCCGGGAAACCGTTGTGACGGGACTCCCCCAACCCCCCGGTCTGGGAAACGCGTCCCCCTTTAAAAACCCTTTTGGAAAGGCAAAGAGGGATCCGAATGCGCCGCCCCGGGGCCGAGAGGGAACAGGTTTCTTCAGCTTGCCAAATCCCTTGCCCCGCCTAGCTGCCCCACCGCAAGCGCACCGGGAACCCCCCTTTACCCAGGGACGTAATGGGAGCTGAAACCCTGTCCAAAGCCCCGGATCCCCCTCCGGTATTAATTATAAAACCCCAAAACCGTTTGCACCTCTTTTACGGTGGGGGGGGGTTTGGGCCAAATTAAACCACAGCCGCCCCCCGGGATCAAACCTCTATCTCCCAGCCAAAACGGGGACAACCGATAACCAAAAGGAGACGGACTCCTGGAAGAACAGGCTTTCCTGCCTTGACATACAAGTCTTTGCTCCAACAGTCTTTCTCAATATTTCCGGGCGCCCTTTGGGTTACAGGGCCGGGCTCGTTTTAGAAGAAAAACACAGAATGTCGTAAATGTACACCACTAACCCTGCCCATCTTGCCCCGGAAAATCCCCGTCAAAAAAGGATTGGAAGACTGAAGGACCCTTCTTAAACCCTTTGGGGCCCTGACGAGAAAACTCGAAATGATCCATTGGGGTTGCAAAATCCCTGTTTCCATTCATCCCCCCCCCTTTAATGCGCACCAAATTGTCGGGGGCCCCCCTGGGGATCCAATTTTGTGAAGAACCGCCTCGCGTCCCCCCGAAAACTCCGTCATCGCCCGCAATCAGGGGGAAGGGGTAACTGTTTTTGACTGTGATCTGATTGAGACTCTTTAAGCAATACCAAGGGCGAAAATCCCCCCCTTCTTTTCCCCAAAGAAGAAACTCGGGGGAAACCCCCCGGAGAATTTAGAGGCCCGTATGTTCCCTGTGCCAAGGACTCGCTTTTTTAAAGGCCCTCCATGCCCCCATTTTTCCTCTTGGGCCCAGGGATACCCCTAAACCCCGGGGAAAAAGGGGCTGCTCCGGTCTGGAGATTTTTTCGCCCATCCCCCTGTCTTGGGGGAGGTAGCCGGGCCCCCCTTTCATTTGCTAAACCAAAGTGCAAAAATCTCAAGTGGGGGGGAATGCGCATGCGGGCACTTGTTCGGAAACCTCTCTCCGAGGTTTGCCCCTATGGAAACACCTAAACATCTCCCCCTACCACGGGCAGACCACCCCCAAAAAGACCCCTCTGTTGCCACGCCTATGGTAGGATCGGGGGTGTTTAACCCGGGGAACCCCCAAACACCCCCTGGGTACCCCAGGAAGTAAATAAATTTTAGAACTAAATTATTTCCTCTGACCCCCCTGCGTCTTCATAGCCCGGGGTTGCTGTGACATCCCTGATAAACCCCGCCCCCAAGGGCCGGCTGTCTAATGCTGGACGGGGAAGGGAAACTTCTCCCGGCCGAAGGGAATTCCAACCCTACCCCAAAAACCCGGGATCATAAATTTCCCCATTTTGGTGTGAATCTACAAAGCCCTTTAAAGGGCGGGGAATGAGGTCCACCTGGGGAAAAAACGCACGGGAATATTCTGTGACCAACAGAGACTCGGGGTTTTTTAAATTGGGCCTCTCACCTGAAATGACCCCCCCAGTGCGTGCCCGTGCCCCCCTCTCCCAGAAGCCCTCCCCGCACCGGGCCCGCGTGTGCCCTTTCCACGGCCCAGTTGGGGGCGGGGGGTGGCCCCCCTGGGTTTTTTCCCTCCTCCTCTCTCTAGCCCACCCCCCCGAGCTCCTAGGATTGGCTGGGGAGGGTCCTGGGGGAAATTAAATGGACGACCCCCCCCTCGGACGCCCGCGGGGGGCCAGCAGGGTGTAAAGACGGATGGAGATTTCCACCCCTGGTCGAACATGGGTTTGGGGGGTCCCTGAAAGCCAGCTCACAACGAACTTTTCCTCACGCAGGCTACCCGGAAATGGTCAAATGAGGGCCCTCTTTTTCCATCCTGAAATCCCCCCAGCTAACGCCCCGGAAACTCCGTGCGAACTCCTGGGGCGCTCCTTTTCTCCTGTCGGAGGTAGAACAGAACGCCCCCCCCGCCCCCCTTCCCTTCAGGTGGGTGATCAAAGACTGCCCCGGGAAGCGGGGGGAAAACCCTCGCGTAGGTGAGGGGTAACTGGCGTCTATTCCCCCATTCGGCGTTGGCCCCTCCAACCCTTTCCGGATAGCCCCGGAAAATGGGGGGCGGGGGACCGCTCTCGTTCCCGAGGCGCTGGGTGTATAGAAACCATTTATATTCAAAACCTGAGGAAAGGAACCCCTACCCCCCCCCCTGCGAACCCTCTATCCCTCGGGGGGCCAGACCCCAAATACCACTGGGTTCCGGCCCCGGAGGGGGAGGACTGCCCGGTGGGGGTGGAGTGGTGATAGGACTTTGGGCACCCTTTTCCTTTTAAACCCCAACCGGTGCGAGTGTTGGACCCCCTCGCCCAAGGGCCTCCAGTTCCCCGGGAATCATGGAGTCCTCTGCCTGACCCATTCTTTAGCACCAGGTTGTCGCCCGCTGATCCTCCCCCCCTGAACTCCATAGGGGGTGTGTTTTTTCCCCTGTCATTTTTGGGGCCCCCGGGATGTGATGTTTAAAGGATTTCAGGGGCCAGGACCAAAAGGTTTTTTTTCCAACAAACTTAAATACTGTAATTTAAAAATAATAAATACAACGCCTGGGAAAAAACCAGGGGCCCGGAAACCCGTACGCAACATGCGTAAAACAAAACATGTAGAGCGAAAACCACGCAGCTCAAAAAAACCGCGGCCCCAACCACACAATTAACTAACGAAAAACAGGGAACTTTTTTGGGAAACACGAAAATTGGGAAACACAAAAAATACACGGGTTTGTCCCAGACGGGACCCAAAGAAATCAACCAACAAACAAAAAAACGGGCAGCTAGTTTCCCCGGGGACGGCGCCCCCCGAAGCCTCCCGAACCGGGAGGGGGAGCCTGGGGCCAAAAACCGGGACAGTGTGTGTAAAATCGGGAGGGAGGGAGAGGAGACTCCACCCCTATATAAAGTGGGCACCATTAATTTTGAAGAGAGCAAAAACCGCCCCAAACCCTAGGGATCTTGTGGGGCCCCCTACCCCCAAAGACAAAACTCTCGGGTGGGAAATACTGTTTTTTGTCGGGCCCAGCACGTCTCGTTGTGTAAATCGGCACATACTAGGGGGGAGATTTATTCGCCTCTGTGGGGGATGGATGGCCCCCTTTTAAAAATTGTGAATCCCCCACATTGGCAGTTACCCTGAGAAAAAATGCTAAAGTGGCGGAGGTGTATTTTTGGGCATTGCTTTGGGAGTTTTTTTAATAATGTCAAGCAGAAAACAGCCCCACAAAATTTTGGAAAAAGGCTCATGTGACAATTCACATGGCAGTCTGACACTAAAATTTTAGTTGGTTTTCAGTGTAGATAATGCAAAAGTACACTGAGGAAACTTGGGCTTTAAAACCGCCGTTGGGAGTAATTGGGAAGGGTTTTTGACACAGGTTTCTCTAAAAAAAAAAAATAGCCCAAAATTTTTGGGGGGCAAAGGAGTCGGCCCCTTTGCATACCCGACGATATCCCCCCCCATTTCCCAAAGACCTTATCGTACTGCTCCCCCTCAGGGACTAAAAAAAAATTTGGCAAAAGGGGGCCCCCAATCCTCAAAAAAAATTTTAAAAGCTGCACCCTTTTAGGGGCATCCTACTGGTTGCCTTTACCCCCGGTATTTCAACTGCTTGGGCCTTTTGACCGCAAAGGGACTACGGGGGAGTCTACGGCCCCGTACAAAACCTGGGGCAAAGCTCCCCGCCCCCAGGACCTCTTTTACCCCCCGGTGTCAAGGAAGGCCCCCAAAATTGTCAAAGACTCCCCCCCTAGTCATAGACCCGTTCTTCCCCCTGCTACCCGGCCCCCGGGGAAGCGGTAAACCGGGGGGTCCCAAATCTAGGGCCCCAAAAAACTTCTCAAAAGCTTCTAAACCCCCCAAACCTAAACTCCCGAACAGCTAATCATTTCTACCCCGGCCCATTTGCACGCCCCCCCACCCCATCCCCTTTTTAAACCCGCCGCTACTTCTTTAAGTATTTTTTCATAAACATTTAATCTACCCCATGTACATATTACCCCAAATACCTCAACTAGCCGGTTCCCCCCCACATTGAAATCTGCAACGGTTTCCCCCCCTTTTATTAAAACCTCCCCACTGTCCTTTATTTTAAAATGTAATATAAACCTCCCTACGTCACTTTATTTTACTTTTGCCTTTTTTTCCCACCCCTTTTTTTTTTTGTTTTATTCTTACTTTTTTTTTTTTAAAAAATGCACGGGTTTTTTTTAAGGGCTGTGTAAGGGATTTCACTGAATGTCTTCACCTTTTGTATTTGGCGCAATTTTGACCAAAAAAATTTTTATTTTTATTTGATTTGATTTGAAACTCAGGGGAAAAACCCGGAAAGATATGGAGGGAAAAGGAAAAACGTCAAAAAAACCAGCACGGTATGCCTCACCATTGGTGCTGGGAGGGGAAAAAAAATGGGGACTTGCGCCTATGTACTGACTTCAGGGGGTTAAATGCCCCCCCCATTAAAAAAGGTTTTTTTATCCCCTGCCCCTCATCAGGCCTATTTTACTGCCGCCCTGGGGGGTAAGCCTTCTTTTGCACAATGGGTTTGCGTCAGGGGTTTTCAAAAGTTTCCCCTGCAGAAGAGGGCAAAAATTTCACTGCCTTTTCCCCCCCCTTTTTGGGCTTAAACGATACAAACAAATTACCTCAGGGCCTCTGCAACAGCCCGGTTTCTTTTAAAAAAATTGAGGGGTGACCCCTCTTTTGGGGACCAAAAAGTTCTAGTTTTCCTTTTTTTACTTGGGTATCTATGGGTTTTTTTCTAAAAACGGAAAGAGAGTCGCGAGACTTTTTTATGGTTTTTTCAGGGTTGCGGAGCACAACCCTTAAAAATGTCTCCGTCTAAGTGCAATTTTTGAGGGGGTCCGTAAATTTTTTGGGGCCCCATAATTTCTCCGGGGGGTGGGAACCACTTTTACCCTGTAAAGTTCAACCTATTTAATGGGGATGAGGAGATAATGGGGAAACTGATGGGGTCCCCACGCTCCTATCAAAAAAGGTTATTTCCTTGGGGATGGTAGTATACTATAGGGACTAAAATTGAGAATTGTTCCCCGGTTGCTAGGGCCTTTTTTCAAACTAAATACAGGGCAAAAAAGCCCCAGGAAAAGGCAAAGGGGAAAGGAAAAAAGGGCCCGGGCCCCCTTTGAGGCTCACCCGCTGCAGACTGGTCCGACCCGGGGCGAGAAAAAAATCATAAAAAATTTTTCAAACCAAAAAATGAAACCCGACACAGCGGGACTAGAGATGGTTTGGGTTTTAAATTAAAAGAACAAAATCTTTTAGGCAAAGAAACTAAATCCACAATGTCCCCAAAATAAAACCAAGGGCACAAAAAAAAAACCCCAAAAAAAAAAAGAAACTCCACAAAATGGTAAAAAACCGCAGGGGAAAAAAACCTCAAAAGACCACCCCAAAAAAAACACAAGAAATAAACCAGAGAACCTCTGGAAAAACCCACCAAAAAATATTATATAAAAAAGGGGTTGGGCTGGGGCCCGGGTGGTAAAAATTACAAACACTGAGCAAGGAACTGAAACCCACAGGGTTTTTTACCCAACAAGGAATGACCTCAGGGCAAACAATAATTAAGCAAGAAAACAAAAGGTCAAAAAAGGTGGGAATGGGGAAAATCTAGTGACCAAAAAACCCCAAAATCCATTTCCAAAAACCCGACCCGAATCCCCCTCCCAGGAAGGCTCCCGACTTCCTACCCGCCTTCCCCAGGGTGGGGGGCCCTGAACTTTACGAAGGGGGTTTAGGTCCCGTATGTCCTTGGCAGGAAACCCGGGGCGCTCCTCGGGACCCTAACCCCTTTCCCCGTCCCCCAGATACCGGGCCCTGAACCCCCCTGCAACCCGGGGGGAATCCAATTTTCCGGTTTGGGCGGTAAAAAAGCCGACTGGCCCCCCGATGACAAAACCGGGCGAGGGGGAGGTCTTCCCCCGGGATAAAGGGGGGAAAAAAACAAGGTTTTATAAAGAAATGGGGAAAAGTTTGGAAATTTATCTTAATTTATCTTGGGGAAGTGGCAGGAGAAAAGTAACGGGGTTTGACTCTCCTGGGGGAATCTTAAAGGGACCGATTTAAACCTCTGGACAGCTTGCGAGACTCCCCCCGTGTGGTAGGTTCTTATTTTAGGCAACTCTCTGGCCGGGGGACAGGGGAAAGGCCCCGGGGCGGCCCTCTGTTCTTGTTCCCTTTGGGACTGCTGAGAGAACGAGAAGATTAAGACTGCCTTCTTCCACGTAAGCCGACAGCTTCTATGACCTCGAGGGTGAAGGCACTTTTGACTTCTGCCTCCTTGGGCCCGGGGAAAAATAAGGCCATGCCAAACTGACACTCATGGCGGACATACCCGTGGGGGAGGAGCACAAGGTGTTTTGCGGTACTCGGCCCAAAAAATGAAGGTGACCAAATGGACGGGTTGTTGGAAACCATTTCATCGAGGGTGGGTTTTCCCGCCCTTTTCACCTCCAGTTTTCCATTGGACTCCGGGGTGGTTTTCCCTGAAGATAAACCCGGCCGTGGCCCCCTTGGCAGAAGGCCCCTTTCCCAAAAACCTTTATGGGGAACTGGGGACGCTCTGGGCGGAAAACCCTATCTTGCGGAAACCCCCAAAAAAATCGAAAAACATGGTTTAACCACCCAAATCAGCTGTTTCCTTTGGGAGAAGGTAATTTGGGCAAAGGGAAAAACCCCCCCGGGGCCCCCTTGAAAACCTGTCGATGTGACTAGGACGAGGAAATTTCCATGGGAAAGGGGGGGGAAGGGCCGTAATAAAATCCAACGGGTATGGGACCAGGGCGGTGGGAATAGATAGAGGGGGAAGGGGTCCTTTAGGGGGGGAGGTGAGAAATTTGCCCTGGCAGCACAAAGGAACAAAGGCCCTTTATGAAATGGCAACGTCTTCTTTTATGGTGGGCCACCAGAACTTACCTGGATGAAATCCCCAAGGGGCGCCTTAAAGCCCGGGTGCAGGGAGCGAAAAGGATTTCCCCCCCCCGAAGGGCTTGGGACCTTTCTGCCTTGGGAACAACACCATTAGCAGGGCCTTTCCCCCAGGGGCCCGGTTCCCATGGCTTTTGGCCTTTTTTCAAAAACGGGATCCTCCCCTTCCCCCAGATCGGAGCCACGACTTCGGCCGGGAAGGGCATTCCTGTCGTATTTTTTCTCGGGAAAGGCAGGAGAGTAAAAACTTTACAAGGGGTCCGGTTTTTTAGATTCTTCGACCCCGGGCCTTTTAAGGGGAGGATAAAAATGAAATCGGGTGAAGAAAAGGGCCATCGAGCTTTTTCTGGCGTTGAAAAAGCTTCGCCTTGTATATAAACCCCGATTCCTTGTGGTCCTAACACTTGAAACGGTTGAGAAGCCCCCCTCGAGCCAGTGTTTTTCCATTCCTTCAAACCATCTTAACCCCTAGAGTTTACGATCCCCCACATCGTAAATTTTCCCCTCGCCGGGGGAAACCCCGGGGGAGAAGAAGGCGCAAGGATGAAGCTTCTTGTCTTCCCCCCCTCTGAGACCGGACAGCTCCAACCCCAAACCCCTGAAAGCTCTACCTCCACCCCAAAAAGGGTTTATCCCCCCGTTGGTTTTTGTTCCCGGATGGGGGGCAAGAGGGTGCGTGCTTGAGTCCTTGGGGAAACCTCTTCCCGCTTCTCTACCCCACAAAAACCTTGTTTTTGCCACCCTTGGGTTAAACCCCCGAAGAGGGGGGGCCACCGAGCCCGAAATTCCCTTTATGAAAATTGGGGAAAATTTGGGGGAAACCCCGGAAACGCCCGAAATTCCTTAACGGGCTTGGGGTGGGCCAATCCCTAACCCCGGGCCCCCACCTTCCCTTTTGGGGGCCCCTCTTAAATTGTCCCCGGGGTTTCCCCTAAAAAATCCCAGGAATTGGGACTCGAGAGGAAAGGGAAATTTACACTTCTCCGCTTAAAAAGTACAAAAAGGGTTTTCCCAGGAGGCATTTGAGCCCCCTTTCCCGCCTTCTTTTGTGTTTTTGAAGGGAGCCGAAAAGATGAGGATTCATCCAGTAAACAAAACCAAAAATTTTTTAAACATATCCCCCAAAGCACATCGTTTTTGACGCTTGGAAAACAGCCGGAGCGTTGGTCAGGCCAAGGCATCACCGATTAAATTTAATTTCCGTAGGCGTGTTGAAACGGTCTTTTCCCCTCGTCCCCCCGGGGGTTTTACCGCACAAGATGTATTTCTTTTTCCCCAGGGCAACTTTGTGGGAAAAAACGGGTTTCCCGGGGGCCGCCCCAAAGGGTGTGGCCATAAGGGGGGGTTAAACGGTTACGGGCGGGGTTTTGGCATTGAGTCCCCCCCGGGATCGATGGGAAGGTCGTAATCCACCGTCTTTTTTTTTGGCCACAAAAAAAAAAAAAACCCTGCTTTCCCCCCCGGGGGGTAGATGGGCCATGAGGCCCCGCTTTCCCAAAACGTCCTTGATGTAAGGGGATCCTAGCAACTCGTTTTGGGGGAAAAAAGGGAAAAGAAACCGCCCCTGGGGGGGCGGGCCCCGGGAACAGGGCGAGGTGCCCAAACGAAGGTCCCAGGGGTTGGGGAGTTTGGTGCCCTCTGTTTGCTAAATACCATTTTTGGGGCAGGTAAAACCGGGAAATCGGGGCAACCCATTGGGTTCTAGAGACTCGGAAGGGGAAAATCTGGGAACTCGGGAAAAAATACAAGTGGCTTTTGGGACGTAGGCCCCACTCTTGATAGGCCCACAGACCCCTCGATGGGGAGGGGTTTTTGGGTGTGAAGCCCGGGGTAACCAAGGGACGAGAGGAAAATCGGAACAGGAGATCAGATAAAAGTTCATCCACTTCCCGTGTTGGAAATGAAAGTCTAAGGGGGAGTGGCCCCGAGTGACAATTTTAGATCCCCAAAGGGCCCTTTCCCTCCAACTTTGTAAAACCCCTTTTTGGGGCCCCTTAGAGGTTCGAAGGAAAGCCTTCCCCCTTCCCCAGATCCCATCCATGAATTTAACCCTGCGCTTTCCCGATCCTACCAAGGCTTGAAAGAAAACCCCGTGGGCGTCCCCGGAAAAGGGGAACTGGAATTGGGGAGGCGGGAGTTGGATTTTGGGAGGGGGTTTGTTTCCCGGGTTTCAGTCCCCCCCTGCACGGGAGAAGGGGGGTTTTTCCCCGGAGCCCGGGGGCACTTTTACGAAATGGGGCCCCGGTTTTTCCGCAAATAGACAGCATCGCCCCCCCCATCCGGGGGGTTTCCCTCCCCACCCCGGGAGATCTCCCAACCGCATGGATTTTTGGTTTTAGCCAGCGAGGGTAAAGGTTTAGACTCGGGCTGGAACCGATAGGACTAGGGGGGGCGGTCCCCCTTTGGGTTTTGTTCTCTCTCTCCAGACCTTTTGGGGGATGCGTAAGCCAAATTGAAAAAGGGACTCGAGGGGGGTTTTCCGGTGGGTTTTTTGAGTGGGCCCGTTCATCTTGGAAATTTTTCAGAAAAACCCTTCAAAAAACACACTGTGAGCGCCCCGTCGTTCCAGCCAAAATTGCTTCTGCCCAGTGCGGAACTGGAAAGCCCTGTCCCTCACGCTGCGCCGACCTTGGCGGAGAGTCAGGGCTTTTGGCTGAGTCAGGGCCCCTTTGGGAGGGCCCTTTAAACACTCGCTTTTAATTCTTTAGCAAAGGTAGGTAGCTGGCCCGGGGGGACTTTTGGGGGTCCCACCCAGCAAAAAAACCCAGGCAGGGCCTTTTTTTCCCCAGCAGGGGGAAAGATATATTCTATCTTGGAAACCCGGGCCGGGGGGGAAAAGACGTGGTTTTAACTCAAAGGAGAAAAGAAAATTTTGGGGGGAAAAACCCCCTTTCAAACACTCGGGTCCCCCGAGAACCGTTGGGGGGCGGCGACGAGGTTCAAACCAGGGGGGGTTCTGCCAAAGGGGCCCCTTGAATCGGAAAAACTGGAGCGGAAACGGGTTTTCCGGGGAAAGTCGATCCCAAATCTGCTTTATGAATTTAGCATCTCTGACAGAATTTTAGAATGTCTAGCCATTAAGGGCCCCTTTTCTTTAACCCGGCAGCTTTTTTTGGGGTTGCCCGTCCCCCCCCCTGGGGACAGCATGGAAAAAAAAATCCTGGGGGACTGGGTGCCTCGGGGGTTTTAAAAAAGGCTCAGTGTTTTTTTCGTCCCCCCGAAAAAAAACCCGGTGCAAAACATCACTAATATTTTTTCAAAACCCCGAAAATGAGGCCGACAGCCCTGTACTAGAGATGGTGGGTTTTAAATTTAAAAAACAAATCTTCACCCAAAGAAAACTAAATCCCCAATGTCCAAAAATAAAGCCAAGAGGCAAAAAGGAGGAAAACCCCCAAAAAAACAAAAAAAACCTCCACAAAGGGGTAAAAACAGCGGGGAAAAAAAAACCTAAAAAGACAAATCAAACAAAACCAAAGTAAACCAGAAAAACCTCTGGAAAACCCCACCAGAGAAATATCTATAAAAAACAAGGCTTGGGCGGGGGCTGGGGCTAACTTACAAAAAACGGGAGCAAGGAACTGGGGAAACACACGGGGTTTTTTAAAATACAAACCCAAGGGAAGACCTACGGGGTGCAAACAATAATTAACCCAAGAAAAAAAAAAGGGTTTAAAAAAAAAAGGTCAATGGGGACTCTTTTACCCCCCCCCCAAACCCAGCCCTGGCCAAAACCTACAAAAACTGGACTGCCAAATGCCCGACCCCGTTTTAAGTTTTGATATCGCAAAAATTTGACCAGGCACGCTGTTCATCCAAAATTTTTTTCAGCCATTTCTATTTTCCGGGGATCCTCTCCCTAGGGGTTTTGGGGGAGCTTTAAACTATCACAAGTGCAAGAGGGGAAAGGACATACCCCAAGGGCCCGATAGTTTTTGCTAAAAATCTTTTAAATCATGCACAATCCAAGTTCCTGCTCCCCCGGCGGGAAATTTTCTACCCATAAATGGGCGGGTCGTGCCCGCGTCGGTGCTGGTGGCTTTTTGCTTTTAAACCAAAAAGAGTCTCCCTTAAAGCTGCACCGTTTTTTAAAAACCCTTTTATTAAACCCACGGGGTTTTAAAAAGCATAAGTTACAGCACGCGAAATCGGGAGAAGCAGCCCCAAATGAATCTAAATGCTTTCTGCCCCCCCCGTCGTTTTTTTCCCCCAGTATATAAAACCTCCCAAGATGTGGGTGTCTCCCTCAAACTGTCCAACCCCCGTTTCTAAAACCACACCCCCTGCCCTGTTGTTGTGACGTTCGCAAAAATTTCCCCTCTTGATACCAAAATGAACTTCTTTTAGTTCCATTTAAAAAAACTTTTTAACCCACCATCAAAATGTCAATCCCTACAGGGCCATTCATGAAAAATTCAGCCTTTGGGCTGCGAGGGCATAAGTTTTATTTGGTGTGGCCCGCCAACAACCCACTCAAATTTTTTTTCTTAAAAAGCCGAAAACGATCCCTGCGACCCGAAAAGGGGTTTTGAAAAGCTGGCCCCCTTTTTTTGAGTGGCGCATTTGGTCTAAGGCACTGAAAATCGCAGTCCCTAGTGTGCCACTAGAAAAGTTCCTGGTTCAAAATCCAGGCTCTGTCGTACCCGGGCCCGCCCGGGGAGACCCATGGGGCGCCGCAAAATTGGCCCAGCGTTGTCCAGGGTAGGGGGGGGAAAATTTCCGGGCAGGGATGTTGCCCCATTTGGGAGAGCATGGCTTTTTGAAAAGGGCCGGGGTTTTGGGGGTTTCGTTCCCCAGGGGGGGCCATTATGAAAAATAAAAAAGGGTTTTTTCACCCCACTAACGGGAAGTCGCTCGGGATAAAGCGTCTGCTAAATGACAAAAAAATGTAAAATTAAAATGATATCCATACATACGTGGGGAGAACAAGTTTTTGGGGGAAATTAAAAACCTTCCGTTTTTGGCGGGTTTTTTCCTACTTACAAAGCAGTAGGGGGCGGAAAATTTTTACAAAACGAAAAATTTCAACTGGGGAGAAAGGGAATGTAAAAAAAAAACCCCAGAAAATCACATTGTATGTTTTTTTAAAAATTTTAAATTTGCTTTTTTATTGCATGACATAATTTTTGGGAAAACCATCAAAAAAAGCAAATTTAAATTTTTTTGGTCCAAAAACCCTTTGTTTGAAATTTAAACAGAGTTTCAAAACTTTTTCCTGTAGGTTTTTGACCTTTTGGGCCACAAAAGGCCAAAAGGGTTTTTGGGGCCCCTCCTCCATACAAAAACCTTCTCCATACCCCTTCAGGTTTCGGGGCTGAGACCCCCAAAGCCTCCCCAATTTTTCTGATAGTGAAACCCACTCGCTGGGTTTGGTGCTGTGCCTGATTTTTTAAATTTGGTTTTGAGAGGGCTTTGTAAAGTCTGGCTGTGACAATCCCAGGATTCTAAATCATCGTCTGACACTACTGGGTTTTTATCAAAATTGGGAAAGGTGCTGGCCCCCGGATATGCTGATCTGTAGTACCCCCCCAACCTAGGTTAGCCCTTTGACACGGTTGGGGGCTGTTTTTTTGGACTTCCTGCTGGGTTTTTTTGGGTGGGGGGGGTGTTGGGACTGACTGGGTAATTTTTTTAATCTAGTGAATAGGCAATCCAAACAGCCCTACACGGGAAATGAACAATTCTTTTTTTCTCATTTACTTTTACTTTTTAGTCATTTGGGCAACCCTTATCCAGAGCGATTTAAACAGTTAGTGAATACTAATATTTTTTTTTTTAAAACGGGCCCCCCGGGGGAATAAAACCCCCAAAACCCCCCCAAACCCTTTTTCCCTTTGTTGTGTGAAATTGGGGTTTAATCTAAGTGGGCCCTTAGAGTGTTTGTGGGTTTGCCCTAATTTTTTTTGAAATTCTGTAACTTTGTGTGTATTCATCAGCATAAAAGTTTGGTTTTTTTTTTATAGGGTTGAAAAAAGGGGATTAGCTACCTTTTAAATTTTTCCTAATCCTTCACGGGATAGTTTTCCCCAGCGGTTGACCATTTGTGGGTCTAGTTTAAAGGGGACTCCCACGGGGTTACCCCTGTCGCCCTTTTTTTTGTGAAATTTTTTTTTTTCTTCTTTGCTTTGTTACCTTCGAGGAAATGTTTTTTTTTTTTGTTTTATAATCTAGTGTAAAAAGTGGGGGTTGAATGTAGTAGTTGATGTTTTTTCCCCTAGATTAGGGCACCAATTTGGGCCCAAAAGGGAAACATTCACTAGGCCATTAAAGGGGGGATGTTAAAAATTTTAATAATAAAAATAATAATAAAAAATAATAATAATAAATTTCAATGGGGGTTTTATTTAATTAAACCCTGCATAGCAAATGAAATTTTTTTTGGTGTAAAAACTTTTTTTTATATATCCTAAAATTGGGTAATAAAACCTAATTGTAAAGTTTTGTATTTTTTGGGTTTTTGGGCCCATCGCGGGTTTTTTTATTTTTGTACCCTCTTATTGTTCTTTTTTCCCTTCCCTTTTCAACTAGCAAGGTAGGGTTTGTCCTTGGCCCGAAATTTTTTGTAAATAAAAAACTGTGGAAAAATTTCCCACAAAGTGCTTTTAAAGCAACTATAGGTTTTTTTTAAAAGGGTGGACAATATAAAGTTTTAAATTTTAAACCCAACTTTCACCAAGCTCCAAATTTTGGGGTACCTATTGTAACTCGGGAGTTTTTGGGGTCAGTTTTTGAGTGAGTTTCTATGTGTTTCACCGGGTTCCCCCAGACTGTGGCTGCCCAAAGGGCTAAACCTATTGTGTTTTTGTCTCTTCGTGTACGGGTATGTCTTTTATTTTGTCAGAATTATTTTGTATATCTTTTATTTTGTTTTGGGTATAGTGTTTTTGTTACACTGAAGGTGTCATGCAGCCCCTTTTTCTCTTTGCCTAAACCCTTCAACTAGCAAGTCCCCCGGAGTTTTGTGGCTGCCCCCAAAGGGCAAAAAAATATTTTTTTGTCTCTTCGGTCAGGTCGAAAAAAAAAATTAAACCCCAACCCATCAGAATTCCAGTTGTGGCAGTGTCCAAATTTAAAAAGTACACAACGCAGAAAACCACGACATATGCATAAATGAGTAGTAAACAACATCGCCTGCGGGGGAACTTTTGGGGGGGGGAATACCCTTTTTTTAAGTCCCATGGTGGGTAAAGACCATCACTTCGTTGCCCTTTTTTGGGGAATGTAATAATTTGACGTACGCATTGTATTGTCTAACGGTTGTTTTTTAATTTTTTTTCTCCTTTAAAACAGACATTTGAAAAGGGATTTAAAGAAGCGAATTGCTTCATTGTCCAAATGAAAACAGACACACTAAAGTTTTACAGTGTATTAGAAAAGCCCAATTTACATTTTTTGGGCAGATGTTTTCCCTTTTATTTACAAATCAAAAAATGTAACATTTGAAATGAAGTGGCAGAACATTTTAACATAGAGTTCCTGGGGGATTTCCCCTTCCCTTCGTTTTTTTGCCTCCTACCCTTTCTTTTCCCCTATTAGATGGGTTTTTCCCAAATCCAAGTTCACCTGAGAAAAGCCGCTATCCAGTGTCAGTTTGCTAAAATTACAGATCTCGCTACCCAATGCCCGTTTGCTGTCCATGGGCTGAAATACCCAAATCTGGGCTTTTTTGCTACATAGGACCATCCACACTTGACACCACACACACTTAATGCAATATCACACCCCACTTTTGAACTTTTCCCCCCCCTGCAACAAAAACCCCTAAAAACGAAAATTTTTGTTTGTTTCTGAAAAAAGATGCAAAGGGAATAAAATAAATGTGGGAAGGAGTTTGGGACAATGTAAGGCTTTCCCCTATAGCTTTATTTGACTAAAGAAATAAATCAGATTGCTTTTTTTTCACCAAAATTTAAAAATTTGGGCCCCCTGAAAAACTATGCCCTTTAAAGCTGACTATTTCAGACAGAATTCCCCTTAAATTGTCTGAAAAAATATAAATAAGGAAATTTTTTATAGCCCCCCTTTTCAAACATTCACATATTTACTTTTTCCCTTTGCAGATAAAATTGCATTCAAAAAGTATTCAAAAACCCCTTTAAACTTTTTCCCCACATGTTTTTTTCTTACACCCCTAAATTCAAAATGGTTTTCAATTATAATTTTTTTCCTCACACAGCTCCCTAAAAATCCCCCAAAAAGGGCCCAAAGTGAAAAAAACTTTTTTTTAAAAATTTTTTTGAAAATGTATTGGAAATGAAATACAGAAATATCTAATTTCCCTTAAATTTTCCCACCCCTGGGGTCGTTTAAAAAGCTGTGTCTTTCTGGGGTAAGTCTCCAAGAGCTTTGCAAAACTGGTTTTGAAAAATATATGCAATATACATTATTAGACGCCTTTTTTTTTTTTTTGCCAAAATTTTTTCAACCCCCAAAAATTTAATTTCAAAACTGTAACTAACCACTCAGGAACTTTTAAATGCCCATTTTGGTAAGAAACTCCATTGAATTTTGGTCTTGTTTTTTAAAGGGGTGGGGGAAAAAAGTTGAAAAACCACCCCGGGCCCCCCAAGGAAAGGAATTGTCCACCCCTGATTATGGTGGGGAACCCAATTTACCCCCCTTAATGAATGTGCCCGGTTTTTAATATTCACGGAGCCAAATGATGTGGTTGATAGCAGAGACGTCACCCCAAAAGGGGGCCACGGGGGTCACCTGCCCCCTCAGATTTGTGATTTTTAAAATTTTGTCTTGTTATTTTTTCTCTGTCAAAAACACTAACCATAATTTTTGGCTTTAGCTGCCCAGTTTAGGATCCCTTCCCCCCAACCTAATAACTCCCTGAAAAAAAAAATTTTAACGCAATATGAAAAGGGGTTGTCCCATTTTTTCATGAGCTAAAATTTAAAAGCGTGAATATTTATTTCGCACAAAAGCTTATTTTTCTAAAATTGTGTGCACAAATTTGTTTACATCCCTTTTAAACCCGAGAAATTTCTCCTTTCC
Source organism: Coregonus suidteri (assembly GCA_036851935.1). Taxonomy (NCBI): domain Eukaryota; kingdom Metazoa; phylum Chordata; class Actinopteri; order Salmoniformes; family Salmonidae; genus Coregonus; species Coregonus suidteri. The sequence goes on along the minus strand of CM072257.1, from coordinate 4,249,675 downwards.
CAAAGATAATCCATCCCCTAAACAAATATGGCATTCAAAAGCGATTAAACACATGAAAATTTAAAACAGGTGCCCCTTTTGGTGCTGGGAAAAATAAAATGCCACTCAAAAAATGTTCAGTTTTTTTCAAAACAAACAATGAAAACAAAAAAATGTTTAAAAATTTTTTGGGGCCCAGCGTGCAATTGGCTTAAGGGGACTGCAGGAATGTCCACCAAGCTGTTCCCAGATACGTTTATGTTTTTTTCTCAACCATAACCCAAGCGTTTTTAGAATTTGGCAGTACTTCAAAACGGGCCCCTCACGTTTTCCCCCCATTGTAAAGCAGCGTATGGGCGAGCTTTTTGGCTGAGGGTAAACGTTGTAAATGCTCCATGGTGGCAGGGGGGGTTATGGTAGGGGCCCGGCATAACTACAGACAATAACACAATTGCATTTTTCATGACAATTTGAAGCACAGATATACCGTGGGATAGTGTACTTTCAAAAAAGTAAATTTTTTCCCCCTGTAAAATCATCTTACTTTTTTTGGTTCCCTTTATTTTTTACAAACCATTCCCCTATTGTAAGTTGCCTCTCTGTTTTTTTTACTGTGTTTTGTAATACTCTCCCAGGTAAATTATGCCATTAATACACCCCTTTCCCTTTTTTTAATTTAGCTTTTTGTTGCTCTATTTTTTGGCTATCAGTTATTGTGCTTTTTCATTACCCCCTTTTTTATCTTTTCCATTACAGGACCACTATCATTCCACCCCTTTCCGTCCATTTAAAACCCGTTTTTTTGTTTTTCAATAAATTTACCCTTTGAATGAAACTCTGGGGTTTGGGCCTTATTCCCCTCTTACCCGGGGGGGGTAAAAGCGCAACCTGGTCTAAAGAACATTTCGTATTATTCTGTATGTAAAAAGTGTGACCCAAGCAAAAGGGGTGGTACTTTGAAAACCCAAATTCCTAAAATATATTTTGTATTTTGAACTTTTTTTTTTGGTTTCCCTCCCGGGAGGGGCCATATGGGGTTATTTAATAGTTTTAAATGTCTTCCTATTTTTCTACAATGTAGAAAATCCCCAAAAGACACAGAGGAGGAGAAACTATCCAACACCCTGGGAGAGAGAACGAGTGACCTCAGTCGAACTCCAGCCAGAAAGAGGGGTTAGATACGGAGAGGAGGGGGTTCCCCGGTTCATAAAAACCCCTACAACCCCTTTTTGGCTGAGATTAACCACACAAGGTAGAGGAAGAGGGCCTTCAGGGAAAACCCATTCAGCCTGCCTCCTGATCCCCCAAGCCCAATTGTTTTTAAAAATTAAATATTCATTAAAGTTTTTTAGTCAGACTTAAAAATTTCCCATTTATTTCAAATGATAATTATTCTTGCCCCTGAAACCCTCAAGAAAAAGGTGAGTCTGGGCCCCCCCTTTAAACTGGGAAAAACCCAACTTCCCATATTGCCCCTAGACAAAGGCCGAAACGTTAATCTTTTAACCTTGTTTAAATAAAACAATGCATTTTTATAGTGAGCAAGATTTTTCTATAAATGATTAAATTTTTTTTTGTCCGGCCCTCCATTTTTTTTCCTAAAATAATACACCCTAAAAAAAATGTAATAATTTTAATTTTTAAAACTTTAAAAATTTGGGTTTGGGGAAATGTTTCCCCCCCATTTATAAAACCTACTCCAAAAAAGTTTAGAAAAAATGTTCTAAATTTAATTAAGTTTAAACCCAAAAAAAAATCAGAATTGAAGGAAACCCTAAAAAATGCAAAAAATTTAAGGGGTATAGGGTTTTTCTTTTCCTGTTTCGGGTTCTAATAAAATAATTAATATTTTTCCCTCCTCTTCCTTGTGAAAGCGCAGCGCACACTCCCCCTCCAAAGCCTGAAAAAAAAACGTTTGGTGACTCCCCTTTTTTCCTCGCCCTGCGGGAAAACATCCGGGTCCGCCCTTTGGGTGACGTGTGGGGTGACGTCCAGGGTAAACCCCCGAAAACATCCTCTGGAAAGGGGGACAAAAGCGGGACAGAAGGTAAATAAATCAAACGTGGGTTTCCCTAAAAAAAACCGGGCCTTTTAAAAAGGGGATCTTTTTTTTTTCAGCTCATGAAACATGGCCCCAACACTTTACAGGGTTTATCATGAAAAAGGGCCCCTGTCAGAGGGGGGCTTTCTAAAAGCCCTTACTCCCTTTTGGGATGTCAGAGGGCAGAGGGGTTTAAAGCCGGCCACCTTTAGGGTTTTTTCTTCAGGTGTACGTCCACAACCCCCAAAGAGTGAAGAAGCAGGGAAATGCATCTGTTTAGGTGGCCCCAAAAGGGTTTCCAGGTGGGAAGAAGCGGTCTCCTCTGTTTTTTGGGGTGATGTCCACAACCCTAGGTGGGAAGAAGCCAGGTGTGCCTCTTTTTGTTAGAAATTGGGGAAAATTGCCCCGGGGCCAAACCCCCAAAAGGGGGTTTTGTGAAGAAAACCCCGGGGGTCCTTGCCTCTGTGTTAGGGGGGGATGCCCCCACAACCTTTTCCAGGTTTTGGAAGGAACCAAAGGGGGGGTTGCCTTTTTGGGTTATGGGGGGGGAAAATGTCCCAACCCAAAACCCCCCCAGGGGGGAAAGGGAAAAAAAGGGTTTGGTGCCTCTTTGTTGGGGGGGTGATTTTCCAAAACCTCCGGGTTGGAAAAAGCCGGGTCGCCTCTGTTTTAAAGGGGTGATGTCAAAAACCCCCCAGGGGGGGGAAGTTTCTGGGCCCGCCTCTGATTTATGGGTGATGTCCCCCAACTTCAGGTGGGTAAAACCGTCTCACCCTCTGTTTTGGGTGATTCCAAAACCATTTGGGTGGGAAGAAGCCGGTCTTCTCTCTGCTCCGGGTAAATTTCAACAACATCTGGGTTGGGGAGAATTTGGTCAAACTCTGGGGTTAGGGGGGAATCCCTAAACCCCCCGGTGGGGCAAAACCCGGGTCTTTTCTGTGTTAGGGGTGATTTCCACAACCCCCATTGGGAAGAAGCCGGGTTCTGCATCTGTTTTAGGGTGATAATTAAAATCCTGTTGGGGCTCAAACAAATAAAAGGCACCGGGTTTTGTCATGACAAAAGGCATCTGTCAAGGGGTTTTTCTATGATGCTACCCCCCCTGCTTGGATATCACCCGGGATTTGTGGGGGGAAAAGGGCCCAAACCCCCTGGGCAGGGGGAACCCCGGGGGTGTCGGGGAAAGTGGGCGGGAAAGTATTTTTTTAAACCTCTTTCCGCCAAAAAGGGCACGACAGAGCTCAAAAAAAAAAGGGGGGTCTTAAAGGTCATCCAGGGAAAGGACTGGCTGTTTTTTTTTCCCCCCCCCCGGGGAAATCAACCTCCCCGAGCCCAAAAGCACAGCCCGGGAAAAAAGGGGTGTGGGGAAAAGACCTTCAACGTTGGAGAGTTTCCCTCCCCTAGGGCCCACCCCCAATACTCCACCCATCCCGCTTGGGGGAGGGGCTATTAAATGGTTTTCCCTCTGGCTGAACCCACGGGGCCGGAGGATCCGGGGCCCCCGACTCCCCCAAACCACCTGGGAGGGGGCTGAGCATTTTCCCTACAGGGCTTTTTGGACAGTTTTGTCCAGAATGCCCTCACAGCTCTCTCCACGATGATTTTTAACCCTTTGGGGGTCGTAAAAAATCACCAAAAAGCAGCAAAAAAGGAAAACGGGGTTAATTTTCACAAAGAAAAACACCCCAAAAAGTTTTTTCTGCATAGTTTCCAATGTTAGTTAATGGACCCAAGCTGTATGCGGGGGCCATTACTGGAACTCAAAATGTCACGCCACTGGAAGGGGGGTGTGAAATAGAGCGGCGGAGCTTGCAGACGCCTTGTGCTCCATGCCCAATCATTTTTGGCAGGTGTTTATTTTCCCGGGTCTGCCGTGGGAAAAAAGGGAAGTCCAAAATTAGTGTAATTTCCCCAACAATATATTCGGGCGGTACGGGAACTATTTTTTTTAAAAGGGCTAAAAAAGGGCTCACTGACTGATAGTCAAAGTCTCAAAATCTCATTCTCTTACCACCAGCGAGTTTTTCCCCTCCCCCATTTTTTTTTCCTTCCACACCCTTCAAATAAAACAAAAAGCTTTTCCCTTTTCCCGGGCTTCCTTTTTTATCTGTTGTTTTTTTAACCCACACCTCCTGGATTGCTCGGTGACGAAAAATGGCAGTGAAGGTGAAGCTGACGGGGTTTACTCCCCCTCCCTAAGGGATTTTTTGCCCTGAAACCCCACCTTTTTCCTCATGTCCCTCCAGGGTGCTTGGGGGGGAGACCGGGCCCCTCGACTCTGGGGGAAAGCAAAAATTGGACCATAACTTCTTTTTTTTCCCCCAAAGGGAGGAAAGGTGTGAGACCGGCCCACTAAACCAATAATGTGTTTTTTCAGAAGGGCCTCTCGCAACTTTCAAAAAACTGCTCATGTCTCACAATTTGCAAGTGATTTAAAAAACTCTTTTTACCATTTTCCCTAAACTGTTTTTAAATATAAAACCCCTTTTTTGGGATTAAATCTATTTTATTTTTTTTTTTTTTTGGGGTTTTTTACTGTTTTTGGGGGATAAATTTTACTGTTTTTTGGGAATAGTTTCCCCCACGGCCTCCCGGTCTGAAAAAAAAAGGGCTCTTCACAAATTTTTCCCTTTTGAAAAAATTTAAAAAACTTTTAAATGCTTTTTTAGGTACTTATGCACATCTTTTACAGAAATGCCAAAATGAATTTTCCAAAGATTACCTTAGGGGGACCATAAGTGAACTCGGGAAAATGTTTCCCAACCCTATCCATGGTCAAGGGGGACAAAATGAAAGCGCTATAAAAAAACGGGTGGCTCTAGAGAAACAGGAATTTTTAAAATTGGGCAAAATGATCAATGCCTGTGGAGTCGCCCCAATATGCTCGCTGAAAATTTGATTTTGTGGGGCGATATTTGATATTTTGGCGCAATTTAAAATTTTTTACATTCTTTTGGGAAATTGGAAAAATTGGGGTTTTTTAGAACCTGTTTTCTTCAAATTTTTTTATTTCGTGAAATATTAAAAATCTTTTTTTTGTCATAATGTTTATAATGAGGACTTTGGGAAAGCCCGTTCCGTTCCCATGACGCGGTTATCCAGGTCCCTGTTGCATAGACCTCCAAAAACCCCCAAAAACCTTGGCTTACTTTTTAAAAATTAAATGATTATATTTTCCTAAAAAAATCTTTGCCCCCATCCTTTTAAATTAAATGTTTGGTAAATTAAAAATGTGGTAGTTGTGTTATCCGTTTGGGGCGTGTCAGGGCCCCTTTTAAAAGAAACGTTATTTCCAATATTTCCTAGAATTGACGCAGGTTACATTTTTGCAAAACTACTGGGTTAAAAAAAAAGGGGCATGATTTAAAATAAAGGTATGATTTTAATTAAAATGGGGAGTATTTGGAATTTTCATATTTTGCCCGCATACTAAATTTTGAAATTTGGGAAATCATTCTACTGTCATATCATACGGGGGCATGATTGGTTAAGCCCACCCGGGTTTGGTGAGGTCATTCTAAAAGTGATCAGGGCCCGGAGAAAATTTGGGACATGCCATTTTATAGTTTTTTTAAATAAAGCTACTTTTATAAATATCCTGCCCGCCTGCATTTTTTTTATTTTGTAAAAAAGCATACAAAAAAAGACTGGTGTCAGAGAAAAAAGGACTAAAAAAATGGTTTTTTCCCTGGAGTTCCTTCCCCCTCGAATGGATTGGGGGTCCTACAAATCTACCCCATCATGGCCCCTAAGTTCCCAAAAAGCATGTGGAGCTGATTTTCCCGGGTCCTCTGAAGGAAAAAGGGGAAGAGGAAAAAATGCAGCTACCTGCTTCCTCTGGGTCGGTGAAAAAAGGGGGAGACATTTACAACACATTGGGCACTTCCGGGGTGAAACCCAAAGGGACTGAAAAAAATACTACGATCGGTTTTGAAGCATATGTTTTGCCAAAAAAAACCAATACAATTTTCGGGTATTTCAAAATTTTCCCTGACAAATCCAAGGGCTAGCGAATTTGTTTGAACAGTTTTTCCTGAGCTGCGTCTGCTTGTGAAAGAAATGTGAATTTGCAAACCAAGGTGAGATGGTCAGGGGCCGGGATTGTATTTGGAAAAACCCACCAAGGGGGGTGAGAGGGGAAACTTTTGATGTTTGGGTCAGAGTTAAAGCCCGGACAAAGCTATCGACAAAGCCCGAAACTCACGACTAGCCCCGGTTTTGATGAAACCATTTCAGGCGGCAGCACAGCCCCATCAAGTGAACAAACCCGTGTACCAGTCGGGAGACATCAAACCTCCAGTGCCCAAGAAACATGTTTTTTGAGCGGGGACAGACATAACTCCAAAAAAAGCGAAAACAGACTCCAAAAAACCCCCCAAAAAATGTGGATATTGTGGATCCAAAATGCATGGGAACAGGGGAATTTCCCGCTAAAAAAGGGAAAAATTTTACAAATTTTTGAAAATGGAATACTTTGCAAATGGGGCAGAGTTTTAAAACCCTTAAAAAAAAGTACATACAAGTGGGAAGATGAAAAGTCAATCAAAAAGTCCCAAAAACTGATGACTGTTTTTGTTTTAGTACCAAAAAAAGTCAGAATCAAGACAGAGCCCTTTTGGGGTGACATTGAGATAGGAAACAAGGCCCCAGAGCTAAAATTTTAAACTAGACACCCCGGTGCACAAAAAAAAAATTTTTTCCTCCCGGTAAGTACAGAAAACTTGACATCTGAGTGTGAGGGTACAGCCCCCATGCGAGACTTTCCCGGTTATGGTGGTGAACAGCTCCCAGTAAAAAGGGACATGCACTCTCAAAAAGCAAAAACAAGGGAAAAGGGCATGAAAGTTGGACTTTTACGTTTTTTGACACTCGAAAACCCCCTGGAGTGTAGGTCTTAAAGCATGTTTAACATGGAAATTTCAAGCTAGTTTTATCAGTGCCACACCATTTGAGATGAGAATGTCATGTGGGGTTTGCTGATGTTTTTAAAAGGAATAGGGCTATTTCCCCCGGAGGGAAAGTCCATTTACCTTGCCCGACCCCAACCCCTGTGGTCCTTTTCCCCCCAGAAAGTTCCACTTGCCCCTCCCCCCCGTCTGAAGAAAGAGTTTGGGGGAGCCTGGAGCAAACGGGAAACGTCAAACCCAAAGGGTTCCCGAACCACGGATTTTGGGGGAACGCGTTAGTGGGGGTGGAGAAAAAACCCCACAGGCAACTCGAGTAGTCCGACCCAAAAGACTTGGGAAAAAGCTATCAAAAGCCCCCCATTACCCCTTACCGCGCTAGATGGATCACCACAAGCTAGCGGGGGCACGCTACTTCGTGTCCCTGGCGCCAGATCCTACCCGGGCTATCAAACTCACAGAAGAGTTCCCTCTAAACTCCCAACGTTCAACCAAACCTTTTGGGGCGCGGGGCGGGTTTTTTCCCCCTGCCTTTTGGATTATCTCAGCCCCAAACCCAGTTTTTGGGGAAAAATTTACGAGGTTTACGAAGGCCTCGACGGAGTCGTTGGGAAATTTTGGCGACATCCTTGGGGGGGCCCCCCATGGTCGAACCAAAGAAAGGGAAAACGACAGAAAACCCCAAAAGCATGCGCAAAAGGGCCCCCCAGAGAGGGTCCCGGGTCAACCCCCGGGAAAGCAAAAAGTCGGCGCTACAGAGTCAGCTACTTCGGACATCCCTTCCAAGCCGAATGGGTCAAACCAGATTCCCGCGAAGATCTCAGCCATAAAGGAAATGGAGCCACCAAAGAACCCCGGGAGACTGGAAACATGCTTGGGATGGTCAAATACTTAGCCAAATTCGCACCCCCCCTCCCCCCAAAGCTAATTCAAAACCCCCGGGGTGCAGCTGCTAAAGCAGTCCCCGTAAATTTCCCCTGGGAACCAAAACCCAAAACGACCCTCGCTTTCCCCCGAAAGTGAAAAACTTGATCACGAAGAACCAGGCCAATCCTTTCCCTACTAAAGCCCCCCAAAAAAGAGGGTCAAAACTCCAGGTGGGACGCGTCAAAGTTTGACTAGGGGCAGTGCTACTGCAAGAAGGAAAACCCCCGGCTAAAATCCTTTCCCCCTCCCCTCACGACTGTGAAAAACCAAATACCCTCAAAAACGAAAAAGGGGCCCGTTTCGCCATTCTGTTCGGATGTAAACGTTTCCCCTCATTTTGTCTATGGACGACAGTCATTGTTGAAACAGCCCCCAAGCCCCTCGAGTCAATCATGAGGAAAACCCTTTTGGGCCCCAGCCCCGCCAAAGGGTACCGAGAAGGGTCCTTTAACTACCAAAAAACGACTTCACAATTTACTCACCGTCCCGGCAAAGAATCCCTTTTTCGAACACATCTCCAGGAAATTTTTTTACCTACAAGGACAGAGCCTCAGTGAAGGCATGGACTCCCGTTTTTCAAACCCTGTAAAAGCAACCTTAACCCGTTAGTGACACAAAACTGAAGGGGAAACCGACGAAACAGAAAAAAACACACAAATCACACAGCGAGGAAAAATCATACAGTCCCGGATGGCCTGGGAGAGGAAAAAAGCCCCAGAGCGGCTAGATTTTTGGAACCCTCGTGACGAACTATCACGACAACAAAAAATTTTAAAGGAGAGAAAAACATCATTCCTACCAGTCCAGAGAAAGATTTTGACAAAATCCATGCTGGGCACATGGGCTGGAAAATGCAAACAGAGGCACGGGACTTTTGTTTTGGCCCGGAATTGCAAACAAAAAGAGGCCCTTGGGTTGGGGAAAAGCCCCCCTTTCCCTTTAACGACGCCCCCCCAAACACCAAAGAGCCAATGTTACCTCCCGTATCCCCGACCGACCCTGGCAGGGCCTGGCCCAAAAGATTTTTTCACGTGGGAAAAACGAGGACTACATTATAACAGTGGACTACTTAAAAGCAAATACTTCGGGAAATCGACAAACTTCACACAAACCCCCATCTCAGCTGTGATACACAACGAAAACAGCCTTTTTTCCAGGCATGGCATTGTAGAAGACTTTAATAAACTGACAAAGGCCCTGTTACAAATCAAATTTGGTTTTAATCCTTTCACAAAAACATGGGGGTTTCCCCCACACGTCCCACCAACCCACATTACCTCAAAGTAATGGCCTTTCTGAAAAAACTTTGCAGATTTGCTAAATCACTCCCTGGCAAAGGGAAAACAGACAAGAGAACCCCCACCTCAGTCTCCTTTAATAAACCCCCAAAACTCCATTTTACAACTTCAAATCCCCACCCAGCTGTTGGTGAGCCCGCAATTTGCCCCAATCCTTCCCAGCACCAACCCGCAGCTGCAACCTGAGGTCGTCACTACAAGGGAAATGCATTCAAAAAGTGCAAAAGAACCAAAAAAGCAAAAGCGATACCCACGACAGGGCGCCCGCCACTGCCCCCACTGAACGACCCGGGGAGTCGTTAGAATCCGGAAACATGGCTACGGGGAAACCAGCATTTCCCTCTCCAAACCCGCTGACACGGGAAAGTTTTTAAACCGTTCCCCCCCGCAGAAGGGCGGGGTTTCCGCCGCAATCCCTCGTCACCTACTGAAAAAACCCCAAAAAAAACAAAACTGACGATTTTGAACTGTTCCCCTGAAAGAGAACGGGGTGGAAAATAAAAACAGACACAACACAACATACATCATACTTACCTGCAAAACCACAAGAAAATTTGACTGACACAGAACATGCCAATTCATATCACACCAAAGGGCAGGAAGGGGAGGCAAACCCAAAAGGGTGTCCTAGACCTGTGAAATGTCCCAAAAGGGGGTAGGGGGATCGCTGCCCTGAAAGAGTTCCGACTGTAAACTTGTTATTGAAAGTTAACTTGAAATTCTTTGGTAGGTATTTGGTTTTTATATGTTTAGATTCATTGCTACAGTGAAAAATTTAGTTGCTGAGAAATTTTTGTTCTAAAAGGGAACAGTATCTGAAACATTGTTTGTTTTGTTTTTGATGCAGGTTGGGGCAGTTTAAAAGGGGGACTTACCCTTTGAGTTCAAACTACAGGGGCATATATTCAAAAGAAACCCCTTTATTGTTCTACATTTTTTTCTTTTTTTAAAAGAAGGGGGATTTTAATATTCATATGTGTCCGCATCGGAAATTTTAATTGGATCTTATACTGTCATAAACTACTGTGCTATGATTGGTTAAGACCACCCAGGGGGGGTGAGGGCCCTTCTAAAAATATCATGGCCAGGACCCCATGGACTCCCGTTATCTACTAATAAAAAACTTTGTTTATAAAAATTTCCCGTCGTCCCCGCTTTTATTATTTTTTCAAAGCATAAAAAAACAAAACAATTTAACCCCCTTAAAACTTATTTGAAAAATTTGAAAAGTGCCTGTAATGTCCCCCAAAAAAGGGTATGACATGCAGTACCTCTGAAAACTTTAAGGGGGAAAGTTTCAAAAGTCTCTGTCTCAGTTTTCGGTCCTTGTTTTCCTGGTTTTTTTGCGTTTTTGTGGACTGGAGAACAATTTTACTTTACATTTTTTTCCAGGAAAGAAAATAACGTTATTACCTGGATTCCATGCTTTTAAAATACTGCTATTCCCGAAAATATAGAACAAACCCTTTTGTTTCCGGTTCTTTTAGACTTTCTTTTTCGTTGAACAGGTTTCAAAACCCCAGATTCAACACATGTAAAAACTGCTGGGCATTACATTCAGGCAGCTTCAAAATGTATTTCAACCCTCAACCCTTTTCTCTCTCTCTAATGGGATCCTTACTGTCTGAAGTGAAGTATGTTTTATGTAAACCCAAACCCGAAAATTTTAAAAAATTGATTTTTTATTAAATTTTCTGATGAAAATTTTGTCATTCAAACACGCAGACAACCCCCCAAAATCTCTAGTTAGCTATGTGACTTGTAAAAAGTTTTTTTTTCACGGGTTTTTCACTCACTCGGTTTTACACAAAAATAACACTTTGCTAAAACCTTTTCCAAACTTGATAATACCTTGACGTATTTTTTGACCTAGATGTTATGAAAAAGTTCTTTTTTAAAAATTTGAAAGCTAAATTTCTAAATTTTCATAACTGTATAATACATTTGAAAAAAGGAAAACAACAGCTTTTGTCTTGACGCACAGTTTTAAAACTCTTTTTTTCTTTTTCTGAAGAATGGTGCCCGGCTACCAATGAGGTTAAAGGTAGAGCCCGTCTCCAAGATTGGGCCCCCAAACCTTGGGTTTTCCCAAAGTAAACTACTCACGTTCGCAAACAGGCCAGGGTTTCTGGTTTGGGAAAATGGGCCCCCTATGTACCTAGAGGAGACTGGCGCTAGGGGATAGGGGGTAAATTCCCCCCCCCCAAGGAAAATGCTAATTGCTGACACAAAAGCAAAAATTTGGGGGGGGGGGATTAGGTGGATTTAAGGTCATGCTTTTGGCTAATAAACATAGAGGGAAAAAAAATTTCTAAAAGTTTTTCACTTTTTGATTATTTAAAATTTAAAATTTTTTTTTTTTTTTAAAAAGGGGAGTTTTTTAAAGTTTGGGGGTTTTAAATGCCCCCAAAGCAGAATTGGGCCTTTAAATAAAAGTACCTATTTTTTTCATTAAATACATTTTTGCTAACATTATTAAATTTTTAACCCGAGATCCCTTACCTTTTTCCTCGTTCGGCAGTCCCTTTTTCCAGAATTTTATCATGGCATTTGTAGTTCTTTAGGATAGCCAAAATTAGCGCTAATTTTCATTTAATTTTTGGGGGGGAAAAGCGGGGAATTTTTACAAAATCCCCCTTTTCCTAGAGAGATTTAAAACTGTTTTTCAAAACGTTACGGGCCCGGGGAAACCTACTTCCCCCCCATGTAAAGCTTTGGGTATTAAAAAGATACCCCCCCTAAAAAAAAAAAAAAACTCTAAATTTGAAGTTTTTTTCCCCAAAAACACAATGCCCAGTGGTGTTAAAATACGGTAAAAAATAAATTTTAAAATACTACTTAAGTCGTTTTTTTTTGGGGCTGTAAAATTTACTATTTATTTTTTTGGACAACTTTTTTCTCCCACTACATTCCGAATGAAAAAAAAATTTCATTTTAGTCATTTACAGTTTTTTGATTTCATACCTTTTCATACTATCCCCCCCCTGGGAAACGAACCCACAACCCTGGCGTTGCAAACCCTGCTTTTACCAAATGACTACACAGACATACTCCCTGGTCAACCCTACCCGCCCCCTGATCCCGGCGGCTCACTAAACACGGTTTTAAATTTTTAAATGATGTCCCCCGGGGTTTGGGGTGTGCCCTGGGTATCCTTAATTTGAAAATAAAATAAAAAATGGTGTCATCTGGTTTACTTTTAAAATAAGGAATTTAAATGATTCCCTACGGTTTTTCTTTTACTTTTGTAGTGAAGTATATTTAAAACCCAAAAACTTTTTTAAAACTTTTACTCAAGTATATTTTAAATTGGGGGACTTTCAGTTTTACTTGATCTTTTTTTATTAAGGGAAACTTTAAATTTTACTAAAATATGACAAAAAGGGGGCTTTTTTTTACCCTGACAATGCAACAAGTCCCAAGTTTTGAGGGGGGTATGCAAATGGCATGCTGCTGCAGGAATGGGCCACCAAGCTGTTGCCAAATAATTTAATGGTAATTTGTATCCAAAAAGCTGCCCTTTCCCAAATTTGTTTTTGTAAAATTGGGGGAAATTTTGCCCAACCACCCTCACAAATGGGAGACCATGTGTATGGTGGTGTTTCTTCCGAGTGGCGCAGTGGTTTTGGCTTTATATAATTTAATGTATGCACTAAATTTTAATTTGCTCTGGGTAAGAAATGTCTGCAAAAGACTTAAATGTAAAAATTGTGTGGGTTATGGTTTGCTGATGTTCCCAAAGGGCCCTGAAAACCCCGTACCCCCTGTTTTGTGTCAGCATTATGGTATGGGCGGGATAAGCTAAAGGAGAAGGAAAAAAATGGCCCTTTTTATCAAGGAAAAAGTAATGCACAGAGAATTTCCATCCCTAGATCCTGAGGGCCATTGTCCTGCCGCATCACGTCCTGTTTCCCCATGATAAAAGCGGGCCAATTTTTCACAAGGTCTTACACAATTCCCCGGGGGCTGAAAAAGTCCCCCGTGCTTCCATGTCCTGCATACTCACCCGACATTCCCCTTGAGCATGGTTTTGGGGGGGTTTGGGTCCCGTGTACCACAGCTTGTTCCAGGTTTTCCCGTCAATTACAGCAACTTTTGCAAAAGCCCCTGAAGGGGAAAAGGGACAACATTCCACAGGGCCCAATCCAAAAGATTGATCAACTCTATGCAAATGAATTTTCCCGGAGGAAGAGGAGGCAGCGGCAAAATACCCAGTTTCCATGTAATGGGGTAGGGGGGCCCCGTGGGTGCCAAATTTTGCTATTTTGTTGCAGATTTTTTCAACTTTTCCCGACTCCCTGGCAACCTTTTTTTTTTAAAAAGCACCTAGCAAAAAAATGTAGCTACTTTTAAAAAAATTATTTGGAAAAATTTTTTCCCAAATTTTTTAAAAGTGACTCAAAAAACTAAAATGCACCACGTTTTCCCTCTAAATGACACTAAAAAGTTTTTTTTGTTCCACCACTCATTTACAACAAAACATGGCTTGGGTGCAAAAATGCATTGTAGTGACGGGCCCGCAGAGGCCCCTCGCTCGTGCACCGGCACACAGCCCCCCAAGCAGCACAACAACCTGGAGAGAGCTGGAGAAGAAAAACCCACCCCACACCAAAAATTTTTTGAGTTTTAAATTGCTTGTTCAAAAAGATAGCATATATACCCCTTTTTATTAGCTTTTACCTATATTGGTTTATCAGTTTTGGTAGCCTGTTTAAATAAATACCAATAACCCACTATTAATAAAAATATAAAACAAATTTTAAATTTGGGCAATAATGTGGGAAAAGTGTAATTTTTCAATAAATTTAATGTGTTTTTTTTTTATAAATAAAAATTTTTCCCGATTTTATAAAAGTTTTTGTTTATTTACTTGTACAAAAACCAAAAATTTAAATAAAAAAACAAATCTAAACAACAAATGTCAAAACATTTTGTCGCCCCAAAAGGGGGCCCTCCAAATTTTATTAACGTTATTGTGCCCTTCATGTAATTTTTTTCAGTTTTTTCGTTATTACTAATGAAATTCATCACGCAAAGGCATCACAAAGTTTTTTTGAGCAACTTTTTTGCAACAAATCGCCTGCCTCTAACAAATTCCCCCTGAAAATGAGGTTTTTTAAAACTGGTAGGGCCGTCCCAAGGGTCCCAAATGCACGGGCCGTTGCAAAAGAGTATTGGGGGAAAAGGAAGTTCCGGCAGGCCCCGCCCATCCCACTTTCTTCACCAAAAAAAAGCGCCAGAACCCGTGCAGTGAAGAAGATAAAATTTGTGTCCGTTTCATTGTATTACTACAGGTATGTAATAGCCCCTTTAAACTTTCCCAATGTCGAAAGAACTGTCTATTTTTGTTTGGTAACCCATCCTTAAGGGGATTTGTTGGGTTTTATTTTTTCCCCATAATTGGATCTGTAGAGATGGGCTACCTTGGAAGGAAATGCATTGATGATTAGCCCTGAAGGTTTTTTGCTGTGCTGATGTAAAAATTGTTTCACTTTGGGAAGCTGTTTTTATGTGAGGACCCGTTTTTAGGAGTAGGGGGAGATAAGAACTTGTGTCTCAAAGGACAGACCTTTCCCCGCCCCCTTTGTATTCCCGTGGGAAAATGTCCCTTAACCTGGGTACAGGGATTTTGTGTATTCCCCGGGGCTGGGTCTGGGAAGGGTTTTATCCCTAGCAACCAAAGCCTGGGAACAACTGGAGTGCCAAGGGTTTTAGACCAACCCCCCGCGCCAACCGGATTGGCTAAATGGGGTCGGGGCCCCCTCATTTCCTTTTTCTTTTGGGTTGGGCCCAAAAGAAGAAGTGAAGGCTTTCTGTCCAAATTTTTTTGGAAAGAATCTGAAAAACAGATTCTTAGTTTTTCGTTTTCCCCCCGCGTGGGTTTTTCCCGTGAGCCCTATACGAACCTTTAAACTTTCCTACATACTTTTCATATAATAAATTAAGCTTGGATTGAAGATCTTTTTGATTCTTAAATTTCCCAAAACCCAATTTGAATTACCCCAATCTCGACAAATTTGGGGCCTCCGACTGTGATCTGGTGCGGAACTTTTTACTTGCTGGGGAAATTTACCCAGCTATTTGGGCATCACTGTCCCTCGAAACCCTGTTTCCAAATTGCCCCGGGGTTCTTTTAAAAAGGAAGCAAAACACCTATTTTTAATAAAAACCCGAAGTTTTGCACATTTGGGTTTATCCAAATTAATTTTTTGAAAAACCTGTTTGATTAATGAACCCTATTCTACTATAAATAAAAATTACAGGGGGGGATACATTTCGATTTTTAAATATACATGCAAGTTTGATAAATTTTGATGGTTAAAAAACCCATGGGGTGCGAAAGCTAAAGACTGAGGCTCTAGGAGGCACTTTAAGTAGATTAGACAGTTTCGACCTATGACTAAGGCTCTAGGAGGTACTTTAAAATAGATTAACGGGGCGACGCTATGACCTAAGGCTCCTAGGAGGTACTTTAAAAAAGATTTGACAGTGCACGCTATGACTTGCTCTAGGAGGGGACTTTAAAATAGATTTAAAATTTCGCGCCTTTATAAAGGGTCATAGGGGTACTTTTAAAAAAAATTAACAGTGCGGGCGCTATGACTAAGGCTCAAGGAGGTCTTTTAAAAAAAATTTAGGGCAGTGGGGAGCTTTTGACTGAGGCTCCTAGGAGGTCTTTTAAAAAAATTTTGACCCGTGCGAGCTATGACTGAGGGCCTCATAGGAGGTACTTTAAAAATAAGACAGTGCGAGTGGGTTTTCGATGCATGAAGTGTGGAAAGACAAACCTGTATACTTTTTGGGTTTGAAACTAAATTGAAGTTTAAAAAAGTCTGTTTCTGTCCAAACTGTGTAATTTTTTGGGGGTAACTGTTTGGGGGTTTTTTGGGGTTGTTTTTTTAACCCTATAAAAACCCTCAATAACAAATTTGGGAAAAATAAAGCTTAAAATGATTAATTGTGGTTTCTGAACTGGTTTTTTTAAAAAGTTTTTGTTTTAAAAAATTTTTGGTTTTTTTATTTATTCATGTTTTTATGTTTGGGCATAGCAAAAAACTGGGTTTTTAGGGGTTTGGGTTTGGGGCTTTTTTTGGTTTTTTTTTTGATTTAACGTTTGATGGGTTTTAAAACCCTGGGAAAATACCCGGGTTTTTAAAAAAAATTGCCTAAACAATTTTGGGTTTTTAAACCCTGCACCAACCCTTTTAAATAATTTTGGTTTAAAAATTTTTTGTTTAAATAAATGGAAATGGGGGAAATTTGGGGTAACGGCGGAATATTGGAGGCGCGCTGGGAAAGAAAGGGAAACTCCCCCCCACAGCTCCTCAAAAAGGTAAAGTTGGGGGGGGAGGGGCTGGAGAGAGCGAAGTGTGGCTTTTTGGAAACCATGAAAAAAACTGGGAAAATGGCTGGGAACGCATTGGGGGGGGGTTTTTGACGGGGAAAATGTTCTGAAATTGCTCACCCCCAGCGTCGTGGGGGAAAAAGTAGAGAAAAATTTAAAATTTGCATTTTTTTGGGGATTTGGCAGACGCTCTTTTTCCAGAGGACTTCAGGAGCGGGTTGGGGTTGAATGCCTTGCTCGAGGGCACATCGGCAGATTTTCGCCTTTGGGCGGCTTTGGGATTGTAAACCCGGGGACCTCTCGGTTGTTTTGGGGCGGGGCTATTGGGGTTCTAAACTGCCAGCCGCCCCCTATGATTTTTAAAATTGTGGGTTGTTTGGGTAAAATGATGGGGGATTAATCTGACCCAAAATAAAAGTTTTTTTTAGAATAAAGTTAATTGTACAAAAAAAATAAGGGTTAAATTGAACTAAAATTTTCATGGTAGAGCTAACATGGTTTCAGTGAGGGGAAAATTTTATTTTGGGGTCAGGGGTAAAATTTAGATCATTAATGGTACTATTAGTGGAAAACATTTATCATTTAAGGGATGGAGTAAAAATCTGCTTTTGATTTTAAAATTCCACCTTAGTGTTTTTATTTAAGGGGGAAAGAGGGGTATTTTGGGTTTTGGGAAATTTTTGGACATTTTTAGCGAGCGTGTTTTTGGGGGTTTAAAAAGAAAAATTTAAAATTTTCAATAAAGGGGTCAAAGAGAAGAGGTTTTTTGCTGAGGGGAAAACTACTGCGATTTTCATTTGGTGAAAGTCAAATTGCCCCTATGAACTGGAAGTAAATTACTTTGAGAAACCCTCGGGAAAATGGTGTTAAGTGACTGGCGATGTCCCCGGTTTCGAACACAGGGAGGGACGTAGATAAAGCTTTCCAGTGGGGCTATTACCCCGAAAGGGGTTTAAAATTTGATAGCTTTAAAAAGAAGTATTCTTAAAAGTTTTATTTAAATATGTTATTTTAAAGGGTTTCCATTTCGTCTCTCCCGAAGGAGGGAAGGGGGGGGTGAGAGACAGTACAAGGGTTTAGAAAGGTAGGAAAAAAAATTACAAAGTATGCTAATCAAAGATGCAAGTATTTTGTTTTTTTAATTTGGGGATAATCAGAGAGAACCCGTTTTAAAAAAATTTAATAGCGAACTAAAAAAGGTTTTTGCTTTGGGAAAATTTTTTTTTTACATTTTTAAAAAGATAATGTAAATTTTGGGTTTAATTTGGGTGGGAAGTGACATTTGGGTGTTGTGATGGGGGGGAAAAGCGCCAGCCTGGTGGGTTTTGGATTTGTTACATAAACTTATATTTTTTAAAATAAAAATGATGGAAAAAGGCTACAATTATAACCCTTTTCAGAAAAAAAACACAATTTAATGTGAAAAATTATTACCCCTTTTATTTTAGTTTATTCCCGTTATTATCATTGATCCAATAATGATTAAAGGGTAGTAGAGGAAGGGAGGGGGTTTAATCTCATTTAGGGGAATTTATATTAGGAAAAAAATACCCTTAGCTGGGGGAACATTTGATGTAAACCCTGATTGGATTGGCTAAAAACTCCCAAAAATGACATTTAGGGGGGGCGGAAAAATAGAAGGGAGAAAGGTTTTCCCAGGGGTTTAATAAAAAATTGATAAATGGATCATTTGAAAATGAGAAACAAAATGTAGCAGAGTTAGGGTAATCAATTAAATAATCAAGGGATACTCGAGGAATTTTTTAGTGGTTTAAAGGATTAGTTTAAAGGGGGAAATTTAAAAAGAACAAACAAATTTTTATGGGTTAAGACTGGGAATATTAAACATGTTTTTTTGTGTACTACCATCTTTAGAATATACTAGGGGAAAAGATTTTCTCATCTCAGTTAGGGGCCGAATTTTGGTTTATAAAAATGAGCTATTTAAATTTAAATGAGGCCTGGGGGATTTTTGATTGTTTTTTTTTCCCAAAATTTGGGGTTTAAAAAGGGGTTTACAGAGCCAGAGGCTGTACAGAGGGAAAGGGGGACCCCCATGTTTTTCCTAGGAAAGAACATTCAGAGGAAATTTTTATCACTAGGGAAATTTTTAAAACAAAGGGGAAAAAAAATATGACTGGCAGAAAACCCAAAATTTGGGGGTCATAAAAGGGCCCCTCCCCTGGGGGAAAAAAGAATAAAGTTGAATGGGGGGGCAAAAACCCCAGCCCAGTGTCCCCTCTGGAAGGGGGAAAATTTTAAAAGATGAAGGAAAAATTTTTTTTAAAATCAGGGAAAAGGGGGTGAGTTAGCAGCAATTTGGTTTTAAATTTTGGGCCAAGGACAAAAGATGGGAGGACTAAAAAAGGGGGTAGCTCCCCCAAAGGTTAAAAAAGGGATTCCCCCGCTCCGATAAATAGACCATACCAAAAACAATAAAACATGGGAAAACCAAAACTAAAAGGGGTAAAACCTAAAATTTGAGAATTTACTTGAGGGAGGGGTGATAATTTCCCCGGAGATGTGGTAAAAAGAAAAATCTCCAATATTTCCCCGTTGAAAGGAAAGGGACCTAGCGCCCACTGGAGGAGTCCTGGCCCTTTCAGTTAGTTTAAAAAGCTGGTTGAAACTCTGGTATTGATAGCTCCATAAACATTGGATGATAACATAATTTTGGTAAATGGAAACTATTGTTGTGACTATTCTGGGTGAGTTTATATTTCTATGGGTATACTTGTTCTTTGTGGATGTTGTCTTATTTCCTGGTGAGTGACTGGTTGGGTGAGTACACTCTATGGTGGTTACTGGATTTCTGACCCTAATAATTTGTGTTTTTGCGTTAAGGTGTTTGCTGCTTTGCATCGTCCTCCTGTTTCAGGAGGTAGTGTGTAGGAGCTGGTGCAGGCGTCAGGTATGATGCTGTTGTTTACCGCGCCCAGGATGATGGGGTGACTCTGATACTGACTTTGAGACCAAGCTGGATGAATCCATGGTTTTGCCTAGTTAAGAATACATCATTTTTATTTTCAGGTTCTTGCATTGCAATTTTTATTACCATTATGTTTTTTACTACCACTGTGATTGTTTATTCTTCCTGATGTGAAAGGTAAGGATTCCTGGGCTGGCTGCGTAGCCACTCAGTAACATGTTAGGTGTAGGGGGAGGAATAGAGGGTTAGAACAAGGTTAAAATTATAATGTTTTTTATTTTTTATTAAAATTAAATGTTGTGATTTAATTTCCATATCCTGTTATTTTCTTAAGGGTGATTATTACTCTGTTTAACGAGGAGTGACACCATAAATGGTGTTGTCAAAAGAGGGAATTCAAAAATGTCCCTTTAAAAAAATCTTTAATCACACCCTAGAGTTTCTAATAATCTTGTGTTTTGTTGGTTCTATTAATCCGCCTGTGTTTTTATGCTTTAATTAATAAGTAGCCATGGTGAATGTTTGTCATGTTCTTATGTGATGGAAGGTTTTTATGAAAAACAAAATCTTTGATGACTGGTACACAGTTTGGCAAAGTTGGGTGTCGATGGAAGGAACTGAAGGACTTTTATTATTCAAATTGTCTATTTAATCAAAAGTGTTTATTTTTGTGTTGTATTGTATTTAATGAGTGGACGAACCCTAGAGGGTGTCAAAATGAGGGAATTGTTGGGTTTTATTTTTTTTCTCATAAATTGGATCTGTATGTGATGGATAGCTTGGAAGGAAATGCACTAATTGAGGAGCAATATTTATACTGATATGGATTGTTTCACACATAACAGGGTGGGGAACATTGGGGTAGGACACAGATAAGACTGGTGTTGCGAACACGTCTCTCTATTTGTATTCTGTGAAAATGTCCTGAAACATTGTGAGTACAGTGGGATGATGTGTATTTCTGGGTGCTGACTTTCGCAGGTTATCATAGCAACCATGTCTAGTAACAAATGGAGTGCCGAGGAGTTGGGGACACCCCTGCGTACAAAGGATTGGATGAACCACACTCAGTCCTTTGCTCTGGTTGGCCAAACAGAAGAAGTGAAGGCTTTCTGTCAGAGTATTTGAGAAAGAATCTGAAAAACAGATTCTTAGTTCTCTGTCGGCCCTGCGTGGTTTGTCAGTGAGCCCCGTATACGAACCTTCAGACTTATCATACACATACATTTTGCATATAATAAAATTAAGCTTGGGTTGAAGAATCTCTTGATTCTTATTCCAATACCAGATTTGAATTACGCAATCTCAACACTTTAGAGTAGCTAGCTTAGCTAGCTGTACCGACTAGCTTGGCTAACTAGCAAGTCGTTTCGTCTGTTCCCTCGAGGATGATGACGAAATCCGGTGAACCACACAATTAACCAAGAATAGCGACTGAAAAAGGATCTGGCTACATCATACTGTCACTGACCATTACGCAAAAAAGCTAATTGAACAATAAACTTCGGCGTCCCGTCAACACTGTAACGAACTCCGTCGTTGTTCCCCAACGTCACCTCAGGACCACTCTGCGCATAATACTGGACAATATGCTTGGCGCCAAACCTTAACCGTACGTGACGCGGACAGTTCTGTACGGGGACGCGGACAGTTTCAGAACGCGGAACATGAGCACTGCCACACAATAAACTAAAAGCAGTCTTTAAAGTCATTAGTAATATTCTTTTTTTATATTATGTCAAACAAAAATTATTCTGTTTTTTAAAACAAATATTTTGAGATCTGGGCACGTATCCACAAAGCGTCTCAGAGTAGAAAATTGGTCCTCTCTCTCCACTAACCCCTAAACAGAGATACAGCATGTTGGTTGTGGTTAACACAGTGACAACTAATTATTGAATGTACATCTGCCGCACTCTCAGAGAAATAAGTAGTACTGCTAGGTTTTACACAGTCAAATGTAACAAATAACTACATTTTTTATAAAAGAACTGTACACATAATACATTTGTAACATCAATATAAAAAATTGTTTAAAAAAATAAATCCAGTAATATGAGATCTGTATGTAAAACATTTACCTTTGAATTTAGCAGATGTTTTTGTCCAGGGCCTGGTATCCCAAAAGCATCTTAAGGCTAAGTTAATCGTTAGAACCTTCGTAGGAGCATTGTTAAATCTCTGAGCTGTTTCCCAAAACCATCGTTATTAACGTTGCACTTGAAAACGCTCATATTCTAACACCTGCCTCAGACCACTTGTTTAACAGCCAAGTGCGTCGTTAGATGCTTTTTTGCCCTCACGGTTGTGACGTGTGACTTTATACACAGAAGATCTATATCTGCTAAACATAGAATCACATGGTTTATCCGTCTCTCTGTGACCACCGATAAATTCAGAACAAAGTTGATCTACAAATACAAAGTTGCAAATGTCTTTGCAATTGATGCAAACAAGCGACGTATAAAATTATGCTTCAAATGAAAACCGAGATGACTGCATTAAAATATAAACAGTAGGCTATAGGCCTATTTCAATCATATTGGAATATATTCCATGTTCAATATATTTAGTTTTATTTTGCTACTTGTAGGCTACTGTCTGTAATTTGTCTCAATATATTTCATGATGTGTAGCCTAACATGTGCCCAATGATGTGCCAAGTCTGTGATTTAGTGCATTTTTATTGTGTAAGCACTAGAATAAACTACCTCAATATTTGCAGCCGTAGGTAGTAATATCTTTCTGAAGCTGATCCGTGGTCAGTATTGTGAAATAATTATAATGTTAAGGAAAGATTTGAATGGAGAAAACGGATCCGAGAGCAGCGCTCCCTTTCTTTCAATCCTATCAGTATCGATACATGCTCCCACCGGACGTGATACCTTGTCATGCTGCTGATCCAGTTTCTACTGGTCTGCCTGCGGATCTGGAACTCTGACCCTGTTCACCTGGACGTGTGACCTTGTCCCAAACCTGCTGTTTCGACCCTCTCTCTCTCTCTCTCCCTCTCCTTCTCTCTCTCTCTCTCTCTACCACACCTGCTGTCTCGACCTCTGAATGCTCGGCTATGAAAAGCCAACTGACATTTACTTCTGAGATGCTGACGTGTTGCACCCTCTAGACCACTGTGATTATTATTTGACCCTGCTGGTCATCTATGAACATTTGAAAATCTTGAAGAACGATCTGGCCTTAATGGCCATATCCTCTTATAATCTCCCCCAGCACAGCCATAAGAGGACTGGCCACCCCCTCAGAGCCTGGTTCCTCTCTAGGTTTCTTCCTAGGTTCCTGCCTTTCTAGGGAGTTTTTCCTAGCCACCGTGCTTCTACATCTGCATTGCTTGCTCTTTGGGGTTTTAGACTGGGTTTCTATATAAGCACTTTGTGACAACTGCTGATGTAAAAAATGTCTTCTGGGAATACATATGAAGCAGACCAGGCCAGGGTTTGGGGTTTAAGAAGTCAATGAGAGGTAAAAATGACTTCCTTAGTTGTTAATTTTGAAAATGTTCTGTCTTAAGTAGTTTAACAAACGGACACATTTTCATGTTAGTCATAAACAACTTTATATCGAAAAAGTGCCTTTGATTTGACGGCCTGCACATGTGCAGTTCGGCACAAGACGACAATTAGACCCAATGACTTATTTCTGTGCATGAGCTTCAAATGAAATCAAATTGTATTTCTCACATGCGCCGAAAACAACAGTGGTACACTTTACCGTGAAATGCTTACTTACGAGCCCTTTCCCAACAATGCAGAGATAAAAAGTCACAAAAATTAGCTAAATAAAAAAAAGGAAATAGTAAAATAATAAAATAACAATTAATGAACATATTAAAATAACAATAAGGGGTACGAGGTAGTTGAGGTAATTTGGAAATACAGTGGGGGGAAAAAGTATTTAGTCAGCCACCAATTGTGCATGTTCTCCCACTTAAAAAGATGAGAGAGGCCTTTAATTTTCATCATAGGTACACGTCAACTATGACAGACAAAATGAGAAAAAAAATCCAGAAAATCACATTGTAGGATTTTTAATGAATTTATTTGCAAATTATGGTGGAAAATAAGTATTTGGTCAATAACAAAAGTTTCTCAATACTTTGTTATATACCCTTTGTTGGCAATGACACAGGTTAAACATTTTCTGTAAGTCTTCACAAGGTTTTCACAAACTGTTGCTGGTATTTTGACCCACATTCCTCCATGCAGATCTCCTCTAGAGCAGTGATGTTTTGGGGCTGTCGCTGGGCAACACAGACTTTCAACTCCCTCCAAAGATGTTCTATGGGGTTGAGATCTGGAGACTGGCTAGGCCACTCCAGGACCTTGAAATATGCTTCTTATGAAGCCACTCCTTCATTGCCCCGGGTGTGTTTTGGGATCATTGTCATGCTGAAAGACCCAGCCACGTTTCATCTTCAATGCCCTTGCTGATGGAAGGAGGTTTTCACTCAAAATCTCACGATACATGGCCCCATTCATTCTTTCCTTTACACGGATCAGTCGTCCTCGTCCCTTTGCAGAAAAACAGCCCCAAAGCATGATGTTTCCACCCCCCCCATGCTTCACAGTAGGTATGTTCTTTGGATGCAACTCAGCATTCTTTGTCCTCCAAACACGACGAGTTTAGTTTTTACCAAAAAGTTATATTTTGGTTTCATCTGACCATATGACATTCTCCCAATCCTCTTCTGGATCATCCAAATGAACTCTAGCAAACTTCAGATGGGCCTGGACATGTACTGGCTTAAGCAGGGGGACACGTCTGGCACTGCAGGATTTGAGTCCCTGGCGGCGTAGTGTGTTACTGATGGTAGGCTTTGTTACTTTGGTCCAGCTCTCTGCAGGTCATTCACTAGGTCCCCCTGTGTGGTTCTGGAATTTTTGCTCACCGTTCTTGTGATCATTTTGACCCCACGGGGTGAGATCTTGCGTGGAGCCCCAGATCGAGGGAGATTATCAGTGGTCTTGTATGTCTTCCATTTTCCTAATAATTGCTCCCATAGTTGATTTCTTCAAACTAAGCTGCTTACCTATTGCAGATTCAGTCTTCCCAGCCTGGTGCAGGTCTACAATTTTGTTTCTGGTGTCCTTTGACAGCTCTTTGGTCTTGGCCATAGTGGAGTTTGGAGTGTGACTGTTTGAGGTTGTGGACAGGTGTCTTTTATACTGATAACAAGTTCAAACAGGTGCCATTAATACAGGTAACGAGTGGAGGACAGAGGAGCCTCTTAAAGAAGAAGTTACAGGTCTGTGAGAGCCAGAAATCTTGCTTGTTTGTAGGTGACCAAATACTTATTTTCTACCATAATTTGCAAATAAATTCATTAAAAATCCTACAATGTGATTTTCTGGAAAAAATAATCTCAATTTGTCTGTCATAGTTGACGTGTACCTATGATGAAAATTACAGGCCTCTCTCATCTTTTTAAGTGGGAGAACTTGCACAATTGGTGGCTGACTAAATACTTTTTTTCCCCACTGTATGTACATCATCCAGGGAGTGACACACACTCACTGACACAAACACACACACACACACACACTCACTGAGAGACACACACACACACAGGGAATGTTGTGTTTGTTTAATATTGTTTCAGGACTATGAAAATGGAAAAAATGATTAGCCTATGGATTATGAAAACAACACAAATAAATTGTAAAATGGGAGAGGAGAAATGACTAGAGACAGTGTTGTTTAACTCACTGACCATGACCCATGAGTTCTTCTTACCTTTGTTCAGTAGAAAAGTCTCCCTCTCTAAACCCTAAAGGTTGATCCATAGACTGGTCACTCTTCATGGACACACAGCTGGGTACAGGGGAGGCTGGTCTCTCCTGCTTGATTGGGCTTCAACACAACAGAGACAAACATTACATCTCTCATCTACTCTGAGCTCAGATGGGGAAACATGAGAAGAGTGTCATTCCAAAACGCTATATATCCATTTTCAGAAATTAGCTTTTATTGTTTAAAGAAATTATGAAAGAGATTGGTGTGTTTTTTCACTATCTAATCATGGCATGGGGTTGTTCAATGACAGACATGTATTTGTTTAAAATCTATCACTTGATGGTTTCATTTCAGAGAGACAAATAATCATGTTTTTTTGCTAAATGCTATATATCTGCCTCACTCTCAGAGAAATAAGTAGTACTGCAAAGTTTTACACAGTAATAATATATCTGCCTCACTCTCAGAGAAATAAGTAGTACTGCTAGGTTTTACACAGTCAAATGTGACCGACCGGCTCGATTCGGTCTTATGTAGCAAAATTTGAAATTGTGTTTTTTTTTACATTGGATAAAAGTAGAGACTCAGCTAGAAAAAGGTATATCATACACTACAGTTGAGGAACAATGGGAAAGTAATTCTGCTTTGAAAGATGATAAACTTGTAACCTACATTTTGAGAAAATGGCCTTTGAATGTTTTGGTACAGCTACTGGAGAGCTCTTCTTTATCTACAGTGGTGTTACTTTGGCAGATAATGTCACCCATCTAAATACATCGTTTTTAAAAATATATATAGTTAACTAAATGTATGGTGTTTTTGGTTTATGTCAGTTTCATTGTTTGTTATACTATAAATGGTTATTTTATGGTTGTAAGTGGTAAAATGAACTAGAAAATGTCATATTTTGCAATTCTGAGTAATTACTACTTTAGTAAGGATATACTTTATTCAGTACTACTGCAGTTGCTAAATAATTCCAATAGATGGCAGCATAAGACCATGAATGACATTTCAGAAGATCAGTTTAGTTTTCTCCCTGGATACACCACCACTCCCCCTCACAGGAAAACTCCTGCACACGCTTTTTACTGTCCCTTTCCACACTGCTAACGCAAGAGGAACGACTGAAAAAGCATTTAATTTTATATTATATATATTTTTTTTTTAACAGATTACTGTGAAATAATATAATGATGATTCATGTTTATTATTACCTGTTTTTTATGCTCATGTTTTGAAATTATACTTCATTACTATAACGATTATCATAAGCCTGAACATTTATTTTAGTCACCTCTGGTCGAGAAAAACGTATTTCCTGGTACATTCATTGTCAGATTCATCAACCAGCAGCGAGCACTCTGCCTTCTAGCACAAGTGAGGGGCATGTTGAGGTACATTTGCTAACTGGGAGGGTTGCATGATGTAATTTATGGTGTGGGCTGGAAGACGCACTCTTGTCTTTTCTATTCCGAGGTTGTTTAATCGTAATATTAGATATTTAAAAATGCATGTATACTAGGGTTGAGGTTGGAGCATCTGGACTAGTGATTATTTACCAGGGGTTCAACACCTGTTATAGTCACTATTTAATTGCTCTTCCAAAAGCATCACAGGCCTAATACGAGATATATAGCTAACTAAAGTAATGCGTGACCATTTCAGAAAATCATGGGACATATAGTATTTGGTTGCATGCTATTTTATGTCAATCATATTGCTGCGTATAGCCTATAACTGATGCTTCGTGGTCTTATGCTGCCATCTATTGGAAATATTTAGCTATTAAAAGTTATTAATTCACGTACAGACATTGGTGAGGCAGCTGAGAAATAAAGCGTATTAGATCAGTCTCAAACCTGCCCCAAGCCAATTGCTGGACTTTCACACAGAGGTTACTAGGTCACCCAATTCAAACCACATTTGAAAAATAAAAACAAATGTGTCTTATTTATCAAGTGTTCTGTCTTGCAATTATACATATAATAAAATAACAACAAAATAATCAAAACGCAATTTAATACTATAATTGTATTTACTAAGATAATATTATTACTAAAATAGTTTCTAAAAGTGTTCTAGGCTACCCTACCCTAGAATTAGGGGTTAGGGTTACGGCTAAAATAGGTTATAAGTAGGGTAAGAGTTTCTGTATAGCACTTTGTGACATCTGCTGGTGTAAAAAGGGCTTTATAAATACATTTGATTGATTGTTAGGTTTAGGGTTTATATGGTAAAAAATAGTATGGGTTTATGGCACTCTTGCGCCTCCTTGTGGCCGTATGTGGGTACTACATAACTCATTCATTACATTTACGTCATTTAGCAGACGCTCTTATCCAGAGCGATTTACAGTTAGTGAGTGCATACATTATTTATTTATTTTTTCATACTGGCCCCCCGTGGGAAGCGAACCCACGGGTCTCCCGGTCGCGGCTACGACAACAAGGATCTCTAGTGGCACTAGACCACTGCACCACTCGGGAGACCTGACACTTCATGACACTTGCTAGGCTCATAATCTGAGGTAGCAACTGCGTCAGATCTACAAATCCATTAGCTAGACCACCCGATTAGACAACAATCACCCCATTATACCCATTTGGTTTGCAACTCAGTGAACCTGCGCAGCATTCGTAACCTTGTTAATAATAAGTTACCTGAGGTAAACCTACAGGGTTCACGCTCACCAAGTAGCCGTAACCTTGTTAATAATAAGTTACCTGAGGTAAATCTACAGGGTTAACGCTCACCAAGTAGCCGTAACCTTGGTAATAATAAGTTACCTGAGGTAAACCTACAGGGTTAACGCTCACCAAGTAGCTGTAACATTGTTAATAATAAGTTACCTGAGGTAAACCTACAGGGTTAACGTTCACCAAGTAGCCGTAACCTTGGTAATAATAAGTTACCTGAGGTAAACCTACAGGGTTAACGCTCACCAAGTAGCCGTAACCTTGTTAATAATAAGTTACCTGAGGTAAACCTACAGGGTTAACGCTCACCAAGTAGCCATAACCTTGTTAATAATAAGTTACCTGAGGTAAACCTACAGGGTTAACGCTCACCAAGTAGCTGTAACCTTGTTAATAATCAGTTACCTGAGGTAAACCTACAGGGTTAACGCTCACCAAGTAGCCGTAACCTTGTTAATAATAAGTTACCTGAGGTAAACCTACAGGGTTAACGCAGGCAGGTCTCATTGATAACAATAGTGAAGCTGGCATTGTGACGCAGAACAATGGACTGGGAATAGAACGTTCTGAAGGCGAGTCGGTGTCACGGAGCTCAATAGAACTAATAGGAGCTAGTTGGGTGAAATATATCCTAAAATAAGGCTTGTTTTTTCGCGATTACTTCACAACCAGGGACAGAAGGTAATATTATGAAACTGGGCTCCATGGCGGATGCAATGAACTAATTTTATCAGAAATAAACGTTGTAAAAAATGTCACTTGAGGCGCCCCGAAAATAATATTCAAAAGTTCAGTCCTTGGACACAGAGGGGTTAATAAACACTAAAGTTACCGTCCATCTAGTGAAGAGGAGAACCGGACAGAGGGATGGTAGGTAGCCAGCATCCGTCAACGAGAGAGGGAGAAGCCCTCCACGGTATTTAACAGGTGGAAGAAACAACCAGGGAGCTCCATCGGTCCACAAGAAATGCAGGCAGCCGGTGATGATGTAGTGGTAGCTAGGATAACTAGGATGCTACTGGTAAAGAGTAGCTAGCTTAGCTAGCTGTACCGACTAGCTTGGCTAACTAGCAGGTCGTTCGTCTGTCCTTCGAGGATGATGACGAATCCGGTGAACCACAGAATTAAACAAGGATAGCGAGTGAAAAGGATCTGGCTACACTCATACTGTCACTGACCATTACGCAAAAAAAAGCTAATGGAACAATCAACTTCGGCGTCTCAACACTGTAACGAACTCCGTCGTTGTTCCCCAACATCACCTCAGCCCACTCTGCGCGCAACTGGACAATATGCTTGGCGCCAAAAACGTACGTGGACGCGGACAGTTCTGTACGGGGACGCGGACAGTTCCAGAACGCGGACATGAGCAGAGCCACACAATGACCTAAACCGTCTTTACAGTGGCTTACATTAGTAATATTATTTTATTTATTTTTTATATGTAAACAAAACATTCAAAGTTTTTTATAACAATATTTTGAGATCTGGGCCCATATCCACAAAGTATCTCAGAGTAGAAAATTGGTCGTATAAGTGCTGAGAATTAAGACATTTAATCTTATGGGTATAAATCAATGCATAGCATTTTGTCTTCGGTTTGGCAGATTAACTCATGTTTATTTCTGAAGAGAAACTCAGGTTTTTCGCCCAGCGGCTAAGGAGTTGGAGCTGTGGCAGGAGTTGGACCTATGGCAGAAAGGTGGCTGGTTCGAATCACGGGCCGGGGCGCTGGAAATAACGGGCGGGCTTGATCTGACCACTGGAGGGCTGCTGGGTTCACATCCTCAAAACAATCACCTTTCATTGATCAGAACTCTAGAGGTTCTTCTTCACTGAACCCCAAAATATATCTAACTTTTTAGTGGTTCCATACATTAATGAAGTGATAGAAGCCTTTTTGGTTCTATATAAATAACCTTATTTTCTAAGTGTATAATAAACACGATTTTTTCTTTTGATTATTTAATTACCTACATCATGTTATTTCAAGTTATCCCTTTGGAGCGCAACATCACGTTGTTAAAAAAGAATCCTAAATTGTCCATGGCTATAAATTGGGCAATTGAAGGCATCTAGGGCGAAATATGTGTTTGATGAAAATGAACATTGTATGCAAACGTTGTAGGCAACAATATTGGCAAGGGACATGATGCCTACGATGTCAAAGATATTTAGAGTTGTTAAACGGGTGTGAAGAGTGTGTTTGTATAACGGTAATATTGTCAAAATTCTGCTTGTAACAACCATCAGAATTGGTTAAAGAAATATGCATTCCATTATATTAGGCAATAATGAAGAGTAGGCAAAGTGGTTGTGTCGTGAAAATTCTATCAAATGTCTTCCATTGCAACGAGTCCAGTCAGGGTGCTGCAGAACCCCTGCAGTACCTCCACTGACCCCGGATTGAGAACTCCTGATTTAGCAGATGCTCTAATCCAGAGCGATTTACAGTAAGTGCATTCATTTTAAGATAGCTATTTATTTTGTAAATAAAATTAATAAATTCTTCATAAAATTGTCATCTCACCTCTTAGCTTTGGTGTCATGTTCCCCAGAGAGACGCATTTTAGAGGCAGGGCCCCCCTCCTCTCTCTCCCCAGAGAGGCTCATTTTAGAGGCAGGGCCCCCCTCCTCTCTCTCCCCAGAGAGACTCATTTTAGAGGCAGGGACCCCCTCCTCTCTCTCCACAGAGAGACTCATTTTAGAGGCAGGGCCCCCCTCCTCTCTCTCCCCAGAGAGACTCATTTTAGAGGCAGGGACCCCCTCCTCTCTCTCTCCAGAGAGACTCATTTTAGACCACTGACCCCTAAACAGAGATGCAGCATGTTGGTTGTGGTGAACACAGTGACAACTCATTCTAGAATATCAATTGTTCTCTTTTACTCATGATCTCTTAGAAATAAAACATTTACTAACAGACACATCCAAACAGTCGGGTGATTTAATTTAATCACATAAACATTGTTACATTCCTCAACAATAAATAAAACATTGTCTCTCAAACAGAAGAAGGAACTAACAAAGAGTCACTAACAACAACCAAAACGAAACAGGTGGTTTTAGGAGGGGTTCTGAAAGACACTCATGGGGGTGTCGACTAGTGTTGGGAATCAGAGGCTTTCTGAACGCTTTGGGCTTTTTCACCAAATTGTGCCGAAAATACCATTGATAGATTTGAGTGCTAATAAACAACATTTAGTTAGAATGTGGGGTTCGCTTTTTGCCTCCAGGTTCACTATGTTTTGAAAAACGATGCATATGTGACTTTCAACGTGGCACCGTCATAGGATGCCACCTTTCCAACAAGTCAGTTCGTCAAATTCCTGCCCTGCTAGAGCTGCATGTTTGTTGCTTTATGTAATGGCAGATATTTTAATGCTTTATGTAATGTATTTTATCTATTTAAATATCATTTTGATATAGTTTAAAATGTAATTTCATGGTCATTTATTATGTTTTCCAGAATCTCCAACCAAACTCTGAGATCAGTCTCTCCAGTACCAAGTCATCTGTCCATGAAGAGTGACATCTCTATGGATCATCCTATACATTTTAGTGATAAATCAGGGACCTTTGACCCCAGGTAAGTTACTGGTCAGAATTGATGATATTACTATTGAAGAGGAGAATCTTCTAGATCTGAAACCAGATGTATGTTGTGTGTCTGAGCATATCATTTGTTGTTGTTTATGTTACATATTTTAATACACTGAGTGTACAACATTTCCCAAAACATTTCCAACGGAGACCATCAGGTTGGTAAGTCATCATACTGTAGCTCAAACCTACTGTGATGACGACCTAACTTTATAATAGTTCGTAGCCTACCTAGCAGAATCTGCCCGTCTTTCTTTCAAAATCAACACATTTATCCATCTTCTTATGCAGTGGTGTAAAGTACATAAGTAAAAATACTTTAAAGTATCTGTACTTTACTATTTATATTTTTAACAACTTTTACTTTTACTTCACTACATTCATAAAGAAAATGATGTACTTTTTACTCCATACATTTTCCCTGACACCCAAAAGTACTCCTTACATTCAGAAAATGGTCCAATTCGCACTTATCAAGAGAACATCGCTGGTCATCCCTACTGCCTCTGATCTGGCAGACTCACTAAAACACAAATGCTTCCTTTGTAAATGATAAAAATTATGTCTGAGTGTTGGAAAGTGACCCTGGCTATCCATAAATGAAAATAACAAGAAAATTGTGCCGTCTGGTTTGCTTAATATAAGGAATTTTAATTTTAATTATTCCTACTTTACTTTTACTTTTGATACTTAAGTATATTTTAGCAATTACATTTACTTTTGATACTTAAGTATATTTAAAACCAAATACTTTTAGACTTTTACTCAAGTAGTATTTTACTGGGTGACTTTCACTTTTACTTGAGTCATTTTCTATTAAGGTATCTTTACTTTTTCCACCACTGTTCTAATGTTCCATATGCGCCACAGTTTGAACAGACATTTTGTAACTGCGTAGGCTACAAAGTTACTTTCAATTCCAAATAAGGAAATAAAGTTATAACGGTGACTGGGTGAATTAGTTTTGCATTGGCCGGCTCCCCGGGTGGGCAGAGTTGGCACGTTTTAGACCATTCCATTGGTCATTAAATTAAATGTCCACCAGGTTTAGCTGTGCATTTTTCCCTCCAAAATGTGAATTACTGTAGACCTTTAATAATTGTAAACAGGCCTACAAATCCAAAAGGTTTTAATTGAGAATGTTCATTTGTATGCCTCAAATATTAAACTGTCTTC
The DNA here is from genome assembly GCA_036851935.1 of Coregonus suidteri. Taxonomy (NCBI): domain Eukaryota; kingdom Metazoa; phylum Chordata; class Actinopteri; order Salmoniformes; family Salmonidae; genus Coregonus; species Coregonus suidteri. Next base: position 4,217,029 of record CM072257.1, on the reverse strand, counting down.
AAATATCTGATGACTAGTTGAATCAGGTGTGTAAATGCTGGGCAGGAACAAAAGGATTGAGAAACCCTGAGATAAACATAAAAACCCTATCATTTAAAAGCTCCTCCACCATCTTTACCAGACGTTTGACTGATAACATGTGATAACACTTTGAAAACTGCTGTCTGTCAGCAACTAAGCTCAAGTAGCAGTTCTACTAACTAGTAATATCTCATTCCAGGTATTCATTCTCTTACTCTGTCGTTAGAATAGATTATTATTCAGATATACTCACTTTATTTTTTTGTTCTCTCCCATATAGCGTTTTCTGCTCAGTAGTCTTAAAATGGATCCTGTACAAAAGAACAACTTTACTTTCTGTTTCAGCTCAACCGTCTCCCCATCCTGATAATAAAGTGTTTTATTGGTATCTTCCACTAGATGGCAGTAAACACCTGCTGTAACTAGACTACGACTATGTGTTCGGTTTCATACATGCAGTTTCCCAGAGGAGGAGTGCTGATCTAGGATCAGGTCCCCCCTGTCCATTTAATCTGTTTCATTATGATCTAAAAGGAAAAACTGATCCCAGATCAGTACTCCTACTCTTTATGAATACTGTCACAGGTGACTCCTCAAGATGAGGCTCATGATTTATAAGTTATATTCTTTAAGAATCAATTAATATCATAAATGAACTGCTTTGCCATGAACAGATCTGTGAGGTCTTAACTTAAAGGAACTATATAGACTTTATGGTTATTTAAATGGGGTTGAACATTCATCCCATCAGATTGTGTAATGGATTTTATGAGTTCAGAAAAATACTGACTTGGAAGCATCTCTCTGACCTCACCCTGCTGAAACACACCCACATAGCTACAGTTATATGCTTTTCTGTTTTTACCCACTTTTACAGCCAATGTGTGCACTGGCATCCATATGAATCAGTGGAAAATACAGACTAGTTAGCCATCTCCCAATAGATGGACCCCACGCAGAACTTTCAGCAATTCAGCATCTTCAGTAAGCGAGTATTCCAGACACTCTCTTCTTATGAACCAGTTGCTATTAAATGAAGGTTTTTTGGACAGAAAACCTGCGGCTACGGTAGGATTCTAGGCTAATCTGGGCTGGCACCTCTGTTCCAAGATAGTCAGGAACAGTCGGAGGTGGAGGGGGCTGTGGAGCCATTATCCTGGCGGTGCTTGTGGAAGGGTGGGTAGGCTCTGCACACGGAGCTAACTGGAGCTCGGCAGCATCATCACTAGGCAGGCCTAGGCAGTTTTACTTACTGCCTAAAATACATATCTCCTGAGACGTTGGCGGTTCCCTACGGCTGACCAATAGTAAGTGATTGTGTCTCAGAATCTTCCTGTATTGCTGATTATATTGACTTTTATATCAACCCTCTATCCCAGAAACACCCCAGGTATGTTAAGGATAGTTATGAATGCAGGGTTTATTACTATTGTATTACTCTTTATATTAACTTAGCTACTGACTTGTTCTATTGTTGTTGTCAAGAGGTTAACCTGCTAGTCAACATTTCATTGCACTGTTAACTCCATGTATATGACAAATAAACCAACTTGAACTTAGAAGGGAAGGGGGAGGGCAGCCAGAAAGGGAGGGGAAAAGATGGCCAGCTAAATTACAGTATGTGTCCTCAAATGTTATGTCATCTAAACATCTCACATTAGCTGGAAGAACTGACAAATGAAATGAATCATAGAGGTCTTATAACTTATTCCATTCTACAGGTCCATTGTTTTGTCTCATGTCTCTTTATATTCATATACCCTGGGGACCATGTAGCTGTATTGAAATCACCTTGTTTTATAACCTTCTTGTTGCTCAGTGGTACTTCAATTGGCCGGACCATGCCCAATTCTTTCACACGGTAATGCTCCAGCATCCACTCAGAGCTTATGCATCTAATGCATTCCTCAAATACTGCAGAGTTGTTAAGCAAGTCCCTGAGATCGTCATGTTCAACCACGTTTATTTGCTTATTTGTAAGATGAAACCTGAGGGGATCACTGTAGTGTGTCATCAATGCATCAAAAATGGTTCTGAGGTCCTCAACAATGCTATTCTGTAACCGTAGCTGGGATGCAGTGTTCTTTCCTGATTTTCCAAAATCAAAAAATAGATATTCTTTTTGAGACCTTCAATTAGCTGCTCAGTGTTGATCTCTGTGGCTTGAACATATTCAGCCTCTGGCAGACTCTCTACATCGCTCATGTCATCTTCAATGGGATCAGTCCCCGTCTCAAATTCATCATGAGGGCAATTCTCATCTAAGTTGGGGCTTAAAAGCTCTGTGGTTTTGGTAGATGTGTGACCGATAGGCGCTGAAACATCTATTTGTTTTCCCCACACCCATTAAGTCCACAGGTAATTAGAAATGTGTTCATGCTGGTGATAGAGGCCAATATGTGTGAGTCGTCTGGACACAGAGTAAGTATGCTCGTTGCAAAGTGGACAATTGAAGAGAGTTGGCATTCTTCAGAAAGACTGTGAACTTGGAATGATGGGATGGAATCATGGAGATCATTGGTACTCAGCCACTTGCAGACATCATCAAGGGACCAGTCTTCCACAGCCACACTCAAATTCAAGTTGACACATAGCGCAAAAGTGAAATGTATTAGTGTTGAGGCTAAAACAAAACCTATTCCACTCTTTCCAGACAACCACCTTTCCTCCTAATTTGTATTTATGGTTGTTCCATAACGAAGCAGAGCTTGTCAGGAAAGGTGAGGATGTCTGTCTCTTATAATATGGGATTCTGCAGTCCCACATTTAAGTGTTGACTCAGATAATATGATGCTCCAAATGGGGCATTAAGTTCTTCTTCCATGTCAACCCAAATTGGCCTATTAGAGTTCTCAATAAAGAGAGCCTATCTGGGCAGTTATAAAGGCTTCTTGCTATAATTACATGTTAGGGAGCTTTAATCCTCCCTTCTTTACCTGTAATCTAGCTTGGTTCATCCTGGCCCTTTTAATAGTCCAAATGAATCATTTTGTCTATGGTGTTAAGGTGTAGGCAGGTATGGACATTGGAAACATGCTGATGATGTAATTCAGTTTAGGAGCTTTAACCATCTTTATAACATGTGGCCTACCCCACAATGAGATTTGTAGCTTGTCCCAGTTCTTCAACTGGAGTTGAATTTTGTTCAAACACTGTATTGATTGATTGATTGATTGATTGACTGCAAATACATTCATTCACCATTCAGTTAGTGCTGGAAAAGATGAAGGAATTACACAGAACACACTATAATAAAACTGTATTGATTGATTGATTCACTATTCAGTTAGTATTGGATTGACAAAGGAGTAACACAGAACACACTATAATCACACTTCAAATACATCCAAAATACTTTGTAGAGGCTAACCTGTTAGTAGATCCATAGCGAGCTTTAAACATTGTCTTGCTTTGGTCTGAAATACAGAGGACAGAACAATCCGCCCCAATACACCAACCTGAAAGACATCAATTAGACACAAACACAACATAAACAACATGAGTATTCAATATCAAATGCATCTAACTAATCTGATCTGCTTTATGTATTCTTCTTTTTGTCAAGTCGAACATAATCTACATTGGGTCATCTGTGTGTGTGTGTGTGTGTGTCTGTCTTACCTGTTCGTGGTGGTTGATACATTTCTCTATCAGAGCTCACAGCTCCCAAACTCTCCACCACTTAACTGACAGGGGCAGGATAAGCCAGGTACTAAAGGGAGGAGGATGGAAGGAGATGGTGAGAAAGTATATCATGGTTTAAATGACTACAATTTCTCAATATTGAGTCTAGCTAGCTAAAGTTAGCTAACGTTACAGTAACTTTAACTAGCTAGCTACTGTAGCTAACGTTAGCTAAAAACGTACCAACATTTATACAACAATTACCAGCTAACATTACAGGCTATGTAGCTTGGCTAGCTAATGAAAAACCAAGAGTACATTACATGATGTATTGTTTTTTAGTTAGTTATTTGATAGTAGTTTGATGAATTATTATCTTAGCTAGCGAATAGCTAAGGTTCACTCACCTTTCACGTCAATCCGATGCAAGTCATCTCTTACTGGTCGCGTCTCTCCAACCATCCGCGCGCTTCCCGCTTCCAGTTGTCTTTTGACCAACGGTCTCAATTTGATTCTGCGCTCGCGCGCCCTTTACTCACGAGGGCGCTGCTGGTTCCAAACCGAACCCCTCTTTTGAAAAGGCTTCTTCAAAGAACCCCTGAAGTCTACAACGGTTCAACAACGAGCTGATGGCAGAGTATAGGCTTGGAAATTAATCTTAAGGTATATTTTTTACCTTATATTATCCTAAAGGATCCTACAGGAAGCTTTTCTTTTAAGAGTGTAGTTCACGTTTACTCATTTATCTGCAAAACCATGCCTTCCGAGTTTTGAAAATGCAGACAAAATTGGCTTGAACTCTCCCAAGGTCAATACTTCAAAAAATAAAACTCTTATTCTATAACATTTATTGTTTTAACATTCACACTGCTAGTTTTACACATTATATTTATATTATATATATATATATACACTACTACCTTCATTTTATATAAATATAATATATAATGATCAATATATAACCATATAATATATATATATATATATATATATATATATATATATATATATTATATATATATATATATATATATATATAATATATATATATATATGCATTTACTATATAGACACACACACACACACACACACACACACACACACACACACAGCTAAGGTGAAGAAGGTGAGATTGGCTGGTACACCAGCTACGGAGAAGAAGGTGAGCTTGGCTTGAACACCAGCTAAGGTGAAGAAGGTGAGATTGGCTGTTACACCAGCTAAGGTGAAGAAGGTGACATTGGCTTGAACACCAGCTAAGGTGAAGAAGGTGAGATTGGCTGTTACACCAGCTAAGGAGAAGAAGGTGAGATTGGCTGTTACACCAGCTAAGGAGAAGAAGGTGAGATTGGCTGTTACACCAGCTAAGGTGAAGAAGGTGAGATTGGCTGTTACACCAGCTAAGGAGGAGAAGGTGAGATTGGCTGTTACACCAGCTAAGGAGAAGAAGGTGAGATTGGCTGTTACACCAGCTAAGGTGAAGAAGGTGAGATTGGCTGTTACACCAGCTAAGGAGAAGAAGGTGGGATTGGCTGTTACACCAGCTAAGGTGAAGAAGGTGAGATTGGCTGTTACACCAGCTAAGGTGAAGAAGGTGAGATTGTCTGGAAGACCAACAAAGTCCCCTGTCCCCGAGGTGAAGAGGACACCTCCAGTCTATGGGTCTGGTCCCCTTGCCAGGGCCAGATATTACCTGGATTGCCATCAATACCTCCATGCTTTGTTTATGAGGTCACACGTGAAGAAGTACAAAGAGGTCATCATCAAGAGGTAAGGTAGTAGAAGTATGTGATGAGAGTGATTGTTTTTTAGACTTGAGATTATAATTCAGTTGATATGCCATACCGTATATCTACAATGTAGGATCATAGGTTTGTGTGATTTCTATGTACTTTCAGAGAAAAGGAGTTAGTGCAGGAAAAAGATGGTCCCTTGTCCCAACCGGTGGAGACAGAGGTCTTTCAGACCTTTTCCTGGAGTGAACTCTGGCGTGGGCAGAGGAGAAGGCCCTTTGATGACCACCTGTTAGAGGGCAACCCTTCCCCAGGCCAGAAACCTCAAAGTAGACGTCATCAAAGGTAGAGAAATCACCACAATGTGAGGATTAACCCAATATCATGTTCACACTAGATGTCCAATATCAATCATTTCACAATTGACGTGTTGTATATAGTTGTACCGTTTCTACAAGTAAATTAGTAAAGTAAGTACGCCTCTGACATGTAAGCCTTGTCCGAGACAAAAGACAAAACTAAGAGAAGAAACCTTCTAATGTCTCCTCTTTTCAGAGATGACTTTCAATGTAAGTAGCAGGACCTCCTTGACAGAGGGACATGGATGGTGCTGTCAATGGCCTTGTTCACCAGCAGGCAAAATAAAATGAAGTTTGTACCAACATACCTGGACATGGAGCTGTGGAGGGGAGGATGCTGGGAAAAGATATTCATCATTCTGAACTCCATGGCCATCTGCCTATGTTCTGATGCCACTAGAGGACATGTTAACAGGTTGAGGGTCGGCAATGATACCCAGATCATGAAATGGAAGAAACAGGCTGAGGTAAGTGTGAGTCTTAAACATATGTAAACACAATCTGATTCAGCCTATTTCATAATTCTGTTATTTCAAGGTGATTACACAGGCTACCTTATTTATGAGTACAATGAGTGGTTATTACGTGTATGTCAGTAATGTCAATGTTAATTCCAGACTAAGATATTTAAGAGGAGACTGGCCTATTCACAGGAGGAAACTGTGATGTACGGAACGTTCTCAATGACCTGGGACAATGTCCAAGTATGTCCAAAATGTGTGGTCTAACATTATATTTATTATTGTGATGGTTCAGTAAAACAAGAATATATCTTCCAAATGGCATTTCCCCATATACAGTGCATTCGGAAAGTATTCAGACCCCTTCCCTTTTTCCACATTTTGTTACGTTACAGCCTTATTCTAAAAAAAATTATAATAATAATATGATGAAGCGAAAACAGGTTTTTAGAAATGTTTGCAAATGTATAAAAAAAAAAAACTGAAATGCCTTATTTACAGATGTATTCAGACCCTTTGCTTTGAGACTGGAAATTGAGCTCATGTGCATCCTGTTTCCATTGATCATCCTAGATATGTCTTTACAACCTAAACTGAATGGGTACGTAATACATAAAAATGTACGCAAAAATAAAATGCAAAAATGCAAATGAAATGTTCTCGTTATTTGAAATGGGTGAATTATTGTTATGGTCATCAAAGAGGCCAGAAGGATGGCTGAGCAGCTGATTAAAAACATGTATTATACCCCCTCTAACCCAGGGTCATGTATTATACCCCCTCTAACCCAGGGCCATGTATTATACCCCCTCTAACCCAGGGTAATGTATAATACCCCCTAAACCAGGGTCATGTATTATACCCCCTCTAACCCAGGGTCATGTATTATACCCCCTCTAACCCAGGGCCATGTATTATACCCCCTCTAATCCAGGGTCATGTATTATACCCCCTCTAACCCAGGGTCATGTATTATACCCCCTCTAACCCAGGGTCATGTATTATACCCCCTCTCTAACCCAGGGTCATGTATTATACCCCCTCTAACCCAGGGTCATGTATTATACCCCCTCTAACCCAGGGTCATGTATTATACCCCTCTAACCAGGGTCATGTATTATACCCCCTCTAACCCCAGGGTCATGTATTATACCCCCTCTAACCCAGGGTCATGTATTATACCCCCTCTAACCCAGGGTCATGTATTATACCCCCTCTAACCCAGGGTCATGTATTATACCCCCTCTAATCCAGGGTCTTTGGGTGGGAAGGAGAGGTTCCAGACAGCTACAGCTGAAGAAACAGGCAGCAGGTTAAACGATGACCAAGTGACCGATTGGCTAGCAGAGCAGGATGCTGACCAAGTGACCGATTGGCTAGCAGAGCAGGATGCTTACACTTTGCATAAACCTGTGCGAAAAACAATTTTCATCGAAATATAGTTTTTTTCTATTCATCCCTTGTCACAGTTTCAGGCTGATCTATGTGACATGCAGGCACTTGCCGATAAAAATGATGGAGATCGATACATGCTAACGGTTATAGACGTTTTACTCTAAAATAGCTTTTGTCTTAAAAAATAAGAGTGGGGCAGAGGAGACTCGGGCCTTTGACTCTATCTTGGAGGAAGGAGGAGCACCCAAGAAAGTACAGACTGACGGTGGTAAAGAATTTTTCAGAAACTCGTGAAGAATCACAATATCGTGCATTTTGCTACAGGCTCGGATTTTAAAGCTTCAGTGGTCGAACGCTTTAACGGGACTTTGAAGGAGAGGATGGGGAAATACTTTACGGCTCACAACACCCGTAGATATGTGGCTATAGTTCAAGATTTAGTAAAGGGGTATAACTACAGCTACCACAAGAGTGTCCGTATGAAGCCCTATGAGGTGTCTTTGGATAACGATTTTCATGTCATAGTTGGCCAATTCATAGTTGGTGACTTGGTACGTATCTCCAAGTTGAGGGGTGTTTTTAGACAAAACATATGAGCAAGGTTACAGCGATGAGCTGTTCACAGTTACAGAATGTTCACCCTGTATACCTCCTGACGTATGTCCTCCCTTAAAAAGAGACCTCTGGGTAGAAGACGTATGTCCTCCCTTAAAAGAGACCTCTGGGTATAAGACGTATGTCCTCCTTAAAAAAGAGACCTCTGGGTATAAGACGTACAGTGGGGAAAAAAGTATTTAGTCAGCCACCAATTGTGCAAGTTCTCCCACTTAAAAAAGATGGGAGAGGCCTGTAATTTTCATCATAGTTACACGTCAACTATGACAGACAAAATGAGGAGAAAAAAAATCCAGAAAATCACATTGTAGGATTTTTCATGAATTTATTTGCAAATTATGGTGGAAAATAAGTATTTGGTCAATAACAAAAGTTTCTCAATACTTTGTTATATACCCTTTGTTGGCAATGACACAGGTCAAACGTTTTCTGTAAGTCTTCACAAGGTTTTCACACACTGTTGCTGGTATTTTTGGCCCATTCCTCCATGCAGATCTCCTCTAGAGCAGTGATGTTTTGGGGCTGTCGCTGGGCAACACAGACTTTCAACTCCCTCCAAAGATTTTCTATGGGGTTGAGATCTGGAGACTGGCTAGGCCACTCCAGGACCTTGAAATGCTTCTTACGAAGCCACTCCTTTCGTTGCCCCGGGGTGGTGTGTTTTGGGATCATTGTCATGCTGAAAGACCCAGCAAGTTTCATCTTCAATGCCCTTGATGATGGAAGGAGGTTTTCACTCAAAATCTCACGATACATGGCTCCATTCATTCTTTCATTTACACGGATCAGACGTCCTGGTCCCTTTGCAGAAAAACAGCCCCAAAGCATGATGTTTCCACCCCCATGCTTCACAGTAGGTATGGTGTTCTTTGGCATGCAACTCAGCATTCTTTGTCCTCAAAACACGACGAGTTGAGTTTTTACCAAAAAGTTTATTTTGGTTTCATCTGACCATATGACATTCTCCCAATCCTCTTCTGGATCATCCAAATGCACTCAAGCAAACTTCAGACGGGCCTGGAACATGTACTGGCTTAAGCAGGGGGACACGTCTGGCACTGCAGGATTTGAGTCCCTGGCGGCGTAGTGTGTTACTGATGGTAGGCTTTGTTACATTGGTCCCAGCTCTCTGCAGGTCATTCACTAGGTCCCCCCGTGTGGTTCTGGGATTTTTGCTCACCGCTCTTGTGATCATTTTGACCCCACGGGGTGAGATCTTGCGTGGAGCCCAGATCGAGGGAGATTATCAGTGGTCTTGTATGTCTTCCATTTCCTAAGAATTGCTCCCACAGTTGATTTCTTCAAACCAAGCTGCTTACCTATTGCAGATTCAGTCTTCCCAGCCTGGTGCAGGTCTACAATTTAGTTTCTGGTGTCCTTTGACAGCACTTTGGTCTTGGCCATAGTGGAGTTTGGAATGTGACTGTTTGAGGTTGTGGACAGGTGTCTTTTTATACTGATAACAAGTTTAAAACAGGTGCCATTAATACAGGTAACGAGTGGAGGGACAGAGGAGCCTCTTAAAGAAGAAGTTACAGGTATGTGAGAGCCAGAAATCTTGCTTGTTTGTAGGTGACCAAATACTTATTTTCCACCATAATTTGCAAATAAAATTCATGAAAAATCCTACAATGTGATTTTCTGGATTTTTTTTCTCATTTTGTCTGTCATAGTTGACTTGTACCTATGACGAAAATTACAGGCCTCTCTCATCTTTTTAAGTGGGAGAACTTGCACAATTGGTGGCTGACTAAATACTTTTTTTCCCCACTGTACATATATACATATATACACACATACATACACACATACATACACACATACAGTGAGGGAAAAAAATATTTGATCCCCTGCTGATTTTGTGATTGACAGTTCTTTTGTGTTTCTTCCATTTGCGAATAATCGCACCAACTGTTGTCACCTTCTCATCAAGCTGCTTGGCGATGGTCTTGTAACTCATTCCAGCCTTGTGTAGGTCTACAATCTTTTCCCTGACATCCTTGGAGAGCTCTTTGGTCTTGGCCATGGTGGAGAGTTTGGAATCTGATTGATTGATTGCTTCTGTGGACAGGTGTCTTTTATACAGGTAACAAACTGATATTAGGAGCACTCCCTTTAAGAGTGTGCTCCTAATCTCAGCTCGTTACCTGTATAAAAGACACCTGGGAGCCAGAAATCTTTCTGATTGAGAGGGGGTCAAATACTTATTTCCCTCATTAAAATGCAAATCAATTTATAACATTTTTGAAATGCTTTTTTCTGGATTTTTTTGTTGCTATTCTGTCTCTCACTGTTCAAATAAACCTACCATAAAAATTATAGACTGATCATTTCTTTGTCAGTGGGCAAACGTACAAAATCAGCAGCGGATCAAATACTTTTTCCCTCACTGTACATACATACAGTACATATCCTTTTAAAAAAACATATTCCCCTTTATTACTTTCCAACATTTTACATTTACGTCATTTAGCAGACGCTCTTATCCAGATAGCGACTGACAGTTAGTGAATACATCTTTTTTTTTAAATACTGGCCCCCGTGGGAATCGAACCCACAACCCTGGCGTTGCAAATGCCATGCTCTATCAACTGAGCTACATCCCTGCCGGCCATTCCCTCCCCATACCCTGGACAACTGTGCGCCGCCCATGAGTCTCCCGGTCGCGGCCGGCTGCGACAGAGCATGGATTCGAACCAGGATCTCTAGTGGCACAGTTAACACTGCGATGCAGTGCCTTAGACCACTGCGCCACTCAGGAGTATAGTTTACTCCAACCCGCCACCCTTTCCCTACTTGGAGTAAACTAGTGAACAACAATGCTTAGGCCTCTACTTCCAGCTTATGCTTACTATATACATTTTATGGACACAGTCAATTTTACAATAATTATATTTTGTTTGTTTTTGCTCCTGAACTTCTTCTACTCTCAACCTCTCCGATCATTTTCATGATGTCCATCCGGTTTGCTTCTATATGCCATATCTTTCTAAATGTGCTCTTTCCCAAAAGCTCCCAACATACAACCTATATACTTATTATGGACACAGTATGCTTACATTATTAGCTATCTTTGTTATTATTTGTTGTTATTTGTTATTAGTCCCATCCTTCAACTCCATTCAATACCTCCCATCTATCTCTTAACACCATCCATATAGGATTTCTATTTGCCATATATATTTCAATATATATATATATATATCACCTCTGTGTTCATCCTGTGCAGTGCAGTCAAGATGAGCCATCCAAGATGTCCACCCTCAGCACAAAAGGTGTGTATACAATCTTTAAAATATAATCCCTGCCCACATATAATGTGATCAATCCCTCTATATGCTACTCAATGCTAAGTCGTTTTCTCTCAATACAATCTCAGGGTTGGATCATTGCTGCTCTGTCTGAATATCTGGTGACTGACTGCCCATGGTTTTCACTAATTGTCCCAGTTCACCACTTCCATAAGGTCTGTAAAGTCAGTCTATTTCCAGCCTGCAGTCATTTGATCCTAGATTTGCTGTTTTCCTTTTCACTGTATGTATTTTCCAATGACAGCCTGTGTTGTGATATCAGCAAGAAAACATTCTGATAAGTGTCATGTTATTATAGGAAGTGACAGTGATTTGGCACTTTTGCAGTTACCTTTTGGTAATTTGACTAGAACATTTCTGATAAAGAAATATTTTCTTTGAGTTCTGGTCTGGTGATTCCCTCCATTGGACGACATGATGTGAATGTCCCCATTCCCTGCTGACCTTGGTGATCAAGAGAACCTCCCCCTTACTTCCCCTACAAACTCACTGGGTCACTCAGGTCTTCCACTGCTGGACATCTCATCATCCAACCCACTGGGTCACTCAGGTCTTCCACTGCTGGACATCTCATCATCCAACCCACTGGGTCACTCAGGTCTTCCACTGCTGGACATCTCATCATCCAACCCACTGGGTCACTCAGGTCTTCCACTGCTGGACATCTCATCATCCAACCCACTGGGTCACTCAGGTCTTCCACTGCTGGACATCTCATCATCCAACCCACTGGGTCACTCAGGTCTTCCACTGCTGGGACATCTCATCATCCAACCCACTGGGTCACTCAGGTCTTCCACTGCTGGACATCTCATCATCCAACCCACTGGGTCACTCAGGTCTTCCACTGCTGGACATCTCATCATCCAACCCACTGGGTCACTCAGGTCTTCCACTGCTGGACATCTCATCATCCAACCCACTGGGTCACTCAGGTCTTCCACTGCTGGACATCTCATCATCCAACCCACTGGGTCACTCAGGTCTTCCACTGCTGGACATCTCATCATCCAACCCACTGGGTCACTCAGGTCTTCCACTGCTGGACATCTCATCATCCAACCCACTGGGTCACTCAGGTCTTCCACTGCTGGACATCTCATTATCCCCAAACCCAACCTTCACCGTTTTGGCAACAGGACATTCTACAGGGAAAGCACCCAGACAATGGAACTCCCTGCCTCCATCTGTCTGTGGCAGTTGGTAACCAATGGTTATTTAATTGGTTTAAACTTCAAATGTGAAACTTTGACCATAGCATACTTTGATGTCACACCTCGCATGCAAATACATTTTTCATATTGTGTGGAGTAGGGTGAATAATGGATGTGCCCGAATCAAATCTTTCCAAGTGAGGTGTGGCATCAAAGTAATGCGGTGACCACTTCAAGGTCGTAGGCTTTCATAATATAATATCTATAGAATATATGGATAATATCCATTCATTTAAATAAAGTGTTAACCACAAAGTATGGGCTTGTTGTTTTGTTTTGGATTCATTGTTTTCATGTTGATTCGTGTTGTTTCATTTCATGTTTCATGTTTAATATTGACAGAGGTGTCAAATCAATAAGCTGATTAAACAGCATGATCATTACACAGGTGCACCTTGTGCTGGGGACAATAAAACGGCACTCTAAAATGTGTAGTTTTGTCACACAACACAACGCCACAGATGTATCAAGTTTGAGAGGGAGCATGCAATTGGCATCCTGATTGCATGAATGTCCACCAGAGCTGTTGAATGAGAATTGAATGTTGAATGTACATTTTTCACTACCATAAGCCGCCTCCAACATTGTTTTAGAGAATTTGGCAGTACGTCCAACCGGCCTCACAACCGCAGACCACGTGTAATCACGTCAGCCCAGGACCCTCCACATCCGGCTTCTTCACCTGTGGGATTGTCTGAGACCATCCACTCGGACAGCTGATGAAAACTGTGGGTTTGCACAACGAAAGAATTTCTGCACAAACTGTCAGAAAAACCGTCTCAGGGAAGCTCATCTGCATGCTCGTCATCCTCACCAGGGTCTTGACGTGACTGCAGTTCGGTGTCATAACCGACTGCAGCGGGCAAATGCTCACCTTCGATGGCCACTGGCACGCTGGAGAAGTGTGCTCTTCACAGATTAATCCGGTTTCAAATGTACTGGCGTCGTGTGGGCAGCAGCCTGATCAACTCTATGCGAAGGAGATGTGTCGCGCTGCATGAGGCAATTTACATTATAATTAGGCCTACATGAAACATGAAACAACAATATTAAACATGAAACATTAAACAACAATAATAAACATGAAAGCAATAAATCCAAAACAAAACAACAAGCCCATACTTTGTGGTTAACACACTTTTTTTTAAATGAATGAATATTATATATTCTATAGAAATTACATTATGAAAGCCTACGACCTTGAAGTGGTCATCACGTTACTTTGATGCCACACCTCATTCATGGAGGAACCAATGACGTCAAAACGTTAGCTAGCTACACCAGGTAGAAAAAATTAGCCAGCTAGCTAGCAAAACTGTCCTTGACGTTCTTCTCCCTAAAGAAGGCAGGAGAACAGGGACTGTCACTAAGCAGGTTCTTTTTTTTGTGTACATTTCTAGAAACTGTCGTTGTTTTCCAGTGATTGTTGTCGTGTAGCGACCAGTCTGTCTCCAAGGCCGTTCCTGGAATGGAATGTTGATGTGGCTGGTAGCAGTTGTGCAGGAGCTATTGATAATAAGAGGGCGCCAGCATGATTGTGTTCATGAGTGTTTTCTTCTGAAGTAGGCTACATTTTCTTCATTTCATGTGTCTGTATACCTGTCTAAAATAAATACATAGATTTATTGTGATGGTGTGTAGGCTATATTCAATGGATTTATTAGACTTTTGCAAATGTAGATGTTCCAAAGGTCCGCATCAGTGGCTTGTAGGCTATGAGTGGAAGCCAGGAGATGCTAAACGTGTTTTATGTTAGTTAAGGACAATAAGCATGAGACTGGCAGTTATCTGAATGACAATCACCGGCTGACAGAATGTCATGACCACCACAGTCCTCCGTGACATCAATAAGGGATCATAGCTTTCACCTGGATTCACCTGGTTAGTCTAGGTCATGGAAAGAGCAGGTATCCCTAATGTTTTGTCCACACAGTGTATATCATGTGTATATAATAAATAAACCAACATGAACTTAAAAGGGAAGGAGGAGGGCAGCCAGAAAGGGAGGGGAAAAGATGGACAGATTTGTGGTTAGATTGTAGGTGAACAAAACATTGAAAATACATCGTCTTAAGTTATGTCCTCAAATGTTATGGAATCTAAAAATATCACACTGGTAGAACTGACGAATTAAATGAAAATGAGAGTGAGAGTGAGAGTGAGAGTGAGAGTGAGAGTGAGAGTGAGAGTGAGTGAGAGTGTGAGTGAGAGTGAGAGTGAGAGGAGAGAGAACCTGATATGTAAATAGGTTCAGCAAACGAAAGTAACTTTCAGTGACCGAATGATCATTCTAGACTCTGCTTCTATTGAGAGACACATAAAAGGTAAGACGACGATTGTTATTATATTAATATAGTTGATGATATTGTTATGTGTATTAATATAGTTGATGATATTGTTATGTGTATTAATATAGTTGATGATATTGTTATGTGTATTAATATAGTTGATGATATTGTTATGTGTATTAATATAGTTGATGATATTGTTATGTGTATTAATATAGTTTATGATATTGTTATGTGTATTAATATAGTTGATGATATTGTTATGTGTATTAATATAGTTGATGATATTGTTATGTGTATTCATATAGTTGATGATATTGTTATGTGTATTAATATAGTTGATGATATTGTTATGTGTATTCATATAGTTGATGATATTGTTGTGATATTAATATAGTTGATGATATTGTTATGTGTATTCATATAGTTGATGATATTGTTATGTGTATTCATATAGTTGATGATATTGTTGTGATATTAATATAGTTGATGATATTGTTATGTGTATTCATATAGTTGATGATATTGCTATGATATTAATATAGTTGATGATAATGTTATGTGTATTAATATAGTTGATGATATAGTTATGATATTAATATAGTTGATGATATTGTTATGTGTATTAATATAGTTGATGATATTTTGTTATGTGTATTCATATAGTTGATGAATATTTTGGTGGACAGAGTGTTATAATAGGCCTACTCTCCTTAAAATGTTTTGGATATAAATTAGATGCGGGATGTGAATTCGTTCTGTTTCCATCTGTGTGCCCCAGGGTGATCGCTCCTACACTATCTAGAATCTAAAAGGGTTCTTTAGCTGTCCCCATAGGAGAACCCTTTGTAGAACCCTTTTTGGTCCTAGGTAGAACCCTTTTGGGTTCCATGAAGAATCCTTTCCACAGAGGGTTCTACATGGAAGCCAGAAGGGTTCTACCTGGAACCCAAAAGCGTTCTCCTGTGGGGACAGCCAGAGGACCCTTTTGGAACTCTTTTTTCTAAGAGTGTACTGTATCATAGGTCTATAGACTTGTCTTCTCAAAACAGGCTTAAAACACAACAAGCAACAACATTTTCTCTTTCTAATCTACTGTTAACTCTTTTCACTCAGGAAGGTATTTTGTGTGAAAGAGAGACAAATAAATATTGTGGAAAGGCTGTGTGTTCATTAGTGCCCACCGTAGCAAAACGTTTGGCAACAGAAACCGTTTAGGTCACGTTGTACAGCGTTTGGAGTAAACTGTTTATGCAACATTTTAAAACTGTTGGCTGCTGTGTAAACTAATGAATACGACCCAGGTAGTAGCCTACAACTTGGCTGTTGATGCCTGCCTCATGCTGAAACCTGAACTTGGTGTACTATGTGTGAGAAAAGAACTTGGTGTACTATGATGCTAGCTAGATATACTGGTTAAAAACCGATTTGTAGGTGATCAATCCTGCTACTGATAACCTATGTGAACTGATTTGAACAGGTTTAGGCTGGTCATCTAGGATATTGTATGCTATAGCCGAGGTATAGACCTTGATCTGCATATCACTAACAAAACTGCTATTATACAGTAAAACCTAGCCTACTTTGCATAATATAAAATCTCGTACTTCTTGCAAAAAAACTTTTGTACGGATCACTGATCACCCTCAGATCAATCATGTCCGTTTTAGCCCTTCTGTCTACATTCTCAGATACGTTTAGAAAAGAACAGATTGAAAAAAAATAGTCTACTTTTAATAAATACACATTAGCCTGAGAGAGTGGAAGGCCTGAGAGGAATGTGGCCTTGTGTTGCTGCACTGTCTTTAACTACCTAAACAAACAGTAACAGGGAGATGAGGTGAAATATATCAGTCATGACTACATGTTGTTACAGGCTTTGGTATTTCCATTTATATTTTGAGGTTGGACGTTAGCACGTTGGCCGCACCTCTTGGCGCCACCTCAATAGACAGTATGCTTATGCCTGTGCTGGCTTGTCATCTCTTTAGTCAGAAGGGTTCCATCTGTTATGTGATATTGAAGAGCAGCTGGCCCAGTGTTCTGGTTGGCCTTAGATATGTTAGAAGACTGGTACCTCTTTGTAGCTCTGCTTCTTTAAGTTGATGAACAAAGTCTTTCTGCCTTGTATCTCCCAGGGTTTTGTCTGGTTTGGTTTGGTCTGGTTTGGTTTGGTCTGGTTTGGTCTGGTTTGGTTTGGTCTGGTTTGGTTTGGTCTGGTTTGGTCTGGTTTGGTCTGGTGTGGTCTGGTTTGGTTTGGTTTGGTCTGGTTTGGTCTGGTTTGTTCCACTTGTTTTTTTACTCCATATTGTAAGTTGGAGGGTTTTTATTTCAGATGTCCTCGTCTGGAGCCACTTCAATGGGCACTCATGGTGGGAGTCTTTTAGGTACCACTTTCTTGTTGCTAGTCAACATTCAGTGGACACTAGGGATTGGACGATTAATACCGGAGCTACGATGTGCCGTTGCAGTTTTCAAAGCACTACTGATTCGACACAACGTATCAATGCTTGTATCAAAGTAACAATACTACGTGATGATGACGGTCGAAGCTTCAGACATCACACTACCATCTGACAGGTGTCAGAAGAGCACTGACCTCTGCTGGAAGCTTTGTGTTTTTATCTATACAGAACAAAAATATAAACGCAACATGTAAAGTGTTGGTCCCATGTTTCATGAGCTGAAATAAAATATCCCAGAAATGTTCCATGTGCACAAAAAGCATATTTCTCTCCGATTTTGTGCACACATTTGTTAACATCCCTGTTAGTGAGCATTTCTCAGTTGCCAAGATAATCCATCCACCAGACAGGGGTGGAATATCAAGAAGCTGATTAAACAGCATGATCATTACACAGGTACACCTTGTGCTGGAGACAATAAAAAGGCCACTCGAAAATGTGCAGTTTTGTCACAAAACACAATGCGCCACAGATGTCTCAGGTTTTGAGAGGAGCGTGCCATTGGCATGCTGACTGCAGGAATGTCCACCAGAGCTGTTGCCAGAGAATTACATTGGTGTCAGAAGTGGAATGGCGGCTGTGAGGTCATCAGACTGGCCCGGACGTGTGAGTAGTCGACTTCCTGGTCGGAGGGGGCAGTGTGAGCCACATTCCAATTCCCACCATGTGGGTTAACCCTATTGGTGCGATGCGTAGGTTGTTTGCCTTTTACACGTGCAACCTGGGTTCGCTTCCCTGCCCTGCTGTTTGCTACATTGGTGTCAGAAGTAGTATGGTGTCTGTGAGGCCATCAGAATGCACGGCCCGGATGTGTGAGGGGTCTGAGTAGTCGAAGCACGGGACTTGCTTTTATAGGGGGCAGTGTGAGCCAGGTTACAATTCCCATCGCAGCAATAGGTTTAACCCTATAGACAGGTTATAATTAGGTTTAACCCTATTGCTGCGATGCTTAGGGTGTTTGCCTTTTTCGCCAGCGACCTGGGTTCACTGCCCTGCCCCGCTGTTTGATACAATATTAATATCACAGGCTACCCGACGTCCGTTGAACAAAGAGACACAACAATATGAGTGAAAGGATTTTAGGATAATATCAGTTAGTGTTTATTTAGAGTTGTCTTCTGGGTTCAGCCTTCTAGCTGGCTTTTTCAATAGGGTGAAATATAACAAATGACATGGTCTCAGAGTTTGGAGATAACCCATTCCCAGTTTAAATCGCCCATGATTTCCATTTCATTATTTCCCCAGAGCAGCAAGGGAATCTAGAGACTCACCTTTGCAGAATCAGAATCACCTTTAATCGCCTACAGTTGGCATGCTGACTGCAGGAATGTCCACCAGAGCTGTTGCCAGAGAATTGAATGTTCATTTCTCTACCATAAGCTGCCTCCAACGTCGTTTTAGAGAATTTGGCAGTACGTCCAACCGGCCTCACAAAATGCGAGAGATCTCACTGATTTCTCCCTGGTGCCAGTGCTTTTTTTTTTAGATGCAAAGTCTCTTTCAAACACTGACCTCTACTGGACACCTTATTTATACATTTATTTGATGTCTTCCAGTTTGTAGCCCCTGAATGGGAGCTCAGCAGGTAGGGACAGGGATTGGATTTCCCATTGTTGTTTAAATAATGTGTTTTTATTTAGTGTAACCTATGATACTCTTCTGTATTTAGTATCCTAAATAATACCACAGATGCATCGTTTTTGAAAAACATAACTAACTAAATGTTATTTTTATTAGTACTCAAATCTATCCATGGCGTTTTCAGCAAAATTTGTTGTTGAAAGCCCAAAGCGTTCAGAAAAGCCTCTGATTCCCACCACTAGTGGACACTCACATGAGTGTCTTTCAGAACCCCTCCTAAAACCACCTGTTTCGTTTTGGTTGTTGTTAGTGACTCTTTGTTAGTTCCTTCTTCTGTTTGAGAGACAATGTTTTATTTCTTGTTGAGGAACGTAACAATGTTCCTCAATAATGTGATTAAATTAAAATCACCCAACTGTTTGGATACGTCTGTTAGTAAATGTTTTATTTCTAAGAGATCATGAGTAAAAGAGAAAAATGACATTCTAGAATGAGTTGTCACTGTGTTCACCACAACCAACATTCTGCATCTCTGTTTAGGGGTCAGTGGTCTAAAATGAGTGTCTCTGGGGAGAGAGAGGAGGGGGGCCTGCCTCTAAAATGAGTCTCTCTGGGGAACAATGACACCAAAGCTAAGAGGTGAGATAACAATTATATGAATAATTTATTATGTTTATTTCCAAAACGCTATTTCCCCCAAAAAAATCACATTTGTGTTTAAAAAAATATATAATTTATTGCTAATATTACTTTTCTCAGATTTGTTATTCATAGATTTTAAATGTGTATGCATTTTTTTTTGTTGTTTGCCAAAACACTACATTTCCATTGTTTCAGCCAGAATAAAATGTTTATATCCTGTATTATATGACTGTGATATGTGGTTCTGTCTCACCTAGCTATCGTAAGATGAATGCACTTACAGATGCCATATCTTAATTTGACCCAGTTTCTCTCAGCAGGAAAATAATCCCTTGCAGGCATCCTGCAGCAACAGGAAATGTGAATTATTATGTGGATTATAATTAAATGGAAATTTGTTGTAGGGGTGATACATTTTTCATTATAGCAAAAAATAAGTCTGACATTTGAAGTGGAAATTATAAAAGAACCTTTAGAAACCTTTTTAAACCTTTGAATACATTTACAAGTATGCATTTCCTGATGTTAGCTGGGAAAAATTCATTTCAAATTTCAACTAAAAAAAAGAGAGAAAAAGTCAAAAAGAAAGTAAAGTAAAAGAAGAACAATGGCACTGAGTTTGAAGGTTAGGCCTTGAAATACATTCACAGGGGACACCTCCAATTGACTCAAATGATGTAAATTAAGCCTATCAGAAGCTTCTGAAGCCATGACATTCCAAGCTGTTTAAAGGCCCACAGTCAACTTAGTGTATATAAACTTCTGACCCCACTGGGGAATTGTGGCAAAACAGTGAATATAATGTGAAATAATCTGTCTGTGTAAACAACTGTTGGAAAAAATTATTGTGGGATGCACAAAAGTAGATGTCCTTACTCGACAATTGCCAAAACACTATAGGTTGTTAACAAAGGAATGTGTCGGAGAGGTTGAAAAACGAGTTTTAATGATTCCAAACTCCAGGGAGTGTGGAAACTTCCCGACTTCAACTGTAATGGAACCAATAAAAGGTAATATATATTTTTGGGTTCATGTGAAGGAGAAGAACCTTTTCTAGCGCTATGGATCAACGAAGAGGTGCATGTTTTGAGGATGTCGAACCCAGCAGCCCCCAGGGTCAGATCAAGCACGCCCCGCCCTGTTTTTGTCCAGCGTCCGGCCCGCCACCGCCCGGGAGGATCGAAACCAGCCACCTTTCTGCCATAGGTCCAATCGTTCCTGCCACTGCTCCAAACTCCTTAGACACTGGCGAAAAAAACCTGAGTTAATCTTCAGAACGCAGAATGAGTTGATCTGCAAAATGAAGACAAAATTGCTTATGCAGAAAAATACACAAAACAGTTGTTATACAAAATTTATTATACATAAATCATTCCCAAAAAAAACAAGCCCTCTGTTAAATGTAGGTCTATATTTTGGTTTGATCAATAAAAAATTAAAAATTTATTTTTAACACCCAAAGCAAATTACAGTGGTGAAAGGAACCACAAATCGCGCATTATTCAAATGGGGAATCAAGACACCTGCGGGTTAATTTTTTTAACTGGTTGGGGACGCTTGGGGGGTCCTAAAATCTGCCGGACTAGGGGGGGCCCAGAGGTTTCCCATGTAGCTTTAAATTTTTTGGCTTGTGGGCTATGGGGGGGAAGCCAGGAGATGGGAAACTTTTTTAATGTTAGTTAAGGAAAATAAGAATGAGCCCCGGCAGTTACTGAATGAAAATCCCCGGGCTGGGGGGGGGAAAAGGTTTCATGACCACCCAGTCCCCCGGGAAACATCAGAAAGGGTCATAGCTTTCCCTGGATTTCCCCCCTGGTCAGCCCTATGTCGGGGGGAAAAGGCATGTTTTTTCCAAATGTTTTTTTACCACAGTTGATTTTCATTGTATATAATAAAAAAAACACCTTGAACTTAGGGGGGAAGGAGGAGGTCAGCCAGAAAAGGGGGGGGGGAAAAAGTTTGGAGGGGTGTTTTTTTTGGGGTTAGTTTTGGGGTGAACAAAACATTAAAAAATACATAG
>CM072257.1:4154558-4194800 GCA_036851935.1 Coregonus suidteri | reverse complement strand
GAGGAGAAGGCCGGGTAATTATTATGGGGACAATGACATACAAACACCGGATAAGCAGGGAGGAGGTTAAACACATGCATCAATGCCCACCACAACACTGATAAGCAGGGAGGAGGTTAAATACATGATCAATGCACCACAACACGATAAGCAAGAGGAGGAGGGTAAAACACCTGATCAATGCACAACAAACACCGATAAGCAGGGAGGAGGTTAAACCAATGATCAATTGCACATCAACACCGATAAGCAGGGAGGAGGCTTTTAAACACATTATCAATGCAACCACAAACACCGATTAAGCAGGGAGGAGGTTAAACACATGATCAATGCTACCACAAACACCGATAAGCAGGGAGGAGGTTTAAACACATGATCAATGCACCACAACCACCGATAAAGCAGGGAGGAGGCTTAAACACATGATCAATGCACACAAAAACACGATAAGCGAGGGAAGGAGGAGGTTAAATACATGATCAATTGCACCACCAATGCAACTTTGGTTAGGCCATTAGATATAACCCACAGTGAAGTTTATTTGTCTCTGGTAAAATAATCAACTGTCTAGATTGATACAGGGGCAAACGATTGTCATGGTTTAACGGCACAACAAGGATTGAAGGTGTCCTTTAAGTAATCAGAAAGTCTAGCGGAATTAGTGGAACTATGCAAATTGATCCTATATCTCTCCCATACAACAATTGATTTTGGAGATATTATTTTTCACATTCAATGTATATAGGAAGGCTGCAACTCATATGGAAACCATGTATTTGATGTATCTGATACCATTACACTCAATCCGCTCCAGCCATTACAAGCCTGTCCTCCCCAACTAAGGTCCACCAACCTCCTGTGGTACGTACACACAAACAGTAAAATATATCATAAGAACATCAATAAAACATGCAAAGTGGTAAAAGATCATAAAAGGAAAAAAAATGTTCAGTGATGTTCTAAAAAGTCTGATGAAAACAGTTTAGGTTGCTTGATTTAACAGGCAGATAGAACTGGGATAGAAGCTGTTCCTGGAACCTGGGATCCAGAAACTGCCTAGCAACCACTGGTCCTCACTAGACTGGTGCCCTGCATGTCTATTTGGTTCATTGGAGTTTATCAGTTTTTGAAGTGATGTCTGTGTTTGTTGGTCACTTAGTGCTGGAATGAGGTGTCTGTTTGTTTCCCAATTCTGTCAGAAACGATGGTCCTCGATTTGAAGGTCCCTGTGTCAAGGTCCTTACTATTATAGGAAGATGTGTGAGCGTGTGTCCAGTGGTGTGTGTATCAAAGTGTGTGGTGGTGTGTCCAGTGTGTGTGTGAGTGTGTGTGTGTCCAATATGTGTTGTGTGTGTCTCCTGTGTATGTGTGTGTCCAGTGTGTGTGTCCAGTGTGTGTGTGTTTGTGTGTGTCCATTGTGTGTGTGTGTGTGTTTGTGTGTGTGTCCAGCATGTATATATACTGTAGCTATAGCCAACCATTGAACGTTATCCTGCTCCCAAATATATATATACTGTAGCTATAGCCAACCACTGAACGTTATCCTGCTCCCAAATATATATACTGTAGCGATAGCCAACCACTGAAATGTTACCCTGCCCAAAATATATATACTGTAGCTATAGCCAACCACTGAACGTTTTCCTGCTCCCAAATATATATACTGTAGCTATAGCCAAACCACTGAACGTTATCCTGCTCCCATATATATATATATACTGTAGCTATAGCCAACCACTGAATGTTACCCTGCCCCAAATATATATTACTGTAACCTATAGCCAACCACTGAACGTTATCCTGCTCCCAAATTATATACTGTAGCTATAGCCAACCACTGAACGTTATCCTGCTCCCAAATATATATACTGTAGCTATAGCCAACCACTGAACGTTATCTGCTCCCAAATATATATACTGTAGCTATAGCCAAACCACTGAACGTTATCCTGCTCCCATATATATATACTGTAGCTATAGCCAACCCACTGAACGTTATCCTGCTCCCAAATATATGTATACTGTAGCTATAGCCAACCACTGAACGTTATCCTGCTCCCAAATATATATACTGTAGCTATAGCCAACCACTGAATGTTACCCTGCCCCAAATATATATACTGTACCTATAGCCAACCACTGAACGTTATCCTGCTCCACAAATGTATATATATATAATATATATATATATTATATATATATATATATATATATATATATATATATATATATATATATATATATATATATATATATATATATATATATATATATATATATATATATACTGTTAGCTATAGCCAACCACTGAATGTTATCCTGCTCCCAAATATATATACTGTAGCTATAGCCAACCACTGAACGTTTACCCTGCTCCAAAAATATATATACTGTAGCTATAGCCAACCACTGAATGTTATCCTGCTCCCAAATATATATACTCTAGCTATAGCCAACCACTGAACGTTATCCTGCTCCCAATATATATACTGTAGCTATAGCCAACCAATGAACGTCATCCTGCCCCCAAATATATATAACTGTAGCTATAGCCAACCACTGAATGTTATCCTGCTCCCAAATATATATACTGTAGCTATAGCCAACCACTGAACGTTATCCTGCTCCCAAATATATATATATATATATATATATATTATATATATATATATATATATATACTGTAGCTATAGCCAACCACTGAACGTTATCCTGCTCCCAAATATATATATACTGTAGCTATAGCCAACCACTGAACGTTATCCTGCTCCCAAATATATATACTGTAGCTATAGCCAACCACTGAACGTTATCCTGCCCCCAAATATATATACTGTAGCTATAGCCAACCATCGCAGTTGATATGGTCAGTAGTGACTTGCCACATGATAGGTAAACAAAACAAACAGTCAAGTAGCCTACAAGCGGAGTATGAAAAATGTATGCACTCACTAAAAACAAGCGGATTCAGCAACACGGACACCGATGGAAATTCTTGCGATTTGACAGTTCCCAAAGGACATGAACTGGTTGAATCAACATTGTTTCTACTTTATAGGACAAGGCTTAATCAGTTTTATGGGAACCAGCCAATAGTGTACAGCCATAAAATAAATGTTTAATGTCTGTTTCCACTAGATTGCGTTACTGACTGACCAGACTGTCTGACCTGCACTGCCTCCTCCTGACTGATATCTAACCAGCCCAGAGGCTTGAAGAGACATTAGACTGTCTGACTGATATCTAACCAGCGCAGAGGCTTGAAGAGACATTAGACTCCTGACTGATATCTAACCAGCCCAGAGGCTTGAAGAGACATTAGACTGTCTGACTGATATCTAACCAGCCCAGAGGCTTGAAGAGACATTAGACTGTCTGACTGATATCTAACCAGCGCAGAGGCTTGAAGAGACATTAGACGTGTTCTGACTGATATCTACCAGCCCAGAGGCTTGAAGAGACATTAGACTGTCTGACTGATATCTAACCAGCCCAGAGGCTTGAAGAGACATTAGACTGTCTGACTGATATCTAACCAGCCCAGAGGCTTGAAGAGACATTAGACTGTCTGACTGATATCTAACCAGCTCAGAGGCTTGAAGGACATTTAACTGTCTGACTGATATCTAACCAGCTCAGAGGCTTGAAGAGACATTAGACTGTCTGACCTGCACTGCTCCTCCTGACTGATATCTAACCAGCCCAGAGGCTTGAAGAGACATTAGACTGTCTGACTGATATCTAACCAGCCCGAGGCTTGAAGAGACATTAGACTGTCTGACTGATATCTAACCAGCCCAGAGCTTGAAGAGACATTAGGACTGTCTGACTGATATCTACCAGCCCAGAGGCTTGAAGAGACATTAGACGGTCCTGACCTGCACTGCCTCCACCTGACTGATATCTAACCAGCTCAGAGGCTTGAAGAGACATTAGACTGTCTGACTGATATCTAACCTGCCCCAGAGGCTTGAAGAGACATTAGACTGTCTGACTGATATCTAACCAGCCCAGAGGCTTGAAGAGACATTAGACTGTCTGACTGATATCTAACCAGCCCAGAGGCTTGAAGAGACATTAGACTGTCTGACTGATATCTAACCAGCTCAGAGGCTTGAAGAGACATTAGACTTTCTGACTGATATCTAACCAGCCCAGAGGCTTGAAGAGACATTAGACGGTCTGACCTGCACTGCCTCCACCTGACTGATATCTAACCAGCTCAGAGGCTTGAAGAGACATTAGACTGTCTGACTGATATCTAACCTGCCCAGAGGCTTGAAGAGACATTAGACGGGGGGACTGTCTGACTGATATCTAACCAGCCAGAGGCTTGAAGAGACATTAGACTGTCTGACTGATATCTAAACCAGCCCAGAGGCTTGAAGAGACATTAGACTGTCTGACTGATATCTAACCAGCTCAGAGGCTTGAAGAGACATTAGACTGTCTGACTGATATCTAACCAGCTCAGAGGCTTGAAGAGACATTAGACTGTCTGACTGATATCTAACCAGCCCAGAGGCTTGAAGAGTCATTAGACTGTCTGACTGATATCTAACCAGCCCAGAGGCTTGAAGAGACATTAGACCTGTCTGACTGATATCTAACCAGCCCAGAGGCTTGAAGAGACATTAGACTGTCTGACTGATATCTAACCAGCCCAGAGGCTTGAAGAGACATTAGACTGTCTGACTGATATCTAACCAGCCAGAGGCTTGAAGAGACATTTGACTGTGTGACCTGCACTGCCTCCTCCTGACTGATATCTAACCAGCCCAGAGGCTTGAAGAGACATTAGGACTGTCTGACTGATATCTAACCAGCCCAGAGGCTTGAAGAGACATTAGACTGTCTGACTGATATTAACCAGCCCAGAGGCTTGAAGAGACATTAGACTGTTTGAGCTACACTGCCTCCTCCTGTGAGAGCCACGTCAGGCGACACTACACCGTCCCAACAATGCAAACACACATCCTGGTCGAGGTCACTGGAGACGGGGGGACACAAAGGCCACCATGGCAACGCTGGAAAGACAAAGATAACTCAAGAGGTAATTTTTCTGTTATTTAACGTTCCTGAATGCCATTGACAAATACCCCAATTTGATAAATACTCCTATTTGATATCCATTTCTTTGTATTTCAGTTAGAGAAACTAAACTGTGAACTGTGTGTGTCATGCTTAGGAAAGTGACACTGGAGGAGGAGGAGGAGGAGGAGGAGGAGGAGGAGGAGGAGGAGGAGGAGGAG
The DNA here is from genome assembly GCA_036851935.1 of Coregonus suidteri. Lineage (NCBI taxonomy): Eukaryota > Metazoa > Chordata > Actinopteri > Salmoniformes > Salmonidae > Coregonus > Coregonus suidteri. The sequence goes on along the minus strand of CM072257.1, from coordinate 4,189,548 downwards.
GAGGAGGAAAGGGGGAGCTTCTGCAAAAAAGATGAAGATGCAAGTTATTAAAGTGAAGAAGATTCTGCTGAGGAGAATTCTGACAAACTATTGAGGAGGATATATGAGCTAGAGCAACAGAACAGAAACATCGATATAGACTTGAAGCAGGAGAACTCTGAATTAAAGAAAACGTCAGAAGATCTGAAGCAGAAGAACTCTGAACAAGAGAAAACTTCTGAAGACTTAAAGCAGAAGAACTCTGAACTAGAGAAAACTTCTGCAGACTTAAAGCAGAAATACTCTGAACTAGAGAAAACTTCTGCAGACTTAAAGCAGAAGAACTCTGAACTAGAGAAAACTTCTGAAGACTTAAAGCAGAAGAAACTCTGAATTAAAGAAAACTTCTGCAGACTTAAAGCAGAAGAACTCTGAGCTAGAGAACACTTCTGAAGACTTAAAGCAGAAGAACTCTGAACTAGAGAAAGACTTGGAGCAGAAGAATCAACAGGAAAAGTCATGTTCTATAAGTTAACCTCAGACTACACTCTAGAAAAGAACGTGCTTCCTAGAACCATAATGGTTCTTCAATTATATCCTCGTAGGAGAACGAGTGGAACCCTTACACCACTAAAAGGTTCTAAGTAGAACCTTTTTCACCACCCAAGGGTTCTACCTGACAAAAAAAAGGGTTTTCCTATGGGGACAAACGAAGAACCCCTTGCGTGTAGTATCAAAAATAACTATACATGGGAATTATCTTCTTGGAGATAAGTGTCAGAATCTGTGCACTAAACTCACTGTTTTTTTTGTGTTTTAATCACTGTTTATATCCATTTCTACTCAGCACACAGACTAATAATACCCACCCAGTCCTGTAGATGAATACCTCTCTGAGTGGTTTTTACAGTGTCCCAGTCCTGTAGATGAATACCTCTCTGAGTGGTTTTACAGTGTCCCAGTCCTGTAGATGAATACCTCTCTGAGTGGTTTTACAGTGTCCAGTCCTGTAGATGAATACCTCTCTTGAGTGGTGTTTACAGTGTCCCAGTCCTGTAGATGAATACCTCTCTGAGTGGTTCTACAGTGTCCCAGTCCTATAGATGAATACCTCTCTGAGTGGGGTTTTACAGTGTGCCCAGTCCCTGTAGATGAATACCTCTCTGAGTGGGTTTTACAGTGTCTCAGTCCTGTAGATGAATACCTCTCTGAGTGGTTTCTACAGTGTCCCAGTCCTGTAGATGAATACCTCTCTGAGTGGTTTTACAATGTGTCAGTCCTGTAGATGAATACCTCTCTGAGTGGTTTTACAGTGTCCCCAGTCCTGTAGATGAATACCTCTCTGAGTGGTTCTACAGTGTCCCAGTCCTGTAGATGAATACCTCTCTGAGTGGTTCTACAGTGTCCCAGTCCCTGTAGATGAATACCTCTCTGAGTGGTTTTACAGTGTCTCCGTCCTGTAGATGAATACCTCTCTGAGTGGTTTTACAGTGTCTCCGTCCTGTAGATGAATACCTCTCTGAGTGGTTTTACAGTGTCCCAGTCCTGTAGATGAATACCTCTCTGAGTGGTTTTACAGTGTCCCAGTCCTGTAGATGAATACCTCTCTGAGTGGTTTTTACAGTGTCCCAGTCCTGTAGATGAATACCTCTCTGGAGTGGTTCTACAGTGTCCCAGTCCTGTAGATGAATACCTCTCTGAGTGGTTCTCCAGTGTCCCAGTCCTGTAGATGAAATACCTCTCTGAGTGGTTCTCCAGTGTCCCAGTCCTGTAGATGAATACCTCTCTGAGTGGTTCTCCAGTGTTTCTGTGTTTAATCTACATGATATATCAGCTCTTACTGTTCGCTTCAGACTTGCTCATTCAAAACCTCTATTAGAGGCATTTTCACATTATCCCTGTAGGATCAGCTGGATCCTGGAGTGTTCAGAACATTAAAGCATGATGTGAAAACAAAAGATATCTTGCTTAAAAAAAAATAAGCAAACACATTCCCCTTTCATATGTTTGGGGGAGACTCCCCAAACATATGGAAGAAGGTACTCTGGTCAGATGAGACAAAAATTGAGCTTTTTTGCCATCAAGGAAAACGCTATGTCTGGCGCAAACCCAACACCTCTCATCACCCCGAGAACACCGTCCCCACAGTGAAGCATGGTGGTGGCAGCATCATGCTGTGGGGATGTTTTTCATTGGCAGGGACTGGGGAAACAGGTCAGAATTGAAGGAATGATGGATGGCGCTAAATACAGGGAAATTCTTGATGGAAACCTGTTTCAGTCTTCCAGAGATTGGAGACTGGGACGGAGGTTCACCTTCCAGCAGGTCAATGACCTGTCACGCCCTGGCTCTGGGGACTCTAGGGTGTGAAGTTTTCATGTGTTTTACTTTCTAGGTTAAGTATTTCTATGATGGCCAGTGTGGTTCTCAATCAGAGGCAACGAGTGTCAGCTGTTGCTGGTTGTCTCTGATTGGGAACCACATTTAGACAGGCTGTTTTCCCACAGTGGTTGTGGGATCTTGTTCCTAGTAGGTTGTGTTTGTCTAAGGACGTCACATTATCGTTTTGTTGTTTTTGTTCGGTAAATCACAAATAAATATGTTCGCAAATAACGCTGCGCATTGGTCCTCTGTTCCCGACGGGCGTGACATGACCCTAAGCATACTGCTAAAGCAACACTTGAGTGGTTTAAGGGGAAACATTTAAATGTCTTGGAATGGCCTAGTCAAAGCCCAGACCTCAATCCAATTGAGAATCTGTGGTATGACTTAAAGATTGCTGTACACCAGAGGAACCCATCCAACTTGAAGGAGCTGGACCAGTTTTGCGTTGAAGAATGGTCAAAATCCCAGTGGCTAGATGTGCCAAGCTTATAGAGACATACCCCAAGAGACTTGCAGCTGTAATTGCTGCAAAGGTGGCTCTACTATGTATTGACTTTGGGGGGGGGGGGGGGGTGAATAGTTATGCACGCTCAAGTGTTCTGTTTTTTTGTGTCTTATTTCTTGTTTGTTTCACAATAAAAAATATTTTTCATCTTCAAAGTGGTAGGCATGTTGTGTAAATCAATTGATACAAACCCCCAAAAAATCAATTTTAATTCCAGGTTGTAAGGCAACAAAATAGGAAAATGCCAAGGGGAGTGAATACTTTCGCAAAACCACTGTATATCATGTATAATTAAATTTATATATTTTGTTTAACTGATTGAACAAACGTTTTTTTTTTTACTTTTATTTGTGGTGTGGTTTTCATATCAGCCCTTTTGAGCTTCCAGCCTCACCTGAACACCGTTTTTACCTGTTTATTTTCATATCAGCCCTTTTGGCTTCCAGCCTCACCTGAACACCGTTTTTACCTGTTTATTTATCTGCAGTGTTTTGTCTTTCACTTCTTTTCTTTGGTGTGAATAAATAAAACCTAAAACCTAATTGAGAAATGTTTTCACTTGCAATGACTTGTTATGTTTAAAACCGTGATTTAAACTGAGACTCAGTGATATGACATGTAAGGCTGTGTGTCCTGCTTGATTTCATATATGTACCTGATTTCCATTCAGACTGCTTTGTCCAGCCAAGTGGCACTTTGTGGGATACATTGAATGTAATGGAGTTGAAGTTGTGTTCCCAGCAGTCCACAGGATGGCGCCAGAGCAGCATAACTGGACTGGTGGGACCTGAGTAATATCCCAGGGAAATACACTATATATCAAATCAAATCAAATCAAATTTTATTGGCCACATGCGCCGAATACAACAGGTGCAGACATTACAGTGAAATGCTTAATTACAGCCCTTAACCAACAGTGCATTTATTTTTTTTATAAAAAAAGTAAAATAAAACATCAACAAAAAAGTGTTGAGAAAAAAAGAGCAGAAGTAAAATAAAATAACAGTAGGGAGGCTATATATACAGGGGGGTACCGGTGCAGAGTCAATGTGCGGGGGCACCGGCTAGTTGAGGTAATATGTACATGTGGGTAGAGTTAAAGTGACTATGCATAAATAATTAACATAATATACACAAGTATGTGGACACTCTTCAAATGAGTGGATTCTGCTATTTCAGCCACACCCGTTACTGACAGGTGTATACAATCGAGCACACATAGTTACACAGTGCTTTCGGAAAGTATTCAGACCCCTTGACTTTTTCCACATTTTCAGGCTTATTCTAAAATTGATTAAATTGTTTTTTTTACTCATCAATCTACACACAACATCCCATAATGACAAAGTTATGGGTTTTTAGAACTCCTGTGTTGTCTTGGTTGTGTGCTTAGGCTCATTGTCCTGTTGGAAGGTGAACCTTCACCCCAGTCTGAGGTCCAGAGCGCTCTGGAGCAGGTTTTCATCAAGGATCTTTCTGTACTTTGCTCTGTTCATCTTTCCCTCGATTCTAACTAGTCTCCCTGCCACTGAAAAACATCCCCACAGCATGATGCTGCAACCACTTCTTCCATTTAAGCATGATGGAGGCCACTGTGTTCTTGGGGACCTTCAATGCTGCAGACATTTTTTGGTACCCTCCCTCAGATCTGTGCCTCGACACATTCCTGTCTCGGAGCTCTACGGACAATTCCTTCAACCTCATGGCTTGGTTTTTGCTCTGACATGCACTGTCAATTGTGGGACCTTATATAGACAGGTGTGTGCCTTTCCAAATCATGTCCAAATCAATGGAATTGACCAAAGGTGTCCTCCAATCAAGTTGTAGAAACATCTCAAGGATGATCAATGGAAACAGGATGCACCCGAGCTCAATTTAGAATCTCATAGCAAAGGTTCTGAATACTTCTGTAAAGGTTTTCTATATATTTGCAAACATGTCTAAAAACCTGTTTTTCACTTTGTCATTATGGGGTTGATTATGTAAATTGATGAGGAAAAATAACTAATTTTATCAATTTTAAAATAAGGCTGTAACTTAACAAAATGTGGAAAAAGTCAAGGGGTCTGAATACTTTTTGAATGCACTGTAGATATGGTGTGGACTGTATATTCAATACAAATCTAAATCTGATACCTCACTGTCTGTCTTTGGACTGACACTGCTTTTTAAACTCCTCTGGTCAGTCTACTCAAATATTTGTACTATACATTTTTCTCTCTACAAGCAGTACTTTGATAATTTGTCATTTCTAATAATGAAACATCCATTTATGAATAGATATGGCAGGTTTCAGGACACTGATTTATCAGAAATTTTTGAAAAATATACTGCCACTATTTTCACCACAAAAGAACAGCAGTGTGATTTTTAATATGATTTGACTCTTTGCAGGCTGTCAGGCTGTCTAGTCACAGAGGAAGGCTGTGCTTCTCTGGTCTCAGCTCTGAAGTCAAACCCCTCACACCTGAGAGAGCTGGACCTGAGCTACAATCACCCAGGAGACTCAGGAGTCAGACTGCTCTCTGCTGGACTGGAGGATCCACACTGCAGACTGGAGAAACTCAAGTTTGTAGAGGGTTTATGTCAATGTTCATATCAGACATGTTGGGGTTATCAGGCTAGTTAAGACAAACATTCTGACCACCACTTGGACAAAGTTATATAAAGACTGTGTGTGTGTGTGAGTATGTGTGTGTTACGAACCCCGTGGCTTTAAACGTCTAGGGTGGATGGACAAGATACCCGTAACACAGTTCATGCAAATTATAATCGTGACATGGACAGTGAGAACAAAAAAACTACACGACAACCATAAACTACCGTCAAACATAAAATGTTTATTTTTGAACACACACGGTAAAAGGTTTGGGAAAAAAGGGCTGAGCAGGACCCAAGAAATGAAACAATAGTGTAAAAACACCCCTAAACTGATCTTGCCTGCCTCAAGAACCGCTAAGCTACTGCTAATCATACAAAAATACAGTGGGTGGTCCGCTCAGGTCTAACTAGTGTCTTTGGACAGTTTTCTTCCTACGGGTAATGTATGCCCAAGGGCAACTTGCTTAAATCCCCTTTTCCCAGAAACACACAACAAAGTACCAAACAGAGTATTCATACTCACATACGGAAAATAGTCTCTCTCTACAAACACAACTGACCGGCTTTTAAAACAATGGGATGTGTGACTGAAAAACCAGAAACAGGGTGTGCAATGCAGAGGAATGTCCACTGATTGTCCACCTCAGCAATCAGCAGACACCCCAACGACCACCAATCAGGAACATACAGGACACCTGTGATTAGGGCAGAAGGAGAGGCAAAAACACAAAAAAGACACAGGATACCTGTATCCGTAACAATATGTGGTGTGTGTGTGTGTGTGTGTGTGTGTGTGTGTGTGTGTGTGTGTGTGTGTGTGTGTGTGTGTGTGTGTGTGTGTGTGTGTGTGTGTGTGTGTGGTGTGTGTGTGTGTGTGTGGTGTGAGTTAAGGTGTATCCCTCAATGACTGTCTGTTCTTCTGCTTACCGCTACAGTGTGGAACATGGTGGAGAGAACACAATGAAACCTGGACTTAGAAAATGTGAGTGTTGACTGCTGTGAAGAATATGACTAAGAATAAGTCTTAATTCAAGTGAAGTCAAAGTCAAAGACCACGATCATTACTTACTTGGTCATATTAAATATCAGCTGTAGTTCTACAGAAGCACAAATCAGGGACACCAAAGTTTACAAAGAGTTGCTTTGACAATGTGTGTGTCTGTGTGTGTGGCACATCCGTGTTACTTTAGAAATGTGTGTTTGTGTTCATGCACATTAACAGATAAGGGTCTATATTATAGAGAGTTGTCCTAACCCTAACCCTGTTGGGTGATGGTATATATATACATCTACATCTACCGTTGAAGTCAGAAGTTTACATACACTTAGGTTGGAGTCATTTAAACTCATTTTTTCAACCACTCCACAAATGTCTTGTTAATAAACTATAGTTTTGGCAAGTCGGTTAGGACATATACTTTGTTCATGACACAAGTAATTGTTTACAGACAGATTATTTCACTTATAATTCACTGCATCACAATTCCAGTGGGTCAGAAGTTTACATACACTAAGTTGACTGTGCCTTTAAACAGCTTGGAAAATTCCAGAAAATGATGTAATGGCTTTAGAAGCTTCTGATAGGCTAATTGACATCATTTGAGTCAATTGGAGGTGTCCCTGTGGATGTATTTCAAGGCCTACCTTCAAACTCAGTGCCTCTTTGTTTGACATCATGGGGAAATGAAAACAAATAATCAGCCAAGACCTCAGAAAAATAATTGTAGACCTCCTCTGGTTCATCCTTGGGAGCAATTTCCAAACGCCTGAAGGTACCACGTTCATCTGTACAAACAATAGTACGCAAGTATAAACACCATGGGACCACGCAGCCGTCATACCGCTCAGGAAGGAGACGCGTTCTGTCTCCTAGAGATGAACGTACTTTGGTGCGAGAAGTGCAAATCAATCCCAGAACAACAGTAAAGGACCTTGTGAAGATTCTGGAGTAAACAGGTATAAAAGTATCTATATCCACAGTAAAACGAGTCCTATATGGACATTACCTGAAGGGCCGCTCAGCAAGGAAGAAGCCACTGCTCCAAAACCACCATAAAACAGTCAGACTACGGTTTGCAACTGCACATGGGGACAAAGATTGTACTTTTTGGAGAAATGTCCTCTGGTCTGATCAAACAAAAATATAACTGTTTGGCCATAATGACCATCGTTATATCTGGAGGAAAAAGGGGAACGCTTGCAAGCTGAAGAACACCATCCCAACCGTGAAGAACAGGGGTGGCAGCATCATGCTGTGGGGGTGCTTTGCTTCAGGAGGGACTGGTGCACTTCACAAAATAGATGGCATCAAGAGGAAGGAAAATTATGTGGATATATTGAAGCAACATCTCAAGACATCAGCCGGGAAGTTAAAGCTTGGTCGCAAATGGGTCTTCCAAATGGACAATGACCCCTAGCATACTTCCAAAGTTGTGGCAAAATGGCTTAAGGACAACAAAGTCAAGGTATTGGAGTGGCCATCACAAAGCCCTGACCTCAATCCTATAGCAAATTTGTGGGCAGAAACTGAAAAAGCGTGTGCGAGCAAGGAGGCCTACAAACCTGACTCAGTTACACCAGCTCTGTCAGGAGGAATGGGCCAAAATTCACCCAACTTATTGTGGGAAGCTTGTGGAAGGCTACCCGAAACGTTTGACCCAAGTTAAACAATTTAAAGGCAATGCTACCAAATACTAATTGAGTGTATGTAAACTTCTGACCCACTGGGAATGTGATGAAAGAAATAAAAGCTGAAATAAATCATTCTCTCTGCTATTATTCTGACATTTCACATTCTTAAAATAAAGTGGTAATCCCAACTGACCTAAGACGGGGAATTTCTACTAGGATTAAATGTCAGGAATTGTGATAAACTGAGTTTAAATGTATTTGGCTAACGTTTATGTAAACTTCCAACTTCAACTGTATCTATAAAAGTGCTGATCCAATGAGGCGTGGTGGTTGACAACATATTTTTAGCTGCTGTCAAACCTGACAACATTAAACGTCTTTTCTGTAATGATAGTGGTGAATTATCATTAAGTGATAACAGTTTTGGGGAACAAAGTATGATGATATCCACTACAGCAGATAAGACAGAGGGTATCACTTTCCAAAGCAATGTCCCCTGGTCACTCCCAGTACATATGATTAAAGGAGTCCAAGGCACCTTGATTACATAGATCACACAGAGAGGTTAAGATTTTCATTAAAAATTATGTTTTCTAGGTGTAAGGTGATTACAATGTATCAGCTGGTGATTAGGATTGGTAGATGAACCCACTAAGTTCCTGATGAACTCAACTGGTGAGCCTCTTTATCAAATCAAATCAAATCAAATGTTATTGGTCACATGCGCCGAATACAACAGGTGCAGACATTACAGTGAAATGCTTACTTACAGCCCTTAACCAACAGTGCATTTATTTTAAACAAAAAAAGTAAGAATAAAACAACAACAAAAAAAGTGTTGAGAAAAAAAGAGCAGAAGTAAAATAAAGTGACAGTAGGGAGGCTATATATACAGGGAGGTACCGTTGCAGAGTCAATGTGCGGGGGCACCGGCTAGTTGAGGTAGTTGAGGTAATATGTACATGTGGGTAGAGTTAAAGTGACTATGCATAAATACTTAACAGAGTAGCAGCAGCGTAAAAAGGATGGGGTGGGGGGGGCAGTGCAAATAGTCCGGGTAGCCATGATTACCACTGCGCCACTCCGGAGTACACCATATCATTGAAAAGCTCCTGCACCATCTTCACCAGACGTTTTGCTGATAACAAAACCCAAGAACGAAACCCAAGAACTGAGCATGTGTAAAAAACCTTCGCATGATATGGTTTTTCCATAAGCAAAGTCGACATTAGAATGCAGTATTTCGTGATGCGCATCAGTTCTACAACGTTAATATGTTTTATGGAATAAGGGTTGTAAAATAGGTGTCTCCATAATGACAATCTAAATAACATGTATAATAGTCTACCTTATATCTCATTCCAGGTATTCATTCTCTTACTCTGTCCTTTAGAATAGATTATTGTTCAGATTATTGTTCAGAAATACTTACTTTATTTTTCAGTTCTCTCCATATAGGGTTTTCTGCTCTGTCATCTCCAAATGGATGCTGTACTTTCAGTTTCAGCTCAGCCGTCTCCTCACCCTGATAATAAAGTGATTACTGGCGGTGCTTGTGGAAGGGTGGGTAGGCTCTGCACACGGAGCTAACTGGAGCTCGGCAGCATCATCACTGTTGGGCTTGCCGGCGGCCTCGCTGGTTTGATGATGCTGCTGCTGCTCATCACTCTCCTTTGGCTTTGTTTGGCTACTTTTTGTACCATTGTCTGAAGAAGCCTATTGTGGTGAAAAGTCAGGAGTACGTTTTTTTTTTTTTTTTTACGTTTAAATGAACCACATGGATGCTAACTGGGGACTCAGCTAGACAAATACACCTTTTTATTTTGGTATTTTGGGGACCAAATAAATGTATACCAACAGTGGACAATTCCCAGCAAAAGCATGGAGCTCCAACTCTCTAGTGGAGAATAGAGGGAGTATTCCCCTTGGAGAATCCAGAGTGGCTCACTGAAGAAAAACATATTGGAGAATAACAACAATCTCAATCTGAAGCTTGAAAAAATTCATTCTTCCTCCTGCCCCACCTATTGTCCCTGTATGAATATTAGTTGGCATCTAATTGGAGAACATACTGCTTTATAGATCCCAGCCTGACAAACAATTGTTTGGGCCTTACTTTGAGCACTTTGCACTGTGCCTCCATTGAGTCTCCATGTGTCAAGCAGTACAGAGAAACGCCCTCTAGATGACAGCAGAGGCCTGCTCTTGGATCTACCCTGTCTAACCACCAGTTTAGTGACCTTGTTCCATCAATATGTCCATACTACTTCACAACCGATTTGAGGTCTTGACCAGCAATGTCCCATTGGGCTCAACCAAGCCGAGAGTGAGGTTCTAGAAAGAGGACTGACTTTCATACCAACTCCTAAACAGGTGGACTGCGGGGAGCTCCGGAGGGATCTACACTTCTATCATAGAATATTGAAGTTATTAGATCATTTTGATTATGAAACAGATTTTCCTCATATACTATTTCCAAACCCCTCACATTGGAACCTCAGTTGGAGTCAGTGTCAGAAACTATACTGACTGTTATACGTAGGGATGTGGCTTCCTTTTCACAATTCAGAACCAGACCTGGATATCAGCTTAACCTTACACATCTTTCTAAAAAATCAAGCTCTAGAAACATTGAACATCAGAATATAGTGATTAAACCAGCAGATAAGGGGGCTCAGATTGTTGCAATGGATAAAGTGAATATCTTCTTGAAGCCAATAGACAATAGGATAATGGTAAACACTATGTTCCATTGTCCCACTCAACACAACCGGAAAACACAAAGATTAATCCAGGAGATAGTGAGTAAACTATATGAGGATAAGTACATTACAGATAAACAGATGGTCTATCTTTTTGGGGCAGATTCTCCAAGGCCTAGGCAGTTTTACTTACTGCCTAAAATACATATCTCCTGAGACGTTGGCGGTTTCCCTACGGCTGCCAATAGTAAGTGATTGTGTCTCAGAATCTTCCTGTATTGCTGATTATATTGACTTTTATATCAACCCTCTATCCCAGAAAACACCCCAGGTATGTTAAGGATAGTTATGAATGAAGGGTTTATTACTATTGTATTACTCTTTATATTAACTTAGCTACTGACTTGTTCTATTGTTGTTGTCAAGAGGTTAACCTGCTAGTCAGCATTTCATTGCACTGTTAACTCCATGTATATGACAAATAAACAGACTTGAACTTAGAAGGGAAGGGGGAGGACAGCCAGAAAGGGAGGGGAAAAGATGGCCAGCTAAATTACAGTATGTTTCCTCAAATGTTATGTCATCTAAACATCTCACATTAGCTGGAAGAACTGACAAATGAAATGAATCATAGAGGTCTTATAACTTATTTCCATTCTACAGGTCCATTGTTTTGTCTCATGTCTCTTTATATTCATATAGCCTGGGTACTATGTAGCTGTATTGAAATCACCTTGTTTTATAACCTTCTTGTTGCTCAGTGGTACTTCAATTGGCCTGACCATGCCCAATTCTTTCACACGGTAATGCTCCAGCATCCACTCAGAGCTTATGCATCTAATGCATTCCTCAAATACTGCAGAGTTGTTGAGCATGTCCCTGAGATCGTCATGTTCAACCACGTTTATTTGCTTATTTGTAAGATGAAACCTGAGGGGATCACTGTATTGTGTCATAAATGCATCAAAAATGGTTCTGAGGTCCTCAACAATGCTATTCTGTACCGTAGCTGGGATGCTGATTCCTGATTTTCAAAATTAAAAAACAGATATTGTTTTTGAGACCTTCAATTAGCTGCTCAGTGTTGATCTCTGTGGCTTGAACATATTCAGCCTCTGGCAGACTCTCTACATCGCTCATGTCATCTTCAATGGGATCAGTCCCAGTCTCAAATTCATCATGAGGGCAATTCTCATCTAAGTTGGAGCTTAAAAGCTCTGTGGTTTTGGTAGATGTGTGACCGATAGGCGCTGAAACATCTATTTGTTTTCCCACACCCATTAAGTCTACAGGTAATTAGACAATGTGGTTCATGCTGGTGATAGAGGCCAATATGTGTAAGTCGTCTGGACACAGACAAAGTATGCTCGTTGCAAAGTGGACAATTGAAGAGAGTTGGCATTCTTCAGAAAGATTGTGAACCTTGGAATGATGGGATGGAATCATGGAGATCATTGGTACTCAGCCACTTGCAGACCTCATCAAGGGACCAGTCTTCCACAGCCACACTCAAATTAAAGTTGACACATGAAGCAAAAGTGAAAAAATACCTATTGTCTTTCCAGACAACCACCTTTCCTCCTCATTTGCATTTATGGTTGTTCCATAAAGAAGCAGAGCTTGTCAGGAAAGGTGAAGATGTCTGTCTCATTTATCTGACACCATATTTCTTAGTATGGGACATTATGGGATTCTGCAGTCCCACATTTAAGTGTTGACTCAGATAATATGATGCTCCAAATGGGGCATTAAGTTATTCTTCCATGTCAACCCAAATTGGCCTATTAGACTTCTCAATAAAGAGAGCCTATCTGGGCAGTTATAAAGGCTTCTTGCTATAATTACATGTTAGGGAGCTTTAATCCTCCCTTCTAAGTCTTTACCTGTAATCTAGCTTGGTTCATCCTCACCCTTTTAATAGTCCAAATGAATCATTTTGTCTATGGTGTTAAAGGTGTAGGCAGGTATGGACAGTGGAAACATGCTGATGATGTAATTCCGTTTAGGAGCTTTAACCATCTTCATAACATGTGGCCTACCCCACAATGAGATTTATAGCTTGTCCCAGTTCTTCAACTGGAGTTGAATTTTGTTCAAACACTGTATTGATTGATTGATTGATTGATTGACTGGAAATACATTCATTCACCATTCAGTTAGTGCTGGAAAAGATGAAGGAATTACGCAGAACACACTATAATCAAACTGTATTGATTGATTGATTCACTGTAAATACATTCATTCACTATTCAGTTAGTATTGGATTGACAAAGGAGTAACACAGAACACACTATAATCACACTTCAAATACATCCAAATACTTTATAGAGGCTAACCTGTTAGTAGATCCATAGTGAGCTTTAAACATTGTCTTGCTTTGGTCTGAAATACAGAGGACAGAACAATCCGCCCCAATACACCAACCTGAAAGACATCAATTAGACACAAACACAACATAAACAACATGAGTATTCAATATCAAATGCATCTAACTAATCTGATCTGTTTTATGTATTCTTATTTTTGTCAAGTCGAACATAATCTACATTGGGTCATCTGTGTGTGTGTGTGTGTTTGTCTTACCTGTTCGTGGTGGTTGATACATTTCTCTATCAGAGCTCACAGCTCCCAAACTCTCCACCACTTAACTGGACAGGGGCAGGATAAGCCAGGTACTAAAGGGAGGAGGATGGAAGGAGATGGTGAGAAAGTATATCATGGGTTTAAATGACTACAATTTCTCAATATTGAGTCTAGCTAGCTAAAGTTAGCTAACGTTACAGTAACTTTAACTAGCTAGCTACTGTAGCTAACGTTAGCTAAAACGTACCAACATTTATACAACAATTACCAGCTAACATTACAGGCTATGTAGCTTGGCTAGCTGATGAAAAACCAAGAGTACATTACATCATGTATTGTTTTTAAGTTATTTGATAGTAGTTTGATGAATTATTATCTTAGCTAGCGAATAGCTAAGGTATCACTCACCTTTCACGTCAATCCGTTGCAAGTCATCTCTTATTGGTCGCGTCTCTCCAACCATCCGCGCGCTTCCCGCTTCCAGTTGTCTTTTGACCAACGGTCTCAATTTGAATTCTGCGCTGGAGCGGCCTTTACTCACGAGGGCGCTGCTGGTTCCAAACCGAACCCCTCTTTTGAAAAGGCTTCTTCAAAGAACCCCTGAAGTCTACAACGGTTCAACAACGAGCTGATGGCAGAGTATAGGCTTGGAAATTAATCTTAAGGTATATTTTTTAACCTTATATTATCCTAAAGGATCCTACAGGAAGCTTTTCTTTTAAGAGTGTAGTTCACTTTTACTCATTTATCTGCAAAACCATGCCTTCCGAGTTGTAAAGGGGTGGCCAGCCACATAATTAGTTTTAAAAGTCTACCATGACAACAACTATCCCATTGACTATATCCAGTAATAGTTTCTTATTGTTCTAGTTAAGATCTCACAACACAGTTACGCTGCTACAATTAAGGCATAAGCCATAAGTATATATCATTTGAAAATGCAAACAAAATTGGCTTGAATTTGTCGTGTAATAACAATTTTGAAAAACACCAAAAAGGTCAATACTAATAATTCATCATAAAATGTTTGTCCTCTGTAGTTGCGAGTCTTAATTTTTTTGCTGAAATCCATACTTTTTCATTAAACGTTAATCAAATACAAACACCAACATTTTCCTCCTTTTTGTTTCTCGAAGGTGGAAACTGAGTGCATGTGTCAATTGAATATCCAATTACGTAGACCAAGGGCTCCAAATACTTGTTGTCCAATCAAATCACACAATCTACAGATGGGGCGTCAACCAAAGAAAACTTTATTGATTGGCACATTTTCTGTCCAGGGACACTGAGAAAAAACAAACCAGGAAAGATAAATCATAGAAATATATTTTACAATAATTGTATAGCCTAGGTTTCATTTACAAACAGACACATTCACTACATTTGTTTAATTATTCACTTAATTACTTATTATTTTCAGTAAACTCTTATTCTATAACATTTATTGTTTTAACATTTACACTTCTAGTTTTAAACTTTATATTATATATATGTCATTTATATAAATATAATATATAATGATCAATATATAACCATTATAATAATAGATATATATGTACTATATATACACACACACACACACACACACACACACACACACAGCACACAGCTAAGGAGAAGAAGGTGAGATTGGCTGTTACACCAGCTAAGGAGAAGAAGGTGAGATTGGCTGTTACACCAGCTAAGGAGAAGAAGGTGAGATTGGCTGTTACACCAGCTAAGGTGAAGAAGGTGGGATTGGCTGTTACACCAGCTAAGGTGAAGAAGTTGAGATTGGCTGTTACACCAGCTAAGGAGAAGAAGGTGAGATTGGCTGTTACACCAGCTAAGGTGAAGAAGGTGGGATTGGCTGTTACACCAGCTAAGGTGAAGAAGGTGAGATTGGCTGTTACACCAGCTAAGGTGAAGAAGGTGAGATTGGCTGTTACACCAGCTAAGGAGAAGAAGGTGAGATTGGCTGTTACACCAGCTAAGGAGGAGAAGGTGAGATTGGCTGGTACACCAGCTAAGGAGAAGAAGGTGAGATTGGCTGTTACACCAGCTAAGGAGAAGTTACACCAGCTAAGTGAGATTGGCTGGTACACACCAGCTAAGGAGAAGAAGGTGAGATTGGCTGGTACACCAGCTAAGGAGAAGAAGGTGAGATTGGCTGTTACACCAGCTAAGGTGAAGAAGGTGAGATTGGCTGTTACACCAGCTAAGGTGAAGAAGGTGAGCTTGTCTGGAAGACCAACAAAGTCCCCTGTCCCCGAGGTGAAGAGGACACCTCCAGTCTATGGGTCTGGTCCCCTTGCCAGGGCCAGATATTACCTGGATTGCCATCAATACCTCCATGCTTTGTTTATGAGGTCACACGTGAAGAAGTACAAAGAGGACATCATCAAGAGGTAAGGTAGTAGAAGTATGTGATAAGAGTGATTGTTTTTTAGACTTGAGATTATAATTCAGTTGATATGCCATACCATATATCTACAATGTAGGATCATAGGTTTGTGTGATTTCTATGTACTTTCAGAGAAAAGGAGTTAGTGCAGGAAAAAGATGGTCCCTTGTCCCAACCGGTGGAGACAGAGGTCTTTCAGACCTTTTCCTGGAGTGAGACTCTGGCGTGGGGCAGAGGAGAAGGCACCTTTGATGACCACCTGTTAGAGGGCAACCCTTCCCCAGGCCAGAAACCTCAAAGTAGACCTCATCAAAGGTAGAGAAATCACCACAATGTGAGGATTAACCCAATATCATGTTCACACTAGATGTCCAATATCAATCATTTCACAATTTGACAAATGTTGTATATAGTTGTACCGTTTCTACAAGTAATTAGTAAAGTAAGTACGCCTCTGACATGTAAGCCTTGTCCGAGACAAAAGACAAAACTAAGAGAAGAAACCTTCTAATGTCTCCTCTTTTCAGAGACGACTTTCAACGTAAGAAGCAGGACCTCCTTGACAGAGGGACATGGATGGTGCTGTCAATGGCCTTGTTCACCAGCAGGCAAAATAAAATGAAGTTTGTACCAACATGCCTGGAGATGGAGCTGTGGAGGAAAGGATGCTGGGAGAAGATATTCTTCACTCTGAACTCCATGGCCATCTGCCTATGTTCTGATGCCACTAGAGGACATGTTAACAGGTTGAGGGTCGGCAATGATACCCAGATCATGAAGTGGAAGAAACAGGCTGAGGTAAGTGTGAGTCTTAAACATATGTAAACACAATTTGATTCATTGATTCAACACAACAATTTCATAATTCTATTATTTCATTGAATTTCTCATCTTAGTCAGGATGCTCTCGAATAGGCTTTGTCGTGCCCTCTCCACATCTTATACTTTTCTCATATTTTGTGTGTTCTTTCTTCCATATGGGAATGAATGCTGACAAATAAATGCTCATATTATTTTATTGATGAAGTATTCCACTAAATGAAAGAAGATAGAAATGAACTTTTGACCAATCTTAGCTCGAATAATATTTACTCTTCCATATGCGTTGTGTTCTTACATCTTCTTCAGTATGAGGTCTGGGATGTACACCATGTGATTTTTCTTTGCCATATGCCTTTTTCAACAGCTTTTCTCTTTCTTTCTCCCTCTGTTTCTTTTCGTTATAGTTCCTTGCCACCTCGTCCAGGTGGGCTTTCACCCTCTCCTTATTCTTCCTCACTTCTTCCTTACTCTCTGCTTTTCTAGCTCTGAGCAGTTCTTTTACTTTGTTCTTCTCCAACAAGTCTCTTTCTTTCCTCTCCGTTTTCTCCTGCTTTGCCCTGACTCTCTGGGCGCGTTTAGTTTCCATCTGAAAGAGAAAGTCCATACATGTTGGTCAGTGATCTGAAATATTATTATTACTCCTTCTCTAGCATGCAGTCAACTTAATCTGTTGAATCTGATAGTATAACCATTAGGAGGTGACTTATGACCTCCCTGAACTGTGACTGGTTAAATGGATTACTGTACCTGTGCCTGCTCTTGCTCTCTGAACCTCAGGACAGTCTGCATCTGGTACAGCTTTATGTACGCCTCCTTCATCCTCTCCACCACATCCCTCTTCTCTATTGCCCATCTCTCTTTGTCCCTTTGCATTTTCTCAATTTCACTACTCTTTCTCTCCCGCTCCTCTGTAATCTTCCTGTTCTCCTTCTCCATCGCTCTCTTTTCCATCTCCCATCCCTTCTTCTCTTGTCCATTCAGGCACAGAATCCTCATCTTTTCTCTTTCCAGAGCCTCTATCGCTCTCTCCTTCTCTCTCAGCTCAATTATCCACTCCTCTGCTGCCTGCGTGCTCCTCCTCTTAATCTCCTCCTTCTCCTTCATCCATCTTTCCCCCCGTTGATCCAAGAGGCTTCGTAGGCCAGCCTTGGCCTTGGCCCATCTCCCCCTGTCCTCCTTCCAGGCTACTAGGGTCTGATTCCTCTCCTGGTCTGCTTTGGCCAAAGCTGTCTCCAAACCATTTCTTATGAGGCTCCATCCATTCCTCTCTCTCACCCTCTCCTTCCCCACCCTTTCATTCTCAGCTAACAGTCTCTTCTTGTTCTCCACTGTCACCTTCCATAACTTGGCCAAGGACATCTTCACCTTTGATATCTTGTCCACCATTGTTTGTTTGTCGGTCGCTGCGCTTTCTCTCTGTTTGTCCATCACCTCTCGCTGCCTTTCATTCTCAGCTAACAGCCTCGTGTTCTCCACGGTCAACTTCCCTATCTTGGCCAAGTGCAGTATGTTCTGCACCTTCAGCTTTGCCATCTTGAGCTCCATATTTTTTCTGTCTGACACTGCGCTTTCTCTCTGTTTCTCAAACAACTCTCTCTCCAGCTTCCATTGGTAGCAGTTTACCTCAATAGAAGCCTCAGTCTCCCTTATCTGTCTCAGCAACTCTTCAATTAGCCTTTCTCTTTCTTGCTCTGGTTCCACCCTCACCTTGTTGACTTCCTCCAACACCTCTCTCTGCAGCTTCCACCGGTAGTGGTCTACCTTGTTACAAGTCTCAATCTCCTTTCTCATTCTCAGCAGCCCCTCCATTTCTCTTTGTCTTTCTATCTCTCGTTCCCCCCTCATCTTGTTGCCTTTCTCCATCTCCTCACTTTCAGTCATCTCTTTCTCCATCTCAATGACTTCTCTCTGCATCAATATGTATGGAGAAACATGTATTCCTTATTTATTTTTATTTTGTGTGAATCTTTTCCATGTCATTTTCTTAAAACTGTCTGGCCATGCCAGTTTTCCAACTTCAGTTACCTTCAGGCTAACTGGTATAATTTATTAAATGGTAATAAGTAGGCCTACCTTCACTGATTTCCTTAGAAGTCAAACACTTTTACACATTATTATGTTCTAACTCACCTCTCCTCCGCGATGTCTGTCCACTTATGAAGATTTAAAAAGATATACACTTGAGTAGTTATGGTGTGGTGAATGGATATGCTGGTTGTTTTCTTTGGTTTGGAACTTGTTGTAGCCAAGTTCTAATTCCAAATTCTATGGTTGTAGCCTAGCTTAATTGTTGAGTCATAATGAGATTGGAATGTTGGCTTGAATTCTGTATTATGACATTATAGAATTCTGAAGATTTTAGAATTATATTTAAAAATTATTGTTTGTCATACATTCTATATACATCATTCTAGCCCTTGGATGCTCTCTCAGAGGTATAAGTGTTATGATTTAACTGGATAAGAACCCAAATGCAGACAAGTACACGAAGCCAGAGAAGTTTTAACAGGTTTATTTACAATGTTCAAAGTCCAGGTTTCCAAAATTAGGGGAAGAGCAAGTCCAGGTTACAGGGAGGGTAACAGATCCAGATCAGGGCAGGTGTGGTACCGTAATGTCCTAGTGTCCGTGGTGAGTCCAAAAGAGAGGTCCGGTAGTGGAGAGCAGGATGGTGGTGGCAGGAGTGAAGCGGAGGCAGGAGTCAGGTTCCAAATATATGGTCGTCTTGACTATGATCTGACGATGAGTGGTAAGTTTGACCGGGTCTTAAAGGCTGAGGTGATTATGGTGAATGAGCTGCAGCTGGAACCCTGACTCCCGCACACCAGACTTCACTCCTGCAATCAAGGACAGACAGAGGGAGGGAGAGAGCAGAGAGAGCTACCTAGCAGCAGTAGGCCTAACAGTACCCCCCCCTCTACGGACGCCACCTGGCGGCCGACGGGGTTTATCGGGATGTAACCTATGAAACTCTCGGACCAGAGCAGGATCCACAATGAAGCTCCTGGGCACCCAGGAACGTTCCTCGGGACCATAACCCTCCCAATCCACCAGGTACTGGAAACCACGACCTCGGCGGCGAACATCCAGAAGTCGCCGGACAGTGTAGACCGGACCCCCACCCACGATCCTGGGCGGAGGAGGGGGACGAGAGGGCGGGCACAGAGGGCTAACCGACACAGGCTTAATCTGGGAAACATGAAAGGTGGAATGAACCCGTAGGGAGGCAGGAAGCTGTAGCTTAACCGCGCAGGGGTTAACAATAGACAGTATCTTGAACGGTCCTATAAAACGAGGCGCCATCTTCTTAGACTCCACCTTCAATGGAAGGTCCCGTGACTTCAGCCATACCTCTTGACCAGGAGAGTAACCGGGAGCCTGGGACCGGTGACGGTTGGCTTGCCTCTGCATGTACGCCGAAGCTCGGGACAGAGCTACCCTGGCCTTCCTCCAGACCTTGAAGCAGCGGCGCATGTGGGACTGCACCGAGGGTACCGCCAGTTCCCTCTCTTGGGAAGGGAACAGGGGAGGTTGATAACCCAGAGCACACAGAAAAGGAGACAAACCAGAGGAAGCGTTAGTCAAGGTGTTATGAGCATATTCCACCCAGGGGAGCATGGAGCTCCATGACCCAGGGTTAGACCCAGTGACACAGCGAAGAGCGGTCTCCATCTCCTGGTTCGCTCTCTCGGCTTGCCCGTTGGTCTGGGGGTGATATCCAGAGGACAGGCTGGATGTAATGCCCAAAGCTTTACAGAAAGCTTTCCACACCTGGGAGACAAACTGGGGACCCTGTCAGAGACAATATCCGTGGGTAGACCATGAGAGCGGAAACACATGTTCAACCAAAATATCAGCCGTCTCTCTGGCAGTGGGCAGTTTAGGTAGGGCCAAAAAATGAGCGAACTTAGAAAAACGATCAATCACCGTAAGAATGACAGTCTTACCAGACGAGGGGGGAAGTCCAGTGACAAAATCCATAGCGATATGCGACCAGGGCCGGCTGGGTATAGGTAGAGGTCGTAGATGACCAGCGCTGGCCTGGGTGGAGTTTTTACTTCGTGCACATACCGTACAAGCAGCAATGAAGGCTCGAGTGTCCGCCTCCATCGTGGCCCACCAGAACTTCCGTCGCACAAAGTCAAGGGTCCGCGAAACTCCAGGGTGACAGGTAAGGGGAGACGAGTGAGCCCACTGAAGTACCTGGGAGCGAGCAGACTCAGGGACAAACATCCGGTTAGGAGGACCCCTCCCAGGGTCAGCTTGATGATGTTGAGCCTGTCTAACAATCCCCTCGATGTCACATGTGATGACTGCAATACTGCAGGTAGGAGGCAAAATGGGTTCAGGGTTACTACCAGTATCAACAGCCGAATGAACACGAGACAGGGCGTCAGGCTTGACGTTGCGTGACCCAGGACGGTAAGACAGAGAAAAATTGAATCTCCCAAAAAATAGTGCCCACCTGGCTTGACGGGGGTTGAGCTGCTTCGCTGACTGGAGGTAAGCCAGATTCTTATGATCCGTCCAAACGATGAAGGGTTGTTCCGCCCCCTCCAACCAATGTCGCCACTCCTCGAGAGCCAGCTTAACGGCGAGCAGTTCACGATTGCCAACATCATAATTCCTCTCTGCCTGAGAAAGTTTCCTTGAGAGAAAAGCACAGGGATGCAGTTTGTTATCTTCAGGAGAACGTTGTGACAACACTGCACCTACCCCAGTGTCGGATGCATCCACCTCCACGACAAACTGGCGGTCGGGGTCCGGCTGCATCAGAATGGGAGCCGAGGCGAAGCGATGTTTCAGTTCTTCGAACGCTGATTCGGCCCCTTCATTCCAAGCGAACGGTCGTGAGATGGAGGTGAGAGCGGTGAGTGGCGCCGCAATGCGGCTGTAGTCCTTGATGAACCTCCTATAGAAGTTCGCAAACCCAGGAATCGTTGAAGTTGTTTGCGGGTAGAGGGAGCTGGCCAGTCCGTGACAGCAGAGATCTTAGCTGGGGTCCATCCGCAACTCCCCCTGAGCTATGATGTAACCCAAAAAAGAGGTCTCAGACACATGAAATTCACATTTCTCCATCTTCACAAACAGTTTGTTCTCCAACAACCTTTGCAACACCTGGCGCACATGCAGTTCATGTTCCTGGGAGGACTCTGAGAAAATCAAGATATCATCCAGATAGACAAAAACAAACCGATTCAACATGTCCCGAAGGACATCATTGACTAGTGCCTGAAAAACAGCAGGGGCATTGGACAACCCAAAAGGCATAACCAGATACTCAAAATGTCCCAAGGGTGTGTTGAAGGCAGTCTTCCATTCATCACCCTTACGAATGCGCACCAGGTGATACGCATTTCGTAGATCCAGTTTCGTAAAGATGGTAGCACCATGAAGGAGGGGAAAAGCAGAATTAATCAAAGGCAGAGAATACTTGTTCTTAATGGTGATGTTGTTAAGACCACGGTAATCAATACAGGGTCTGAGGGTCTTATCCTTCTTAGCAACAAAAAAGAATCCCGCTCCTACAGGTGACGAGGAAGGACGCATAATACCTGCCGCCAAGGAGTCCCGAATGTAGTTCTCCATAGCCTCCGTCTCCGGCCGGGAGAGATTGTACAGGCGACTGCTGGGGAGCGGGGCTCCTGGCTGGAGGTCAATGGCGCAGTCGTAAGGCCGGTGAGGAGGAAGAGAAGTAGCTCTGTGTTTGCAGAAAACGGATGCCAGGTCATGATACACGTCAGGAACAGCAGAAAGATCCATGGACTCCAGTGGAGGTTGAGGCACAGTACTGGCAGGAGTCTGAGCAGAACACAAACAATTCACATGACAAAATGTGCTCCATGAAACAATGTTACCTGTCACCCAATCAATGTGTGGATTGTGTCTTATGAGCCAGGGGATACCAAGGACCAGGGGTGTCTGTGGGCAGTCGATAATATGGAATTGAATGTTCTCCTGATGATTTCCCGACACTCTAAGACAAACAGGAACAGTCTGATGGGTAATACGGGTCAACAATTGTCCATTTAGACCCTTAGCCTGCAGCGGACAGTCCATAGGAACAGTCTCCAAATCCATTTGTTGAGCCCACTCTCTATCCAAAAAGCTTTCGTCGGCACCAGAGTCAATCAGCGCACTAACAGAGAAATTCTGGGACTGCCACTGGAGGGATGCCTGGAGCAGAATGCGGGGAGAAGAGGAAGAATCCGCTGCTCGGCTCACCAAAACTTCTCCCATTAATGATGAGCCGGCCCTTTTTCCCGGACGAACTGGGCAGGAAGGAACGAAATGACCAGCTTCTCCACAATACAGGCAGACCCGAGCCTGAATACGATGTGCACGCTCCTCTGAGGACAACCGTGCACGACCCACCTCCATGGCTTCGGGTTCAGTGCTCCTCGTATCGACTCGGGAAGACACGGCTTTCTCCGTAGGGAAGATGCAGGGAGGAGTTTGTTGATGACAGACACTCCTCTCCCGGCGGCGCTCCCGAATCCGATTATCCAACCTGATAGTGAGTGAAATAAGATTATCCAGCGTAGGCGATTCATCATATGACACCAATTCATCTTTTAAAGTCTCAGACAAAGCATTGATGAACACTCCTTGTAATGCCTCGTCATTCCAACCACTCACTGCTGCTAAAGTCCGAAACTCCACTGCCATCTCCGCCACACTACGAGCCCCCTGCCGAAGAGAAAACAACCGTTTCGCAGCCTCCTTGCCTCGTACGGGGTGGTCAAAAACCTTCCTCATCTCCGTGGTGAAGGCAACGTAAGCGTTGCAAATGTCCGACTGACTCTCCCAGACCGCGGATCCCCAGGCACGAGCGGAACCGCTAGTAGAGTTGATAAGGTAGGCAATACGGGCTCTTTCTGAGGCGTAGGTGAGGGGCTGTTGTTCAAACACTAACGAGCATTGAGTCAAAAAATCGCCACAGGTTCCCATGTTCCCGTCATAGCGCTCTGGAGCAGGAACAAAAGGCTCTCTGATCTGGGCTGAAGGGGTAGTAAGGGCAGACACTTGATTGGTGAGTAATTTAACCTGATTAAGCAGCACCTGACTGTCCTCAGCAATCGTCTTAAACAGGGTATCATGTTGGCCAAGTAAAATGCCCTGATTGGCTATGGCAGTCCAAATTTGAGTGCACTCTGGGGTGGTATCCGAGCTACTGTCTGCTGGGTTCATGTTGGTCAGATCATACTGTTATGATTTAACTGGATAAGAACCCAAATGCAGACAAGTACACGAAGCCAGAGAAGTTTTAACAGGTTTATTTACAATGTTCAAAGTCCAGGTTTCCAAAATTAGGGGAAGAGCAAGTCCAGGTTACAGGGAGGGTAACAGATCCAGATCAGGGCAGGTGTGGTACCGTAATGTCCTAGTGTCCGTGGTGAGTCCAAAAGAGAGGTCCGGTAGTGGAGAGCAGGATGGTGGTGGCAGGAGTGAAGCGGAGGCAGGAGTCAGGTTCCAAATATATGGTCGTCTTGACTATGATCTGACGATGAGTGGTAAGTTTGACCGGGTCTTAAAGGCTGAGGTGATTATGGTGAATGAGCTGCAGCTGGAACCCTGACTCCCGCACACCAGACTTCACTCCTGCAATCAAGGACAGACAGAGGGGAGGGAGAGAGCAGAGAGAGCTACCTAGCAGCAGTAGGCCTAACAATAAGTCTTATATTCTCAGCCCAAAATATATTTGGTCTATTTCAAAAAATATTCAAAATAAGGATTACTTTGTAAGTATTGGTTGTCATGGTGCCGTGAGGAAGCCTAGGCAGAGAGCTCTGTTAATATGTGACCCCCCCCCGACCCCCCCCCCCCCCCCCCCACACCCCCCCCCCCCACACACACACACACTCAATTAAAGACCTTGAAGTTTGGTTTGGAAACAACATCACTATTTGTCCTGGCAATGAAGGTCTGTCTTCTGGAACACTCATGAAAAAAGAGAATGGTTTTCGTTTAAGTTGTCCACTTTAAAAAACCCTTCAGCTTCTTCTCGCTGAGTTGCTTAGGACACGGTAGCGCTGTGGCGAGGAGGCACAAGATAGGTCCTTAAAATAACATAACTAAGGATACTTAACACTGTAGAAACTCTGGAATCACACTTTGTTGGCATAAAGACACCCACAATCTCTCCTTCTATCTCGGTACATTCTGTGTTGCACCAACAAGTGTTCAGTCCTTGCACACCATATAATGGAGGGTGTCATTCCAAAATACCCCTTCGCTGCATTGAACCTGCTAATTACAGAGACAGTTGAACGTTAAAATGATTGAGAATGACTTTCACCACTAAATAGGGGGAGGAGGGATGGGAGGGGGGTATGATGAACACATGACATCTGTCTGTGACATAGGTGAGAGCTCCAGCCTCTAGCCCAGCCAGACTAGAAAACACTCATCTGAAATTGGACAATAAACTACAGTTTGTAATGAAATACAGGAATGTGTCTTTACCGGTTACTGCCACATCACTGAGCTTTCTACATCTGAATGAGTTTTCTACAGAGATGAAGCACAGTGGTCAAACAGCAGTGTTGACACTGTGACTATGGTGGGGCTGTTAAGCATGAAACACACTGAGAATCTCACTGCCGATATACTGCCGATGAGTACTTACTTTACATTACTGACTTTATTGTCCCCATGGGGACATTTTGTTGCACTATCATGCACATTTTTAAAGTGGCGTTTATACAGTAGACAACAAATTGACAATACAAAATTCATAACAGTTACATACAGTATATATCAATGAAAGAGACTAGCCTGCTGGCCTTACTGGTGGATAGGAACATTAGCCCAAGCTGTTTAGGAGGGATATCACACCTGGCACAAATGTTTGTCTAGTTCTGTTTTTCCTGCCGGGGGGTGCCCTATACCTGCACCCAGAGGGGAGTAGTTCAAAGTTCAGGTACGGGGGTGGCTTGGGTCTAAAATGTTTTTGTGAGCCTTGCTGAGGGCTCTGAACTTAAAGATCTCATCACCTTGCTTGCTGTGGTGATAATCCTTCTCAGCATATTTTTCTGTCTGACAGTGGCATTGCCAAACCAACAAACAATGCAAAAAGTTTAAATACTAAGATTTGTAAAACACAGTCAGTATAGTACAGTTAACATTAAAAGATCCCAGCTTTTTGAGAAAGTACAGTCTCTGTTGACTCTTTTTGTAAATCAGGTCTGTAGATTTACTCTACTGAAGCTTATTGTCTAAGTGGACAGTCAGATATTTGTATTCCTCTACAATCTCTATGTTCTGACCTCTGATAGATGTTGCAGAGGTGGGTGTTGTTCGCTTCCTGAAGTCTATCTATGCACATCTCTTTGATCTTGTTGGTATTGAGGACCAAGTGTGATTCATCACACCATCCTACAAAGTCATTTAGTACTGGGCCATGACAGAGGGAGGCCGTTCCTTCTCTTGCTAGAACAAAAATGGTACCTGCTGCGTGCCGACCCAGTAGCAACGAAACCTACCGATTCTACTTGTAGAATAGCAATGCTTGTCAGTGGCCAATAACTTGACTTTGAGCCAGTCAGAGAGCACGAAACCCCATGTGGGGGAGCCAGCAATTATTTATTTTTAAAGAGGGCATTTTCTGCGTACATCCACAGATGAGCCAGTCACACTTCATATGCAATGTAGGCTATGGGATGGTAGCTAGATAAGTGCACAGACGCAATGCACACAACACTAAATACTTCCTCCAAGACAGCTAACCACTGTAGTTAGTATTGCCATTATAATTAAATCACAATGGATTAGATAGTTTCCATTAAACAGCTGCCTGTGTTAGCTGCCTAGTTAGTGCAATGTCCTTAGCTAGCTAGCTATGTTGTGCTAGCTAGCGAATATGCTAACATTAACTAGTTAGCTAAACATTTGGCTATGGGCTGGCACTGGCAATATGGGATTATGGAGAGTGCCTTAAATTGTTTCTTCATCATCTTGCTAGGTAGTTATCTAGTAGTGGCCATCTGGCTAGTATCAACAAGGGCTTTGTACAAAATAACGACATTAGCGCAGATAACTTGGAATCTAGACCATAAGCAATACGCACAAACAACGCTACTACCACCTTCTGGTTTGGAGTATTTTAACAAGGCTGAGTGGCTGACGACTTCCAAGGTCTTTGCTGTGTGAACAAATACAGTGTGAATACATTAGTGAATACATAAAATATGTATTCACTAACTGTAAGTCGCTCTGGATAAGAGCGTCTGCTAAATGACTAAAATGTAAATGTAAATGAACACATAAGAGATTGACTGCCGACACTGTTCAGAGGTGCTAAGTACTAAATAAAGGTGAAATAAAAAAAATAAAAAAAAACTGTCGGCAGGCAAACGTTTGACAATCCAACCGGTGTGTCTGAGCTTTTAGAGGAGGGGAGACACCCTTCTGTGCGTCTGTCACAGCTGAAGACTAACACAGAGGAAGAGGGCTGTTGGTCTGAGAGGAGGAGTGAAAAGGAAGGTAGGGGGAGAGATCAGGGCCTAAAGTGCTTAACAGTCCAGAGAGAGGAGTGTGAGAAAGCCATCAAGGAGACCACACCTCTGTTAAAATGAAGAAGCACCAGTAACTACAACCACAACCCCCTCTGCTTCCTCCCCTGGCCCCTCTCTACTATCCCCTCATTACCACTGGTGGTCCTGGAGGTAGAGCTCAGTGTTGCCAGATTGGGTAGTTTCACACCTAAAAGAAATGCGATGCAAGAAACATACAAATCCCGCCCACCCAGCTCACAGAGAAATCTGTTAAAATGTGGCTACTTTTTAGTGGATTGGGCAGGATTTTGGTTCTGATTGTGCTAGAAAGTGGCAATAGAATCTGGCAACACTGGTAGAGCTATACCGGCCTTGGGGTGGGGAAGAAAGCCTCCGAGCAGCCTCCAAGTATGCTTTTATATTTTCCTTTAAGTGGAAAACATCAGATTTGTTCATGTTTAGCCTCTGGAAGACTATACATAGACTGAAAACTCAGAATGGATCCTGCTGAACAACTAGCAGTGAGTAATGATAGGATGTGTCAACAGAACACTGAGGGATAGAGAGCAACTGGACATGCCTAGCTCTGGAACACAGTCCTAGTGGTGCTAGGCTTCTTCACTGGTTTATTTAGCTCTTAATGAAAGAAGAGAGAAGACAACGGAGGGGGAAAGACAAACAGAGAGGAAAGAGAAGGGGAAGCTGCTGTACTTTGGGAGACGATGATGAGTTTGCTGAGGTGCCAAGATAATTCACTGTAGAACAGTAGAGGACTCCCACATACTCCCGCATAACTGACAGATCTCTGCTGCTAAGAGAGGCCCACACTCTCATACAGAGAGTACACACATAGAGCGTGATTTACCCTTTGGAGTCATGCACCGTATACCCTGACTGCACATGTACATATGCACGCACACACACACACACGCACACACACAGACAGAACTGATTTACTGGCTCCCTGAAGGCCTGATAAAACACTGTCTGCATGACCTCACTTCCTGTTGCTGCAGCCAGCGGGAGGATGGATAGACATTAACCCGCTGAGTGGTAGAGGAGATGAGGACACATACACACACATTTCCACTCAGGGTGTTTTACTGGCTGGGAATCTGCCCCCCTGACCTTTCCCGTGTCATGCTTTAGGGGAGGTGGTCTGATCCTGACCTGTGACCCCCACATTGGCCCTCGAACAAATTAAATCAATTTGTCCTTGGGGGTTAATAATGTTTTCCATCCTATCTATCTATATACAAGTTATAAAACTGAACCTCAACTCTCAGTCTCAATTACAGTTCCAGCAAGTTTAAGAGTGATGTCTGACGTGATGACATCATGAGGTTTTCCAACTTCTATCCCTCGTCGCTTAAATCATCCTTCAATTTGAATTCATCTTAAATAATTGTTTGCCCGCTGATGTCTGCCTTTAAATTATAGTATGGCTATATAGGAAATGCCTTTTTGGAAGTGAACCCCATCACTCAAGCTTGTGGCGTAAAGCGAGTTTTAGAAGATACATTTTCAGTGGACAACTTTCTTCTCTTTAATCGGTGCAATGTGCCGAGGAGTGAGGAAATACCTGGCCACAATTCCTGGCAAGCCTGGGAGAATCTACTTCCATATGGACCATGACTTCAGATCAGTCCTTAGCAAAGCTGCACTGTTGAAAATGGTCAGACGGTAATTACTACGAATGGCTTCTTCAAACAGGTAAGATGACAGAGGTACCGGGAGTCCAAGGCCAGACTCAGCGAGATGACGGAGCACGTGGCACCCTATTCACATTGAACTACTTTTGACCAGTGCATTATATAGAGAATAGGGGGTTGTAGGAGCTATTCATCATGTTTGTGTTCTATTGATTTAATCCCTATATTTACCTGTTTAGCACCTGACTGCCCCGCTGATTTACATTTCCCCCCCATTGAATATATAAAAGGCTGCCAGGTGAATGAGAAAATTAGCTGCAATTTTTAAAGGAACCGGTTGACTTTGTCTTTTAGCTAGCTAGGTCTTTTAAATTTGCAAAAATAAAAATAAAAAGACACAATTGATGAAGGACGATGATTATGAAGACTAAATACATAAAATGTAAATGTTTGAGGACAGGGTTTTGTTCTTTCTGGATTCCACTAGAATGACGCTATTAGAGATCTCGCACATGAAGCCCTACCTAGACTGCAAGTGCGGCATTTTTCCTCTGGTCTAAAATAAAAAATATCGCAATGCCCCAGGGCAGTGATTGGGGACATTGCCCTGTGTAGGGTGGCGTCTTCGGATGGGATGTTAAATGGGTGTCCTGACTCTCTGTGGTCACTAAAGATCCCATGGCACTTATTGTAAGAGTAGGGGTGTTACCCCCGGTGTCCTGGCTAAATTCCCAATCTGGACCCTCATACAATCATGGACACCTAATTAATATTAATAATAAAAATATGCCATTTAGCAGACGCTTTTATCCAAAGCGACTTACAGTCATGCGTGCATACATTTTTTGTGTATGGGTGGTCCCGGGGATCGAACCCACTACCTTGGCGTTACAAGCGCCGTGCTCTACCAGCTGAGCTACAGAGGACCACATCCCCCCTGCTTCCAATTGGCTCATTCATCCCGCCTCCTCTCCCCTGTAACTATTCCCCAAGTCGTTGCTGTAAATTAGAATGTGTTCTCAGTCAACTTACCTGGTAAAATAAGGGTAAAATAAAAAATACATTAAAATTGTGTGGGTGGGAACTAGTGTGCCTGAGAGCACAGACAATTTTCAACCGTTTCATATCGTACTCTTTCTGTTAGTGACAATGATTTAAGAAAATAACGAAAATAAATGGACTAAAATTATTGGATTTCTCTCTTTTATTGGATTGTGTGCAATGGAATTATCCCCAGGTCACTAGTAAGTGGCATCAATAACTTTTTGTATTTGCCACTACAAACTGGTGAGATGACAGAGAGGTACCGGGAGGCCCAGGTCAAGGCCAGACTCAGTGTAATAATTGATGGAGGAGTGGGAGCAGGAGAGGTGGCCAGAGAGGTGTCCAGAGAGGGATGGATGAGAGGGGCAGCAGGAGAGTGGGCCAGAGAGGGATGGAGAGAGAGGGGCAGGAGAATAGGCCAGAGAGGATGGAGGGAGGGATGGAGGAGTGGGAGCAGGAGAGGTGACCAGAGAGGTGTCCAGAGAGGGATGGATGAGAGGGGGCAGGAGAGTGGGCCAGAGAGGGATGGAGGAGAGGGGGCAGGAGAATAGGCCAGAGAGGAATGGAGGAGAGGGATGGAGGAGTGGGAGCAGGAGAGGTGGCCAGAGAGGGATGGAGGAGAGGGGCCAGGAGAGTGGGCCAGAGAGGGATGGTGGAGAGGGGGCAGGAGAGTGTGCCAGAGAGGGATGGAGGAGTGGGAGCAGGAGAGGTGGCCAGAGACGGATGGAGGAGAGGGGGCAGGAGACAGCCACTGATGGGGGATGAGGGGGTAAGAGCAGTGTTGCTCATCCGAGGCGTGTACCACTGACACATACACACACACACCAGAGGAGGCTGGTAGGAGGAGCTATAGGAGGATGGGCATATTGAAATGGCTGGAATGGAATAAATGGAACGGTATCAAACACATCAAACATATGGAAACTCTTTTGGAGGAGTGAAGATCAGCGATTTCTCAGAATAATGATTTCGGCTCGAGGACAAGGAGAGTCATAAGCTGTACGGATGACACATGTATCTATTTGCAGTGTGAAGATGGATTAAGACCCTATGAAAGAGGAGATGTTGCAAAAAGTTCAAGAATGTTTGTGGTTTCAAAGTACTACCGATATTGGACTTGTGAAATCAGCACAATTGAGGTGAAAGTTGAACTTCAACCAGGAGCCAGACCTCCTTGGAAGAATCAGTATCCATTGAAAGATGAAGCAATCCAAGGGATTGAACCATACATTGAAGGACTTTCGAAAGCAGGTGTTTTGAAGACAATGAGAAAATATCCTCAGAGTAACAATCCTTTGTTGTCTTTGGAGAAACATGAGGGGTTGATAGTAGCGCCTCTAGACCTATTAGGTCTGATGATTTAGGAAGCTATGGGTTAGCTAATGTTGCAAGGGGGAGGTTAGGAGAAAGATCACAAAGGAGTATGGTTTTTGGGAACCATATTTGCTTGAACATGGCATAGGCAGGTGAACTATGCTTGAACTATGTCATAGGCAGGTGAACAATCTGTCTGAAAAATAATGTTCGCAGGGGTGTGACTGTTATTCTTGGTTACACCAAGAGGTGCATAGGATGTCCAACTAAGCTAAAATATGCTCAATCGTTTGCCAAGTTTTTGTGTAAAGAAGTCATAAGCAGGTGGGGACTACCCGATTGAAATATCCTCAAAATTAGTGGGAAAGGATTTTGTGGATAAATCAATGAAATGGTTTTTGAAAAAATTAGGAGAAAAGTCAGACCAAAAAGTTATGAAAACTAGGGTTGAAGTAACTCTAGGAAGGTCAGCTCAGCTCCCATGTAAGTGTAAGAGAGAGAACAGTGGTGAAGGAACATTTAGAGTTCAGTGGGAAGATAGCTATGGAAGGAGTTTAGATCTGTTAGGAGCAGTTGCATTGAGAAAGTATGCATTGCTGAATGATAAGAGAAGAATAAAGATTGAGGGTGATTGTAGTCTCTATGTGTACAATTCCCAGCAGGAGGATCAAGGTGATTATAAATGTATTTTTTTTATATCAACAGGTTGAAAGTGAGGGATTAGAGTTGGGACTGAGAGTTAATGTAGTGACACTAGTGGTGAAGTTCCTCCCATGTGGAGAGATAATTATGGAGAAGAAGTGTTGTTATCAGGACCAGAAGTAGAAGCTGTGAAATCTAGTCAAAGGAAGTATATTTTGTACAACGATATGAAGTGGAAGAGGGTTATGAGTGATTGCTCACTTATTTTGTGTAATGTTACAGGAGAAGATCAGGTAGAATATATGTGTACTTATTTAGAGCCAGCGTTAAAATTTGTTCAGAAGTTTATGATAAGGATGGAGAGTGCTGTGAATGGTAGTAAGGATAGTGTTGAAATAGGAGAGCAGATGGTAGTAGAGAATGATGTAGATTCATCTGAAATAGTGCAGAATACTATCCTGGAGGTAGAGGATGAGTTCTTTAATTTTGATGGAAGACAAGAAGATATATCTGATCAGTACCGCTCGTTAGGGAAGAGAGAAACTAAATGGAAGGCATATGGATTTGATTCTTCTGTTTTGTAAATTAAAGATGGATGGGCAGGTAGGAATCTATGGTTCCAGCAGTTAACTTATTCTGTAAGATCAGTGAGGAATCTTGAGGGTCCATGTCTGTTGAGAATTCCAGCAGGAACATGGGGTTGAATCTTAGAGAAGGTGACTCAACCTCTATCAAGTACGTGTCAATCTTATGCTTTATAATGGCTGTTGTATCAGCAACAATCATTAACAGATATAATAATGTTGTTGTCGAAGCATTTTGTTTAGGCCTAGGTTTAAGTGTTCTTGGTTAAATGAATTACCCTATGTGAATTTGTTAGATTGGAAGGAAATCAGTTGACACCGATTCCTGAAGCATTGGAGGTGAAACCCGTGAGGGCTAAAAGCTGTTTTTGTTCAAATGAAACGATAAGAGGGTTTAACCTTCTGTCAAATACTCAAAGAAGTCACAGACTGAGGCTGTTGAAAAATGATATGGCTCTTGACTATATTTTAGCAAAACAAGGTGGATTATGTTTGGCTATGAACTTGAAGGGGGATGATTGTTATACTTTGATCACAGATAGTTCCAATAATATCACTAGTGTTATAGATGCATTGAAGAGTATAAGGGATGCGTTTGGTAGATCTGAAGGAGCTGGATGGTCAGCGAAGGCTTGGTTGCAAGATCAGTTAGGCCCAGTGGGAGCAGTGATAGTTCAGATTTTAGTGGCAGCTCTTATAGCGCTGTGTGTAATGTTTTGCTGTTGTACTTTGTTATTGACTTTTGCGAAGGCTATGATATTGAGATGAGTTGGAGTTGTGATGCCTGGAGAAAACACTCAGATGCAGTTGTTAACTGTTACTGATCTAGATGGAGATGAACAAGTGGGACTGGATGGAGTATTAATGGATAGATATCAATTTTGAATATACGATCATTTTTCACATGTTTTTACATATTATTGTGATATTTAGTATTTTGTTATGAATCAAAGGGGGGAAATGGAATGTGATTCATTTTATATATCATTTTATATATCATTTTTATATTATTGTTGATATTGATGTTTTAATTTGCATGTGTTGTTTTGCAAAATATACTGTTTGGTCTTTTATTTTCTTCCAGAAGCATATGGGGGAATGTGTAGAGGGGATTCAAATACTCAAACATGGACAATATGAATGGACAATGTGAATGGACTGGAGGAAGTGGAACAAGGAAGGTGTGGAAATGTTCAGATTCCATCATCGACGTTTCATTAAAAGTCGACACTGCTGAGGAGAAGAAGTGTAGTGGACTACATTCCAGTGTCTGCAATGATATATAGACATATTTGCATGTGCAATACATAATTTGCGTCATATTCTTTCTGTATTAATTTTTGAAGAATGATATATTCTTTGTTGGGTACATGTGGGGATCTCAGATGTTTTTGTTTATTTCGTGGATGCTTAGGGATATTGGGTCTAGGCAGGGACAGGGAGAATCCACAGGAGGGTCCGATGGGTCGAACAGCCTGAATGTGGACATTTTTGATTGTATTTTGTTTTCTGTGGCTTTCATGTGTATTCAATTGCATCTTAGTTTAAAATGCATTGATAAAGATTTATGAATTGATCTGGAGTACTTAAGTGGTTGTCTGGGGCAGAGGGGCCGTGAGAGAATTTTACTGTCTTGATTGATTGATGGATATTTGGAAAGAAAGCTGCCAGACAGGTTTTTCGCTCTCACACTCCATAAATATTTGTTCATATTTCATAGAAATGTATTTACACTCCATAGAAAAATGTGTTTACTCTCCATACATTTTGGTTTATTGTTAAAGTTACTCAATAAGAGAAAAATTGTTATTTGTCATAATCCTATTCTTTTTGTTTTCGAGACTTAGTTAGTCTCGAAGGGGGGAAATATGTAGTATCTAGACAATTTATGACTTTGTAGGGGAAACCACCCATATCATGTCACAGATTATAAATACTATGGTTGAGACAAAGAAGGGGAAAACAACATATTAAGAGATTGGGCCGGTTGTTCTACAGATGTCAGCAGAAGTCTGTAAATTGGCGCTGAAATCTTCAATGTAATAAATTATTATAATCGAGGACAGTGTCAGCGGATTCCTTGTCATCTCAGCATCATTCTCGACACTACAATAGTCAAAAATATAAATAGTAAAGTCAAGTACAGATACCCCAAAAATGCTTAAGTAGTACTTTAAAGTACTTTCTTTTGGTTAGCCCCATGTGGAAACCTACTTGCCAATGTCTTTCCATTTTCTGGGGAAATGAAACCGGCCAGCCCGAGTGAGCGACGTTAGACTGTGGTTTTGAGACTGGGCCAAATTTAAAAGAAAACAATGTCAAGACAGCGTCCCGCTTTTCCCCCTTTTCCCCCAAAAAAACCCCCAGCACCCACTGGGGAAAAAAACACAAATCAAGCGGCAGTGCAACCGAAAAAGGCCCCTGAAAAAATGGTGCAGGCCAACCGATTTGATTTTTTTGGGACCCGAACCTAAAGAGAAGACATGATTTTCAGTGTTAAAGGGGGCGTACAGTGTCTGTACAAACAACACATTATTGTTTTTAATCTGTCATAAATATATTTCCAAAATATTTATTTATTTCAAAATTTATCCTTTTCAATTGTAGCATCCAGTGTGATTTTCTCCAAAAATAACATCCCGAGTGATGCATAGTCTCTTTTACAAC
>CM072257.1:4098140-4154058 GCA_036851935.1 Coregonus suidteri | reverse complement strand
ATTGGTGGAATTTTAGAGAATTAGTCCG
Organism: Coregonus suidteri; assembly: GCA_036851935.1. NCBI lineage: Eukaryota > Metazoa > Chordata > Actinopteri > Salmoniformes > Salmonidae > Coregonus > Coregonus suidteri. The sequence continues at coordinate 4,154,030 of CM072257.1, read as the reverse complement.
GGTAACTAAAAGGGTCACGGGTTTTGAGTCCTGAGCCAGCCCAACAAAACGGGGGTTTTTAAATTCGGAACTGGGGGATCTGTGCCCAAACCCCCTTCAAAAGAAAAATTTCCCCTTTTGGGGTTTCCCTGAAACATGGATAAAAAAGTTGTACTGGGGCTGTCCCTGTGCTTTTGCTGCCTTTTTTTTAACCAACGTTAGCAAAAGTTTGGGTGATAAAATTTTGTGAGGGGTTTTACAAATTGCTGTTTTTTAAAATTTAAAAACATTGTTTTTTTTCTTACCAGGAACTGTCCCAAAAGGCCGTAGGCCTTGCTCTAAAGAGAAGACGGTTTATGTGAAAACACCCCCACAAAATAGGGGGGAAACTGAGCTGCATTTCCAAAACCTCCTGCCAAATTTTCCCCCAATTTTAAGACCCCTTTTTTCCCTCAGTTTAAACAGAAAATCCACAAAAAATTCCCGAAAACAACCCCCAATTTTGATAAACCCCCCTTATCTACTTGGTAAAAAAAACCAAAGGGGGGCAATCACAGCGAAAGTTTTTGTGACCTGTTCCCACAAAAAAAAAGGGAAACCATGAAACAAACCCCAAATTGGGTAAATACCCCCCATATTTATGTTTATTTTTTTTCCCCCATTTGTATTTTTCCCTATTTGCACATTTGTTAAAACCCTGTATTTGACATAATATGAAAATTTTAAAATGTGTTTATTTTTTTTGGAATTTCCCTGAGTGTAATTTTTTCCCTGTTAATATTTTATTTTTTTATTATCTACTTCACTTTTCTTTGGGGAAAGTTAACATATGTTTCCCCCAAAAAAGCCAATAAAAGACCTTTCATTTTAATTGAAATTGAAAAATTTAAATTGAAGAGAGGAGAGAGAGAGAGAAGAGAGAAGAGAGAGAGAGAGAGAGAGAAAAGAGAGAGAGGAGGAGAGAGAGAAGAGAGAGAGAGAAGAGAGAGGAGAAGAGAGAAGGAGTTGGGAGAGAATGGGGATTCTTTTATTTTATTTCTCCCCTAATGAAGGACTGAAAACCCCCCTGAGATTAAAAAGCAAAAAGAAAGAAAAAGGCGGATCACAGTGACGGAGTGTCCCCCCCACAACAATGTGACAGCCAATTTAAAGGGGGGTTTAGGTGGGGAGAAAATTTCCCTTTTTTGGGCTATTGTCGGTGGGAAAGATTTGTGACCCAGGTTATTTGAAATTTTTTAAATTTTATTACACCTACTAGGGGGTAAAGGGGTTTTTAAACCCTTTTGGCTCAACCAGTCCCAAAAAAGCAGGAAAGGACGGGGCAACAAAGGGCAAAAAAAAATTTAAAACCCCAAAAATTTTTTGGGGGAAAGTGGCCGTGTCATTTACACAAAATTCCCATCCCAAAAAAAACATCTGCTTTTCCCCCAAAAACCGTCATGAGGGAGCCGATATTTCAAAAAGTTAAAAAAATTTATTTAAAAGACTTTAAAACAAAATTTCCATCAGAACCCATTTAGAAACCCCAAAAGCTATAAAAAAACAGTTGGATACAAAGCTTAAACCCCATTTCCTTTTGTTTGAAACTTACCTCATGCTTCAGATCGATAGTGAAGTCAGTCTTGAGTGGGTCCTCTTTCCCTTTGTTTGAAGGCTTACCTCATGCTTCAGATCGATAGTGAAGTCAGTCTTGAGTGGGTCGGCGTCTTTCCCTTTGTTTGAAAAGCTTACCTCATGCGTTCAGATCGATAGTGAAGGTCCAGATTCTTTGAGTGGGTTCCGTCTCGATGGGTCCTCTTTCCATTTGTTTTGAAGCTTACCCTCATGCTTCAGATCGATAGTGAGTACCAAGTCAGTCCCCCCCACCCCTTGAGTGGGTTCCTCTTTCCTTTGTTTGAAGCTTACCTCATGCTTCAGATCGATAGTGAAGTCAGTCTTGAGTGGGTCCTCTTTCCCTTTGTTTGAAGCTTACCTCATGCTTCAGATCGATAGTGAAGTCAGTCTTGAGTGGGTCCTCTTTCCCTTTGTTTGAAGCTTACCTCATGCTTCAGATCGATAGTGAAGTCAGTCTTGAGTGGGTCCTCTTTCCTTTTTTGAAGCTTTCATGCTTCAGATCGAGCCTGGAGTTCACTTGATCAAATCACTGTCTAGAGCCTGGAATCACTGTCTATTGGAATCATAGTAGAACTGAATACAATGATTATTACTTTCCCTCGACCACTAGGAATGTTGATGATAGACTGAAACAAACAGTATAACAAAAGGTTTTGTCCAGCAGAACACATTACTGCTGAGATGTGGTTGCTATGCAGGTTTCTAAAGACCACTAGGGAAAAAAACAAGGTCTATGTTAGAAGGGATAGAATAGGCTTAAAGGACGACAGATGGAGACCCCCCCCCCCCAGGGTTTACAGGAGGGTAGAAGGAGACTAGTTTTTCAACGGAAGGTAGATGGAGAGTAGGGTTAAAGGAGGGTAGAAGGAGACTAGTTTTTAACGGAAGGTAGATGGAGACCAGGGTTAAAGGAGGGTAGAAGGAAGACTAGTTTTTTAACGGAAGGTAGATGGAGACCAGGGTTAAAGGAGGGTAGAAGAAGACTAGTTTTAACAGAAGGTAGATGGAGACCAGGGTTACAGGAGGGTAGAAGGAGACTAGTTTTAACAGAAGGTAGATGGAGACCAGGGTAAAGGAGGGTAGAAGGAGACTAGTTTTAACGGAAGGTAGATGGAGCGTATGGTTAAGGAGGGGTTGAAGGAGACTAGTTTTTTAACGGAAGGGTAGATGGAGACCAGGGTTAAAGGAGGGTAGAAGGAGACTAGTTTTAACGGAAGGTAGATGGAGACCAGGGTTAAAGGAGGGTTTGAAGGAGACTAGTTTTAACGGAAGGTAGATGGAGAGTAGCAGTGAAGAAAACGACATGACAACAATAATGTGTGATGTAACTGGCCCCTCTAACAGTACAACTGGCCCCAGCCTGGCCCCTCCCACTGGGAATGTTCTAGAACCACCACTGCTGCTACGGCTACATTGGCCCAGTTATTGTTGAATAATAATGAAGCTAGGTCGATTCAATTCAAATAATATAGCTAGTAACTTCAAAATACTTACAGCTGAAATGCACTGCCGTTTTCTTTGTGAACATGGTGAGATGGAGGAAGCAGCATCCACATGTAGAGTTGTTGGGGAGGGGACAAGTTTCCCAAATAGACACTGGCTTTGGATCAGGTTTAAATTCCTCCCACTAATGATCCTTGTTAGGTTTGGGGGAGGGGAAGCTGATCCTAGATCTGTATCTAGGGGAAACTTCACCCCAGCAAAGAGAGATGGGGGAAGAGGGAGGAGAGAGATCGTTGCTCTCAGGATTGACAGATTACGTACAAAATCTACCAGTAGGAAATTGGTGTCAGAATATAATATCTGACCTTTAGCAGTTCTGATGTCTTCATTTGCTCCATTTCATGAATCTTGTTGATTGATTGCTGATATCTAGTTTCACAGGTGAGATGGTGTTGATAAAGAGCATCCATCCGTTTTTAGTACTGCATTAATAGTAATGCATTCATAGACATATAGTTGATACTGGTGGTCCTACCCATCCCCCACTTCACTCCATTAACCCTACACTTGCTGCTCACATGGTGGTTTCGTCTCAATGTATCTGACTTTAGGTCAGTTTTTAAGGTTCAGAAGGTAAAGATTGTGTTAGGCTGTGTCAGGAGCACTAGTGGTAGTGCTGCCGCTCCCAGATCACACATTGCCCTATATAAGTATATACTGTAGCAAGCTGAACCCAACACCTACCAATTACTACCTTCTGATCTCTTGTGGAATGGATAAGCTGTTGGCTTGATAGTCACTGGACCCGGGTTTGAGTCCCGGTTGGAGCTACCCCCTAATGCGTTACATTGGTGTCAGAAGTGGATAGTGCCTGTGAGGCCATCAAAGAGGCATGTACATGTGAGAGACTTGCTATAAAGAAGTGTGGGGCATGCTCTCCCCAAGGAAGGGGGTAATGTAGCGACCTTAATCCAACACCTAGCCACATCATCGAGAGGTTCGGACCTCTTGGGTTAGCGCTTAAGGTGTTGGCTTGACAGTTGATGGACCCAGGTTCAAAACCTGTTTGGGGCTACCCCCTGAATTCACTACAATATATTTGTTTGCCTACGGGCAGGGAGAACCGGGTTTGAGACGAAAGGGGCATTACACCGTTGCTGTTTGCAAAAAAACACTACATTGGTGTGATGCACCTGATTGTTTTAATGGTGGGATTGATATGAGTGGAGGCCAACCGGACGATTCAACAGTGAAGATTTTCACACACAGCTGTCTCAACAACCTTTTTCAGCCAAAACGGGGAGTTTTTTCTCCTGCGTTTTCTCATGAGGGAATGGCTTAAGATAAGACTTGCTCTATGTCAGATCTAAAAGGCCCTGAATGGACCATCCCTGCCTGGGTACGCACTGGAAGAGGAAGTCTGTGGCCAGATGATTTGAAAGTCATACGAATCTCTTCAGTAGCGTAGAGTCCAGACTCCAAAGTGACAATTGTAGGTTGTTCTGAATTCAATAGCGCAAATGCCACCAAATCTGTTAGTTCGTATGTATTTTCAAACGCTTGCACAGAGGTCAACTATTTTGTGCCTGTCTTTAGCTTCAAATCGCGAGATTGGTTTAAGGTGCTTGATATGATGAAACAAGTGCAACAGTTTTTTCCACCATCGTGAACATTCTGTCCTCAAGACAAAACTTGGGCTTATCGGCAAGAAGGTTGATCTATCATCGAAAAGAAAACATGCGAAACCTGAAGGCCATGGAGAGCCTGGTGGAAGAGGCAACGTGTGAGTCCCTCACAGCTTGAAGACGGGGATTTGGAGACTGATGGGGGTGTCGGGTTACAAAAGGCCCCTGAAAGGAGAAAAATGCTGATTCTGCTTTTTTTTTCTAAGAAACATTTATTATAATAATTATACATTTAAACATGAATTGTTTAGTAAGGTGTAGTATTGTGTAATAATACAGTTTATGATCCATATAAAGGTTTAGTAGTAAACATTAGTGTCATAGTTTAATATTCAATATTGTTTAGTGAACTTTAATAACTTGTATATAAATGCTTCCATTTCTGTAGCAACATTTTAGAAGAAAATAAAAGGTTTGAAAGAAAATTGTATTTACCTTCAATGAATTACAGCTCTCTCTCTCTTTCTCCGTCCCTCCCCTATCTCTCTCTCTCTCTCTCTCTCTCTCTCTCTCTCTCTCTCTCTCTCTCTCTCTCTCTCTCTCTCTCTCTCTCTCTCTCTCTCTCTCTCTCTCTCTCTCTCTCTCTCTCTCTCTCTCTACACAACAGCCACTGGTTCTTTGGGTTGTGTGTGTGTGTGTGTGTGATGTGTGGTGTTTCTTTAAAACAACTGTTTTGTAAACCTGTTTACCCTTTTAGAAAGAGTTCTCAGCTATCCATATTTTAATGGTCAACAGTTTGCTCATCTAGGGGGTCCCTTACACACAAGGCAACTGTATGTACACATGGGGTCCCCCAAGTGTCTTTTAAACTACTTTTTTAAACATGTTTAACGTTTAACCTTTTAAAAAATAGCTCTCAGGGGGGGGGCCTCCGGGAATGTCCGGGAGGCGTCCGAGGATGGAATGTCCAGTGGATGTCTCAGTCAATTAAAAACAAAAAAGGTAATTGTATTCTTAAAGATGTCCCGTTTTACTGCTGACCTAAACAGATCCATTTGACCCCATAAAGAGTGTCCGTGGGATGTCACAGTCAACCAAGAAGAAAGACCCAGAGGACCAGAAGGCCTGAAGACATAGATCTTAAAGAGACTCCTTGAATCATTTATTCCTCATGGAGCATTTTGAAGGTGAGTTGAATTTTCCAATATGATGAAGGCTTCTATATCTAACTATGCATATATATATATATATATATGTATATATATATATATATTATTTATGTTTGTATATTATAAATGAATGTTTTTAATAATGTATTGTATAAAATGATATAGTATATAATGAATGAGATGTTGTGTTATTGATTTTTTTAAACGAGAATGGACTCTACCTACATATGTATATATCCTACTGTTTATACCAAACAAATGTCAATTTTTATGTGACATGTCTCAAGGTGTCTCAGAACCCATGAAAATGCATGCCAAACCAAGTCTCTACTCAAGAGTGGACCACTGGCTCCACCTAGTGGATGTACCGTTACATCACAGTTATAGAAAAACTACTAGTCAATTGATTATGTGTGTGTGTGTGTGTATCTAGAATGTTAGTATAATATTATATATATATATATATATATATATATATTATATATATATATATATATCTACCAAACAAATTTCTATTTTATGTGAAGTGTCTAATCAAGAGTGGACCACTGTCTCCACCTAGTGGATGATAAGTTACATCACAGTTGTAGAAAAAAATTACCTAGCACGTTAGTATACTATTCTATATCTCTCAATGGATAACAATTCACTCAATGTATAACAATGGTTTTTAAAATATTTAACAGTATTTCAATATTTGGTTTTTGCAGACATTTTAAGACTGGATGACATACAATTTTCAGGTAATTAATATTATTATTTTATTTATTTGTTTTTTTTTAAGGGGGTAGATCAGCTTAATATTGCAGATAGATTGTAACTTCTATCAATGTAATTGTCTGCATCACTTCCAGTCCCCCATGTTTTATATATATACCATACACACATATTTACATTTACATCATTTAGCAGACGCTCTTATCCAGGGTGAGTGAGTGTATACATTATTTTTTTTTTTTCACCATACTGGCCCCCCGTGGGAATCGAACCCACAACCCTGGCGTTGCAAACGCCATGCTCTACCAACTGAGCTAATCCCTGCCGGCCATTCCCTCCCCCTACCCTGGACGACGCTGGGCCAGTTGTGTGCCGCCCCATTGGGTCTCCAGGTCGCGGCCGGCTACGACAGAGCCTGGATTAGAACCAGGATCTCTAGTGGACCACTGCACCACTCGGGAGATAATACACATACATATACACATATATATATATATATATATATATATATATATATATATATATATATATATATATATTATATATATATATATATATACATACAGTGAGGGAAAAAAGTATTTGATCCCCTGCTGATTTTGTACGTTTGCTCACTGACAAAGAAATGATCAGTCTATAATTTTAATGGTAGGTTTATTTGAACAGTGAGAGACAGAATAACAACAAAAAAATCGAGAAAAACGCATGTCAAAAATGTTATAAATTGATTTGCATTTTAAATGAGGGAAATAAGTATTTGACCCCCCTCTCAATCAGAAAGATTTCTAGCTCCCAGGTGTCTTTTATACAGGTAACGAGCTGAGATTAGGAGCACACTCTTAAAGGGAGTGCTCCTAATCTCAGTTTGTTACCTGTATAAAATACACCTGTCCACAGAAGCAATCAATCAATCAGATTCCAAACTCTCCACCATGGCCAAGACCAAAGAGCTCTCCAAGGATGTCAGGGACAAGATTGTAGATCTACACAAGGCTGGAATGGGCTACAAGACCATCGCCAAGCAGCTTGGTGAGAAGGTGACAACCGTTGGTGCGATTATTCGCAAATGGAAGAAACACAAAAGAACTGTCAATCTCCCTCAGCCTGGGGCTCCATGCAAGATCTCACCTCGTGGAGTTGTAATGATCATGAGAACGGTGAGGAATCAGCCCAGAACTACACGGGAGGATCTTGTCAATGATCTCAAGGCAGCTGGACCATAGTCACCAAGAAAACAATTGGTAACACACTACGCCGTGAAGGACTGAAAACCTGCAGCGCCCGCAAGGTCCCCCTGCTCAAGAAAGCACATATACAGGCCCGTCTCAAGTTTGCCAATGAACATCTGAATGATTCAGAGGAGAACTGGGTGAAAGTGTTGTGGTCAGATGAGACCAAAATCTAACTCTTGGCATCAACTCAACTCGCCGTGTTTGGAGGAGGAGGAATGCTGCCTATGACCCCAAGAACACCATACCCACCATCAAACATGGAGATGGATACATTATGCTTTGGGGGTGTTTTTCTGCTAAGGGGACAGGACATCTTCACCGCATCAAAGGGACGATAGACGGGGCCATGTACCGTCAAATCTTGAGTGAGAAAACCTCCTTCCCTCAGCCAGGGCATTGAAAATGGGTCATAGATGGGTATTCCAGCATGACAATGACCCAAAACACACACGGCCAAGGCAACAAAGGAGTGGCTCAAGAAGAAGCACATTAAGGTCCTGGAGTGGCCTAGCCAGTCTCCAGACCTTAATCCCATAGAAAATATGTGGAGGGAGCTGAAGGTTCGGGTTGCCAAACGTCAGGCTTGAAACCTTAATGATTTGGAGAAGATCTGCAAAGAGGAGTGGGACAAAATCCCTCCTGAGATGTGTTCAAACCTGGTGGCCAACTACAAGAAACGTCTGACCTCTGTGATTGCCAACAAGGTTTTTGCCACCAAGTACAAAGTCATGTTTTGCAGAGGGGTCAAATACTTATTTCCCTCATTAAAATGCAAATCAATTTATAACATTTTTGACATGCGTTTTTCTGGATTTTGTTGTTGTTATTCAGTCTCCCACTGTTCAAATAAAACCGACCATTAAAATTATAGACTGATCATGTCTTTGTCAGTGGGCAAACGTACAAAATCAGCAGGGGATCAAATACTTTTTTCCCTCACTGTATGTCCTGAGACTTTGTACTCAGTACAGTAGGTCAGAGGTCAGATTCAGAAATAGATCAAGACAGTTTTCGTACAACCTTTTTTCTACCCTGTCTTAGATCAGATGCTCAATGAGCTCAACAGATGATTCTCTAGCAGAAACTGTGACATAATGAATGGCGTCCAAACTCTAAACCCCAAAAGTGATGCATTTCTCAAAGAGAAGTCCCTGTTTCCATTTGCTAGAATGTATGAATCAAATATTGAGGACTTGGGGCATGAACTACATCAGTTCAGAAGAATTTGACAAAGGAAAATCCAGAGTGGCATGCAGAGACCCTCCAGTGTAGTAGAGATAGCATTATTCATTCAGCCTTATAAAGGCGTTTTCTTTCAGCTCTTTAAACTGTGCAGAATAGCTGTTTCAATCCCTGTTAGTACCGCTTCTTGTGAACAGAGTTTTTCTGCACTAAAGCTGGTGAAAACGTATCTTAGGTCCACAATGTCAGATGAGAGATGGAGCAATTTAGGTGTATTAAGGTTTGAGTCAAGGAAGGCAAAGGCCTTAAATCCAGATGCATTTGCGGATCTTTTTGCAAGAAACCACAAAAACCGTAGAATACAGTTGATGTACCTGATAGTGAATATGTAATGCAAATGTCAAAATGTAAATGCAAATAATAAATAGTTGAATGATTATAAACATGGTCATTTGTCTATTGATGCCTGCAATGCAGTGAAGAAAACGACATGACAACAATAATGTGTGATGTAACTGGCCCCTCTAACAGTACAACTGGCCCCAGCCTGGCCCCTCCCACTGGGAATGTTCTAGAACCACCACTGCTGCTACGGCTACATTGGCCCAGTTATTGTTGAATAATAATGAAGCTAGGTCAATTCAATTCAAACAGTATAGCTAGTAACTTCAAAATACTTACAGCTGAAATACACTGCCGTTTTCTTTGTGAACATGGTGAGATGGAGGAAGCCGCATCCACATGTAGAGTTGACGGGGGAGGGGACAAGTTTCCCAAATAGACACTGGCTTTAGATCAGGTTTAAATTCCTCCCCACTAATGATCCTTGTTAGGTTTGGGGGGGGGGAAGCTGATCCTAGATCTGTATCTAGGGGAAACTTCACCCCAGCAAAGAGAGATGGGGGAAGAGGAGGAGAGAGAGCGTTGCTCTCAGGATTGACAGATCATCTACAAAATCTACCAGTAGGAATTGGTGTCAGAATATAAATATCTGACATTTAGCAGTTCTAATGTCTTCATTTGCTCCATTTCATTAGCCTTGTTTGATTGATTGCTGACATCTAGTTTCACAGGTGAGATGGTGTTGATGAAGAGCATCCATCCGTTTTTAGTACTGCATTAATAGTAATGCATTCATAGACATATAGTTGATACTGGTGGTCCTACCCATCCCCCACTTCACTCCAATAACCCTACACTTGCTGCTCACATGGTGGTTTGTCTAAATGTATCTGACTTTAGGTCAGTTTTTAAGGTTCAGAAGGTAAAGATTGTGTTCGGCTGTGTCAGGAGCACTAGTGGTAGTGCTGCCGCTCCCCAGATCACATATTGCCCTATATAAGTATATACTGTAGCAAGCTGAACCCAACACCTACCAATTACCACCTTCTTATCTCTTGGTGTAATTGATAAGGTGTTGGCTTGATAGTCGCTGGACCTGGGTTCGAGTCCCGGTTGGAGCTATCCCTTAATTTGTTACATTGGTGTCAGAAGTGGGATAGTGATAGATTAATGACTAATTATTACACCCTGAAACTGTGTATAATGTGTTAGAAATGTGTGAGTGTAGGAACAGTAAAGGCTATGGCATTGAGCCACTATTTAGCAATGTGAGTAAGAGTTAGGCCAGACAACAAAGACAACTGAGAAACTAAGATAAAGAGGCCTCCCAATTTAGGGAGGGAAGAAACTATTATGAAAACATGGTGCAGAATATTGTGAGAACGGCAGTAACTGAGTAAAGCAGGGAGTAGGATATGTGTGTGTGTGTGTGTGTGTGTGTATGTATGTGTGTATGCATGTGTGCATATGTGTGTGTGTGTGTGTGTGTGAACTGAAGGTCAGTAGAGCAGTTTTAGAGTGGAAAAACTACAGCCCGCCTACAGAGGGAAGGGGATTTTTTTTTTTGTATGACGTATGAGTATAAAAGATGGACTCTGAAATTGTGATGGCAGAATTCTCAATGAATAAATATCTCTGACTATGCAGACCGGGACTCTGGCCGTTACTTAAATCCCAAAAGACTTACAACCTTTTGGGAGAACGCACAGAGACACTAAAATAGTTTGTTAAATAATTCACATAACAGCTTGGTCCTTCGAGCCGGATTCCAATACCCCTGTTTCTGTCATTCCAGGTAACTCTGAAAACCGTCGACGGGCGAAAGATACATTCGTAAATAGAAAGTCATGCCCTTTGACATTAAGGGTTAAAACAGGCCAGAGGACACCTGATTAATGACAGAGACGGTGAAGGAATCCAAACCTACATTGAATCTCGGCTGCAAGGATAAGGTCAGTAGTCTTTATATATTAACTTGGTGAAATTGATTTGAGGACTTGCTAAAATATTGAAAAGTAGCAAATTGATCAATGCGTAGCCATTTTAAGTGAAATGTGGGGTTGACTGTCAGGAATTATCAAGATTACATTGTGAGGATAGACTCCTCCGTAGAGTAGGAGATAATTCTGGGGGACTAGTCAACCTGGTGGTGGGTCCGTAATGATTCACGGTAATAGGCCATTACCAAAAGAAACTACCCGGGTGTTGAAATAGAAGGAACTATTAAAAGTACACCTATGGGATGTAACCTGTAAGAGATTATTGAACAGTCAACAAATAATCCGTGTTAAACAAATACAAAAAGTACACCAGAAGGAATTAAAGTAGCATGTGTGAGAAATATAATATTAGTAAAGTCAAAAAGTCACAAACAACTGTAGATTTTGCTGTAACTCTATCCGTTCTGGAGCCTTATAATCTCCAGGTTACCGATACAACACCAATAATCATGTAAGGTTGTATACGTGTGAGACCTAATGTTTGCTCAAAAGTCACATGAATAATTCCAGGTGGTTGTATAGAGGAGGGAGAACCCATTCCTGTTGTATGAGACTGTCAGGAATTATCAAGCTTACATTGTGGGGATCAATCCTCTGTAAAAGTATGAGATAATTCTGGGGGACTAGTCAATATTACATATACAGGAAGGGGTGATTCAAGGTGTTTTGTGTGAAGCTATTTTGAATTACTTGTTAAATTGACTTGTTATATAAAAGAGGTGGCTAAGGGATTTTTAACAGTACCAACCATGGGGGGGCAAATCTCCTCACAAGAGGTCCCAGAATTTACTGGGGACGAGAAATGCTTGATGTAATTAAAATGGAATCCACGGATAGAAGAAATCTCCATTATGTAACCAGTGGAGGGAGAGGTATGGTTTTGAGGGACGTCTAGACGCAGATAAACTCGAATCCATGCTTAAACAGATACATAAGGTGTGTAAAAGAGAAATAAGCAGTGAGAGAGAGAGAGAGTAGGAAGGGGCCAGTACCCACTGATAGCCTTACGTAATCTATTGGCGGGGAATGAAAGGGGCCCCAGCAACCTTAGATGTATACAGTAATAATAATAATAATATGCCATTTAGCAGACAGGCCATGAACACAGAGGACGTGGCCGAGAGCGGTAGAAGGAATGACCCACCCCAAAACAGGAATAGTAAGGGTTTGGGCTGCCGTTAGAGTGCAGTGGGTTTTCAGCGGATGCCCAGAGGACACTTTTGCCATGGGCCGATCACAGAGAGTCATGTTTGGGAAAATAACTGAATTGTGTAATAGCCTCAGAGAGACATGCATTCCATCATGAGCAGAATAACAGACAGGAAGGAGCCAAGAAAGAAGGCAAGAAGAAAAAGAGAAGTGAGTGAGAGGGAAAGAGAAAGTGAAGGTTGAGGTCTCCGTGCCTCCCCAGAGCAGAGGGCAGAAAGGTTATATCCAAACTTGGCAGACCAGGCATGGAGAGATAATCCAGATGATGAATACGTAGGGAGGAGAAGGAGAGTGCAGGGAATAATGTTGCCCCCCCCACCGGCCCCACCTCCCTATGAGGAAGAAGGGGCTGGAGGAGGAAGGGAAAAATGAAGGTGAGGAAGAGCCAGAGGTAGAGGAGTACAGGACAAGGGCAGAGAAAGTCAGACAGGAGAGAAAAGAGAGAAAAGAGAGAAGAGAGAGAGAGAAGTCCATCCCCCAGCTTTGAGCATGAGGAAGAGGAGATAAGGCGTGACTAGTCCTTGAGGGAGAAATAGTAGACTCTAGTGGGGGAAGACTAAGGAACCCTTTGATCCAAATTGTGAGGTGTTTGAATTGGCTACTATTGACTTAGCACTTCAAAAGGAACAGAAACCTTATTTGATATTGACAGTAATGGGTATGAAAATTAAATTCCTTTGTGATACGGGAGCCTGCAGGACAGCAACCTGTGCAACAGACAAGCCAGATGGAGTCAGAATTGATGGGACCTCTGGTCATCAATTTATTGAAAGGTTATCAGCCCCAATAACCCTAAAACATGACCAATCAGGATGAGAGCAACCATACCCATCCTGATATCTAAGCTGTGTCGGGTAAATTTACTAGGACGTGATGTAATGACTAAATTGAATGTGGCTGTCATTTCCACTGAGAGGGGAATGAAAGCACACATAGTCAGAGACAATATGGTGGTCTGTGGGAAGGGGAGCCATGTTATTGGTATAGGCAAGATTTGTTTAAGGGGGGGAATAACTGATATTCCCCGAACCTTGATGGAACTTGCTGATGATGTAGTACCAGGCCCCACTAAAAATGTCCCCCGATGACCTACACTGTACTCTCTGTATAACAAACACCAGGTCCAGATGCAATCTATGAGAAAGCATTATTTAAAACCACGACAGAAAGGACTATAGCCTTGAAATGGTTTCACTATGACAACACCCACGCTGTAGTGGAGGTGGAACTAGGGCCCCAAAGTCAGAGACTGTTCAGGGAAATATGGAGCCCACATGTACCTAGCAAAGGGAGCCAGCAGAGGACTGGAAAGACATGGGCCAGTGGGTATCCAAGGGTAAGAGGATCACTGATTGGGTCAATATTGTGAGTGGCGATCAACACAGCCCATCACAGATAGTACATTTAGATGAGAATAGCATATGCTGAGGAGAGGAATACCTGGTTGACAGAACAACAGGAGTCAGATTTAAAAGAATGTTCCAGAGCATTTGTGGTCCTGGGTCCAGCAGACGTAGGATTAATAAAAGGGGTAATTCCAGTACAGGTGATACCCAAATCTAATCATAGGCCATATCAGAAGCATTACCCTATGAAACCAGAAGCAATTCAAGGTTTGCAGTTTACCAAGAGCAGATTGGGAGGGACCTTGAGGGAGGGCCAATTCCCGGGAGATAATGAGGCCAGAAACAAAGGTGCAGTGTCCTGGAAATCACAGTATGTTTTGTTTTTTTTTCAGTTCTGCTGGGAGTACATTTGATGATGGGGTTTTTGTGTTGAATTAGAGACAGTGAGACTATTAGTCAATACCTAGGAGAGAAGAGAGGTTACGGTAGCAAAGACAGACAAGAAGGGAAATGGTAATAGTGGAGACAGGAGTGAGTGGAAGTGTTTACAATTGTGACAAAACGGGACATTTTGCTAGAGAATGTGAGGAACCGTGTAGTTACTGTGCAAGGAAAGGGCACCAGTTAAGAAAATCTGTAGGCAGAAGGGGAAGAGAGAAAAATCAGGAGTCCTCATGACCTGGCTGTTTTGGTTTTGTTTTGTTTTTTAATTGGGGTTTTTCAAATAAAAAACAACATACCTAGTGATGGTTTATAAGGCCTTGTTTGTTTCAATTTTGGGGGGTTTTCAGCAGTTTTTTTGGTTTTGGCTGAGTTTTGGGGTATATATGATTTCTTATGAGAATGAATGTCATGAGGATTAATGAACACTTGGGATAAGTAACATTTATTAAATATTTAGAATAATGGTAATGTTTGGTATACTATGGGATGGAATTTCAATTGGCTGTGAACTCTGTTTTAACTTTCTGGGTGTTAATTAATCAACCACACTGGTAAATTCTCTAAGGCATGAGAGGAGGACTTTAAGATAGTTTATTTTACCAATAAATAAAAATAAGGGATGGCAATTGGATGATAATTACCAATATTACCTAAGTGATTGTTAGGTAGGTGATATATTGACACATGGGCAGTGACATGTGTCAAAAGGAGGGATGGATGGTAGAACAGATTAGACAACACTTTGTGGCATATGGGATTACTCATTATTAAAAATACATATATATATAAAATAAAAAAAATTTCAAGATGTGTTATCTGTGCTCAAAATAATCACCAGGGCAGACAAGGGCACCTCAGGGTGAGTATCCTCCGGCTAAGCACCCTTTCCAGCAATGGAAATGGATTTTTATAGAGTTATCATGGATGTGAAGGGAAGAAATTTAGAGTAACCCCAGATGAAGATGGGTTATAACCCTTTGAGAAAGTGTTTGGAAGACCTTACATAATGCCACAGTTGGCAGGACCAGACAGGCAGACATAGAACTAGAGAGCACCCTAGCAGAACACGTGAGAAGGTAGTTTATTAACCACACTGTATGTCAGAGGTTTTTGTGCCCAACAGGTGAACTAAAGGAGAAGGTGACCCACTCTATCTAACCAGGAGACTGAAGCAGGCCCTGGCGGGAAGGGGCCTACCAGTACTGCCTTTGCCAGCAGAATAGCTGAGAGATCCATCTGGTGCATGTCACTCACTGCAAAAAGGTAAACCCAGTTACACCTGACGAACAAACACAGAGTGGGAGAAAGAACCGATCACCACTAGGGCTCGGGGGTTGGCTCCTTAACGAAGATTCCCTTACCCTGTCTGATCATCCCTGTGTGAGTTCGATAGAAGGTGAAGCAATGGGTTGGCCTCTGGCGTCTGACATGTTCTCAGGCGAGAGGGTGGGATTCACGTTCTCCCGACGGTAGGCAGCTGTCTGATTGTGGGGGCCATATTCCTCACACACGGACCCTCCTGTTTCAGCCCAGAAGTGGTAGTTAACCTAACACAAGTTGAAAAGGCATAGGAGACAGCTAGACGTAGGGAAAGGGGAAATACTAGGGACTTTAGGGAAGGACATCACCATATGTATGTCCACCATGTACATCCTGGGACTATGTAGTTGCTTATACAAGCGGGGTGGGATATGTCAATCTCCATACACAGTTTAGGGACAGGTGTAGTATTGTGAAAGTAGGGAATTATCAGAAATGGCAGTGCGACCCATATGAGGGTAGGTACTGTCTGAAAGTCTGAATTATGCTAAAACAGATTACAGACCTGACAAGTGAGATATCTTCTTCAACTGGGGCACCCTATAGAGTAAACCTCTCTGAGGGAGGTAGTGAGACAGTGCAAACTATAGACCTGAAGGAAGTAGTACAGATGGAGACGGAGTAAATAGATTTTAACCTGTGGTTGGAATGGGTTCAGTATACGGTCCAAAGAGGACTGTTGTACCTGTAGGACAACCAAACCAAGGTTAACAACTACTCCGTTTACCTTGACAGGCTTTAACTCTCTGTCAGGTTTATCCTCCATGCAAGCCACCTGGGAATGTGGTGAAAGAGTCTTGTAGTAACTTGCACTATCTGTATCCCCCGATAACAAAGTCATCCCGACCTGGGTTGCCTCAGTTTGAAGTCACAGGGGATTCTTATTGTTTTTCTAGGACTAATAGATAGGCTACAGGGTAGGGCATCTTAGCTCCTGCTCCCACACACAGATAATGTCACAACTAAAAGAGACCATGACTATCTCTCCTCTTTGTTGCAGCCAGAGGATTTTAGGAACCAAAACCCGTGCTGACATCTGATGGTTGTGTGGTGATAACTGATTGTGAACTCACCTACATATGTAAACAATCAAACGTGTCAGAGACTGGTGAGTTGTCACATAGAAAGTAGGACCTCCTCCTGGGATCCTTTGATGAAAGGATACCAGTGGGGAAAAAAAGTATTTAGTCAGCCACCAATTGTGCAAGTTTCTCCCACTTAAAAAGATGAGAGATGCCTGTAATTTCATCATAGGTACACGTCAACTATGACAGACAAATTGAGAAAAAGAAATCCAGAAAATCACATTGTAGGATTTTCAATTAATTAATTTGCCAATTAATGGTGGAAAATAAGTATTTGGTCACCTACAAACGAGCAAGATTTCTGGCTCTCACAGACCTGTAACTTCTTCTTTAAGAGGCTCCTCTGTCCTCCCCTCGTTAACTGTATTAATGGCACCTGTTTTGAACGTGTTATCAGTATAAAATACACCTGTCCACAACCTCAAACAGTCACACTCCAAACTCCACTATGGCCAAGACCAAAGAGCTGTCAAAGGACACCAGAAACAAAATTGTAGACCTGCATCAGGCTGGGAAGACTGAATCTGCAATAGGTAAGCCAGCTTGGTTTGAAGAAATCAACTGTGGGAGCAATTATTAGGAAATGGAAGACATACAACACCACTGATAATCTCCCTCGATCTGGGGCTCCACGCAAGATCTCACCCCGTGGGGTCAAAATGATCACAAGATCGGTGAGCAAAAATCCCAGAACCACACGGGGGACCTAGTGAATGACCTGCAGAGAGCTGGGACCAAAGTAAACAAAGCCTACCATCAGTAACACACTACGCCGCCTGGACTCAAATCCTGCTGTGTCCCCCTGCTTAAGCCAGTACATGTCCAGGCCCGTCTGAAGTTTGCTAGAGTGCATTTGGATGATCCAGAAGAGGATTGGGGAGAATGTCATATGGTCAGATGAAACCAAAATAGAACTTTTGGTAAAAAACTCAACTCGGTCGTGTTTTGGAGTACAAAGAATGCTGAGGTGCATCCAAAGAAACACCATACCTACTGTGAAGCATGGGGGTGGAGACATCATGCTTTGGGGCTGTTTTTTTCTGCAAAGGGACCAGGACGACTGATCCGTGTAAAGGAAAGAATGAATGGGGCCATGTATCGTGAGATTTTGAGTGAAAACCTCCTTCCATCAGCAAGGGCATTGAAGATGAAACGTGGCTGGGTCTTTCAGCATGACAATGATCCCAAAACACACCGCCCGGGCAACGAAGGAGTGGCTTCGTAAGAAGCATTTCAAGGTCCTGGAGTGGCCTAGCCAGTCTCCAGATCTCAACCCCATAGAAAATCTTTGGAGGGAGTTGAAAATCCGTGTTGCCCAGCGACAGCCCCCAAAACATCCACTGCTCTAGAGGAGATCTGCATGGAGGAATGGGCCCAAAATACCAGCAACAGTGTGTGAAAACCTTGTGAAGACTTACAGAAAATGTTTGACCTGTGTCATTGCCAACAAAGGGTATATAACAAAGTATTGAGAAACTTTTGTTATTGACCAAATACTTATTTTCCACCATAATTTGCAAATAAATTCATAAAAAATCCTACAATTGTGATTTTCTGGAATTTCTTTTCTCATTTTGTCTGTCATAGTTGACGTGTACCTATGATGAAAATTACAGGCCTCTCTCATCTTTTTAAGTGGGAGAACTTGCACAATTGGTGGCTGACTAAATACCTTTTTGCCCCACTGTATATATTGATGGGATGCCACAATCAGATCGCAGCTGGGTTTGAATCAAGTATTTTTCTGGTGGTCAACAATTAATAAAAATGTAGATTGGATAAATTATATTTAATATAACCAGCAAAAGATTTATAAACCACACTTCGTGATGCAATAAAGGGATTAGCTGAGCAGTCAGCGGCAACCTAGCTTAAATGACATGTTAGAATAGAAAAGCTTTAGATATGCTTTTGGCTGAGCGGGGACGGGGTTTGTGTTCTGTTTGGATCGAATGGTGCTGTACTTTCAATCCCCAACATACAGCACTGTGGACTGACGGGTCCCGGTGACCAAAGCGCTTCAGGGACTCACCACACTGGCAAACAAACTGGCTGAGAACTCTGTCTGGTATTGATAGCTCCCATCAACTTTGGTTTGATAACATATTTGTAAAATGGGAAAACCATTGTTGTAGCTATTCTGGTGAAGTTTATAGCTTCTATGGTATACTTGTTCTTTGTGGATGTTGTCTTATTTCCTGGGTGTCTGAGGGTTGGTGAGAAAAGGAGATGGAGAAGGTGGTTTCCCACAGCTGGTGAGATACGGCCCAATCCCAGAGACTCCGACCTAAGGATTACGGATATGGACCTACCAGGCTTGGTGGAGGACGACGACGATCCAGATAGTTTGAGACTGGATGTTTTTCCTAGAACTATAAATCTTTAAGTTTAAAAGATATTGTAATGATATTTTGTGTATTAAAGTCTCGTTTTAAGTGAGGATGATGTACCAGTTACCATTGCTAAAAAGTAACGTTCACGCTTTTAATCATGGGGTAACACTGATGAACCTGTACTGTTTTTTATATGTCAAAACCATCTTATATACTTCAATGAGTGTGATTCATTTCTATAACATCATATACATGTTACAAGTGGGGGAACAAAAGTATTTACTCTCAGCCACCATTTGTGCATCGTTCTCCCACTTAAAAAGATGAGAGAGCCTGTAATTTTCATCATATGTACACGTCACCTTTTGAACAACAAAAATGAATGAAAAAAAATCCAGAAATACACATTGTAGGATTGTTAATTTATTATTTTGCAAATTATGGTGGGAAAATAAGTATTTGGTCAATAACAAAGTTTCTCAATACTTTGTTATATACGCCTTTGTTGGCAATGACACAGGTCAAATGTTTTTCTTGTAAGTCCTTCACAAGGTTTTCACACACTGTTTGCTCGTATTTTGGCCCATTCCTCCACGAGAATCTCCCTCCAGAGCAGTGATGTTTTGGGCTGTCCGCTGGGCAACACAGACTTTCAACTCCCTCCCAAAGATGTTCTATGGGTTTGAGATCTGGAAGACTGGCTAGGCCACTCCAGAACCTTGAAATGCTTCTTACGAAGCCCACTCCTTCCGTTGCCCTGCGGTGGTGTTTTGGATCATTGTCCATGCTGAAAGACCCATCCACGTTTCATCTTCAATGCCCTTGCTGGATGGAGAGAGTTTTCACGATCAAACTCTCTCACGATACATGGCTCCCATTCATTCTTTCCCTTACAAACTGATCCGTGCGTCCTGGTCCCTTTGCTAAACAACGCCCCAAAGCATGATGTCTCCATCCACCCCCATGCTTCACAGTAAGGTATGGTGTTCTTTGGATGCATACTCATCATTCTTTGTCCTCCAACACGAACGTCTGACGAGTTGAGTTTTTACCAAAAAGTGATATTTTGGTTTCATCTGACCATGATAACATTCTCCCCAATCCTCTCCTGTATCCTCTAAATGCCCTCTTGCAAACTTCAGACGTTCCTGGACATGTACTGGGCTTAAGTCAGGGGGACACGTCTGGCACTGCAGGCTTTGAGTCCCTGGTGGCGTAGTTGTGTTACTGATGGTCGGCTTGTTTACTTACTTTGTCGCAGCTCTCTGGCAGGTCATTCACTAGGTCCCCCCGTGTGTGGTTCTGGATTTTTTTTCTCACCGTTCTTGTGATCATTTTGACACGCCCGGGGTGAGATCTTGTGTGGAGCCCCATATCGAGGGAGATTATCAGTGGTCTTGCATGTCTTCCATTTTCCTAATAATTGCTCCCACAGTTGATTTCTTCAAACGCAAGCTGCTTACCTATTGCAGATTCATGTCTTCCCGGCCTGGTGCATGTCTACAATGTTTAGTTTCTGGTGTCTCTTGAACAGCTACTTTTGGTCTTGGCCATAGTTGAGTTTTGGAGTGTGGACTGTTTGAGTTTGGTGGAAAGGTGTCTTTTATACTGATAACAAGTTTCAAACATGTGCGCATTAATACAGGTAACGAGTGTAGGACAGAGGAGCCTTAAGAGATAAGTTACAGGTCTGTGAGAGCCAGACAATCTTGCTTGTTTGTAGGTGACCAAATACTTATTTTTCCACCCATAATTTGCATATAATTCATTAAAAATCCTACAATGTGCTTTTTCTGGAAAATAAATTCTCAATTTGTTCTGTCCATAGTTGATACGTGTACCTATGGAAAAAATTACAGGCCTCTCACATCTTTTTAAGTGGGAGAACGTGCATACAATTGGTGCTTGACTAAATTACTTTTTTTTCCCCAACTGTTATTGTATATGGTTTGTTATAGTTAGTCAAAGGGTGGAATTGAAAGATTAATTATTATATGACTATTAATTTACAACCCCTGACGACTGGTGTATAATGTGTTAGAAATGATGGAGTGATAGGACAGTTAAGTCTATGGCATTGAGCCACTATTTAGGCAATGGATTAAGAGTTGAGGCCAGACAACAAGACAGACTGAGAACTAAGATTACAGAGGCTCCGACATTGTAGGGATGGGAGAAACTGTTATGAAAAACATGGTGCAGATATATTGTGAGAACCGGTCAATAACTGAGTAACCGCAGGGAGTAGGATATGTGTGTGTATGTGTGTGCATGTATGTGTGTCTGCATGTGTGTATATGTGTGTGTGGGGTGTGGACCTGAAGGTCAGTAGAGCCTGTTTTTAGAGTGGAAAACTACATGCCCGCCTACAGAGGGAAGGATTTCTTTTTTTATGACGTAATGAGTCTAAAAGATGGACTCTGAAAATTGTGGATGCAGAAAAATTCTCAATGAAATAACTATCTCTGACAATGCAGACCGGGACTCTGGCAGTTAGGTAAATCCCAAAAGACTCACCCTTTTGGGAGACACACAGGACACTAAAATAGTTTGGTTAAGTAATTCACATAAAGATAGTGCCTTATGAGGCCATCACAGAGGCATGTACACGGCGAGAGACTTGAACATATAAAGAAGTGTGGGGCATGCTCTCTCCAAGGAAGAAGGCGGTACATGTAGCGACCTTAATCCACACCTGCCACTTCATCGAGGGTCGGACCTCTTGGCGTAGCGCTGGTTGGTTCTGACTTCTAAACATGAATATACTTTATTCATGTCACTGAGAGAGAGGGAATGTAAAAAACGTTTCCATTCTGTCAGGATATGTTATTGTGTAGCCACCAGGATCCTATTGAGGGGAAGATACCCAGTCTGGTACAAAGTCAACAGACGCCGTGAGTTGGGGAGGAGTGAAGCAATTGGGCCGAGTCAGGTTAGATGAAGTGAAGGAAGAACATATTCACTAATCTCTGGATAAGCCAACATAGGTTTATTGCTGTTCAGATGTAAGGAGGTCTCAGCATAGGAGAAAGGGTTAAATACAGTGCTTGTGTGAATATGTTCTTTGTCTTATGCAGCTGGTATGATCTCAATGGTGAATAAACTTGGTTGAGCTTTACTAAACGTCCCTGAGTTTTAGTACTAAAGTTCTTTAGAACCTAACACGCTTAAGGTGTTGCTTGACAGTTTGTGACCCAGGTTCAACCTGTTTGGCTTCCCCCTGATTCACTACAATATATTTGTCTGCTACGGCAGGTGGACCCGGATTTTTGATGAATAGGGGCATACAACCGTTGCTGTTTCCAAAAAAAACACTACATTGGTGGAAGCAGTGGAATGGTGGCTTGGCAGAAGTGTTCACATTTCATGTGCGGGATCTGTACCAGGTGTCCCATGGAAAACAAACCAGTGTCTTGACCATTAGACCAAGAGGTAATGCCCTCTGACCTGAGGGTGACATTGATTTTGAAGTTCAAGGCAGGACTACCTCATTACCAGATCATGATGACCAGACTTGTGTTTTCTACACTCATGGGATAGTGTAAAAGGAAATTTTGCCTAGGAAAGCCCATGCTAGACAGTCGTTAGGAGGTGGAAGTTAGAGAATTAGTCCAGTAACTGAAAGGTCCATTGGTTTGAAGTCCTGAGCCAGACAACAAAATGTGGGATTTGATCTGAAACTGGCAGATCTGTGACCAACCCCTTCAGAAAGACAAATTCCCTTTGTTCCCTGTGACATGTACTAATAAAGTTGTACTTGTACTGTGCTTTGCTGCACTTTATTGAACAGAACCTGAGAGTCCAGCATGTCAGGGGATGGGGTGGGGGGGTGGGGGGTGAGAGCAGCAGTGGGGGATGGGTAGCTAGTCCTTGATTGGCTTGTAGACCTGGAGCCACAACTGCCAGAGAAATTCAATGAAATAATAGAATTATGAAATAGGCTGAATCAAATTGTGTTTACATATGTTTAAGACTCACACTTACCTCAGCCTGTTTCTTCCACTTCATGATCTGGGTATCATTGCCGACCCTCAACCTGTTAACATGTCCTCTAGTGGCATCAGAACATAGGCAGATGGCCATGGAGTTCAGAGTGAACAATATCTTCTCACAGCATCCTCCCCTCACAGCTCCATCTCCAGGCATGTTGGCACAAACTTCATTTTATTTTTCCTGCTGGTGAACAAGGCCATTGGCAGCACCATCCATGTCCCTCTGTCAAGGAGGTCCTGCTTCTTACGTTGAAAGTTGTCTCTGAAAAGAGGAGACATTAGAAGGTTTCTTCTCTTAGTTTTTGTCTTTGTCTCGGACAAGGCTTACATGTCAGAGTTTGTACTTACTTTACTAATTGACTTGTAGAAAACGGTACAACTATATACAACATGTCAATTGTGAAATGATTGATATTGGACATCTAGTGTGAACATGATATTGGGTTAATCCTCACATTGTGGTGATTTCTCTACCTTTGATGAGGTCTACTTTGAGGTTTCTGGCCTGGGGAAGGGTTGCCCTCTAACAGGTGGTCATCAAAGGCGCCTTCTCCTCTGCCCACGCCAGAGTCTCACTCCAGGAAAAGGTCTGAAAGACCTCTGTCTCCACCGGTTGGGACAAAGGACCATCTTTTTCCTGCACTAACTCCTTTCTCTGAAAGTACATAGAAATCACACAAACCTATGATCCTACATTGTAGAGATATGGTATGGCATATCAACTGAATTATAATCTCAAGTCTAAAAAACAATCACTCTTATCACATCCTTCTACTACCTTCCCTCTTGACGATGTCCTCTTTGTACTTCTTCACGTGTGACCTCATAAACAAAGCATGGAGGTATTGATGGCAATCCAGGTAATATCTGGCCCTGGCAAGGGGACCCAGACCCATAGACTGGAGGTGTCCCTCTTCACCTCGGGGACAGGGGACTTTGTTGGTGTTCCAGCCAATCTCACCTTCTTCTCCTTAGCTGGTGTAACAGCCAATCTCACATTCTTCTCCTTAGCTGGTGTAACAGCCAATCTCACCTTCTTCTCCTTAGCTGGTGTAACAGCCAAATCTCACCTTCTTCACCTTAGCTGGTGTAGCAGCCAATCTACACCTTCTTCACCTTAGCTGGTGTAACAGACAATCTCACGTTCTTCACCTTAGCTGGTGTAAACAGCCAATCTCACCTTCTTCACCTTAGCTGGTGTAGCAGCCAATCTCACCTTCTTCTTCACCTTATCTGGTTGTAACAGCCAATCTCACCTTCTTCACCTTAGCTGGTGTAACAGACAATATCACCTTCTTCTCCTTAGCTGGTGTAACAGCCAATCTCACCTTCTTCACCTTAGCTGGTGTAACAGCCAATCTCACCTTCTTCTCCTTAGCTGGTGTAACAGCCAATCTCACCTTCTTCTCCTTAGCTGGTGTAACAGCCAATCTCACCTTCTACTCCTTAGCTGGTGTTCAAGCCAAGCTCACCTTCTTCTCCGTAGCTGGTGTAACAGCCAATCTCACCTTCTTCACCTTAGTGCTGTTGTAACAGCCAATCTCACATTCTTCACCTTAGCTGGTGTAACAGCCAATCTCACCTTCTTCACCTTAGCTGTGTGTGTGTGTGTGTGTGTGTGTGTGTGTGGTGTGTGTGGTGTGTGTGTGTATATATATATATATATATATATATATTATATGATTATATATTGATCATTATATATTATATTATATAAATGAAGGTAGTGTGTGTGTATATATATATATATATATATATATATATATATAAATATAATGTGTAAAACTAGCAGTGTGAATGTTAAAAACAATAAATGTTATATAATAAGAGTTTTATTTTTTGAAGTATTACCTTGGAGAATACCTTTTTAGTGTTTTTACAAAATTGTTATTACACGACAAGTTCAAGGCAATTTTGTCTGCATTTTCAAAACTCGGAAGGCATGGTTTTGCAGATAAATGAGTAAACGTGAACTACACTCTTAAAAGAAAAGCTTCCTGTAGGATCCTTTAGGATAATATAAGGTTAAAAAATATACCTTAAGATGAATTTCCAAGCCTATACTCTGCCATCAGCTCGTTGTTGAACCGTTGTAGACTTCAGGGGTTCTTTGAAGAAGCCTTTTCAAAAGAGGGGTTCGTTTTGGAACCAGCAGCGCCCTCGTGAGTAAAGGGCGCGCGAGCGCAGAATTCAAATTGAGACCGTTGGTCAAAAGACAACTGGAAGCGGGAAGCGCGCGGATGGTTGGAGAGACGCGACCA
The DNA here is from genome assembly GCA_036851935.1 of Coregonus suidteri. Lineage (NCBI taxonomy): Eukaryota > Metazoa > Chordata > Actinopteri > Salmoniformes > Salmonidae > Coregonus > Coregonus suidteri. The sequence goes on along the minus strand of CM072257.1, from coordinate 4,128,737 downwards.
ATAAGAGATGACTTGCAACGGATTGACGTGAAAGGTGAGTGAACCTTAGCTATTCGCTAGCTAAGATAATAATTCATCAAACTACTATAAAATTACTAAAAAACAATACATCATGTAATGTACTCTTGGTTTTTCATCAGCTAGCCAAGTTACATAGCCTGTAATGTTAGCTGGTAATTGTTGTATAAATGTTGGTACGTTTTAGCTAACGTTAGCTACAGTAGCTAGCTAGTTAAAGTTACTGTAACGTTAGCTAACTTTAGCTAGCTAGACTCAATATTGAGAAATTGTAGTCATTTAAACCCATGATATACTTTCTCACCATCTCCTTCCATCCTCCTCCCTTTAGTACCTGGCTTATCCTGCCCCTGTCCAGTTAAGTGGTGGAGAGTTTGGAAGCTGTGAGCTCTGATAGAGAAATGTATCAACCACCACGAACAGGTAAAACAGACACACACACACACACAGATGACCCAATGTAGATTATGTTCGACTTGACAAAAAGAAGAATACATAAAACAGATCAGATTAGTTAGATGCATTTGATATTGAATACTCATGTTGTTTATGTTGTGTTTGTGTCTAATTGATGTCTTTCAGGTTGGTGTATTGAGGCAGCCTGTTCTGTCCTCTGTATTTCAGACCAAAGCAAGACAATGTTTAAAGCACTATGGATCTACTAACAGGTTAGCCTCTATAAAGTATTTGGATGTATTTGAAGTGTGATTATAGTGTGTTCTGTGTAATTCCTTTAGTCTTTTCCAATACTAACTGAATGGTGAATGAATGTATTTGCAGTCAATCAATCAATACAGTGTTTGAACAAAATTCAACTCCAGTTGAAGAACTGGGACAAGCTACAAATCTCATTGTGGGGTAGGCCACATGTTATGAAGATGGTTAAAGCTCCTAAACTGAATTACGTCATCAGCATGTTTCCACTGTCCATACCTGCCTACACCTTTAACACCATAGACAAAATGATTCATTTGGACTATTAAAAGGGCCAGGATGAACCAAGCTAGATTACAGGTAAAGATTTAGAAGGGAGGATTAAAGCTCCCTAACATGTAATTATAGCAAGAAGCCTTTATAACTGCCCAAATAGGCTCTTTTTATTGAGAACTCTAATAGGCCAATTTGGGTTGACATGGAAGAAGAACTTAATGCCCCATTTGGAGCGTCATATTATCTGAGTCAACACTTAAATGTGGGACTGCAGAATCCCATAATGTCCCATACTAAGAAATATGGCATCAGATAAATAAGAGACAGACATCTTCACCTTTCCTGACAAGCTCTGCTTCTTTATGGAACAACCATAAATACAAATTAGGAGGAAAGGTGGTTGTCTGGAAAGACACATTTTTTTCTTCACTTTTGCTTCATGTGTCAACTTTAATTTGAGTGTTTCTGTGGAAGACTGGTCCCTTGATGATGTCTGCAAGTGGCTGAGTACCAATGATCTCCATGATTCCATCCCATCATTCCAAGGTTCACAATCTTTCTGAAGAATGCCAACTCTCTTCAATTGTCCACTTTGCAACGAGCATACTTTCTCTGTGTCCAGACGACTCACACATATTGGCCTCTATCACCAGCATGAACCACATTTTCTAATTACCTGTGGAATTAATGGGTGTGGGAAAACAAATAGATGTTTCAGCGCCTATCGGTCACACATCTACCAAAACCACAGAGCTTTTAAGCCCCAACTTAGATGAGAATTGCCCTCATGATGAATTTGAGACTGGGACTGATCCCATTGAAGATGACATGAGCGATGTAGAGAGTCTGCCAGAGGCTGAATATGTTCAAGCCACAGAGATCAACACTGAGCAGCTAATTGAAGGTCTCAAAATCAATACCTGTCTTTTAATTTTGAAAATCAGGAATCAGCATCCCAGCTACGGTACAGAATAGCATTGTTGAGGACCTCAGAACCATTTTTGATGCATTTATGACACACTACAGTGATCCCCTCAGGTTTCATCTTACAAATAAGCAAATAAACGTGGTTGAACATGACGATCTCAGGGACTTGCTTAACAACTCTGCAGTATTTGAGGAATGCATTAGATGCATAAGCTCTGAGTGGATGCTGGAGCATTACTGTGTGAAAGAATTGGGCATGGTCCGGCCAATTGAAGTACCACTGAGCAACAAAGAAGGTTATAAAACAAGGTGATTTCAATACAGCTACATGGTCCCCAGGGTATATGAATATAAAGAGACATGAGACAAAAACAATGGACCTGTAGAATGGAAATAAGTTATAAGACCTCTATGATCCATTTCATTTGTCAGTTCTACCAGCTAATGTGAGATGTTTAGATGACAGAACATTTGAGGACACATACTGTAATTTAGCTGGCCATCTTTTCCCCTCCCTTTCTGGCTGCCCTCCCCCTTCCCTTCTAAGTTCAAGTTGGTTTATTTGTCATATACATGGAGTTAACAGTGCAATGAAATGCTGACTAGCAGGTTAACCTCTTGACAACAACAATAGAACAAGTCAGTAGCTAAGTTAATATAAAGAGTAATACAATAGTAATAAACCCTGCATTCATAACTATCCTTAACATACATGGGGTGTTTCTGGGATAGAGGGTTGATATAAAAGTCAATATAATCAGCAATACAGGAAGATTCTGAGACACAATCACTTACTATTGGTCAGCCGTAGGGAACCGCCAACGTCTCAGGAGATATGTATTTTAGGCAGTAAGTAAAAACTGCCTAGGCCTTGGAGAATCTGCCCCAAAAAGATAGACCATCTGTTTATCTGTAATGTACTTATCCTGATATAGTTTACTCACTATCTCCTGGATTCATCTTTGTGTTTTCCGGTTGTGTTGAGTGGGACAATGGAACATAGTGTTTACCATTATCCTATTGTCTATTGGCTTCAAGAAGATATTCACTTTATCCATTAGAGCTCTTTGGTCTTGGCCATGGTGGAGAGTTTGGAATCTGATTGATTGATTGCTTCTGTGGACAGGTGTCTTTTATACAGGTAACAAGCTGAGATTAGGAGCACTCCCTTTAAGAGTGTGCTCCTAATCTCAGCTCGTTACCTGTATAAAAGACACCTGGGAGCCAGAAATCTTTCTGGTTGAGAGGGGGTCAAATACTTATTTCCCTCATTAAAATGCAAATCAATTTATAACATTTTTGAAATGCTTTTTTCTGGATTTTTTTGTTGCTATTCTGTCTCTCACTGTTCAAATAAACCTACCATAAAAATTATAGACTGATCATTTCTTTGTCAGTGGGAAAACGTACAAAGTCAGCAGGGGATCAAATACTTTTTCCCTCACACATACAGTACATATCCTTTAAAAAATATATATTCCCCTTTATTACTTTCCAACCCCACCACCCCTTCCCTAATTGGCGTAAACTAGTGAACAACAATGCTTAGGCCTCTACTTCCAGCTTATACATACTATATACATTTTATGGACACAGTCAATTTTACAATAATTATATTTTGTTTGTTTTTACTCCTGAACTTCCTCTACCCTCAACCTCTCTGATCATTTTCATGATGTCCATCCAGGTTTGCTTCTATATGCCATATCTTTCTAACTGTGCTCTTTCCCCAAAAGCTCCCAACCTACAACCTATATACTTATTATGGACACAGTATGCTTACATTATTAGTTATCTTGTTGTTATTATTTGTTGTTAGTTGTTATTTGTCCAATCCTTCAACTCCATTCAACACCACCCATCTATCTCTTAACACCATCCATATTGGATTTCTATTTGCCATATATGTTTCTACTGTACTGTGATGTTTTACAAAAGTTCTGAACCTTTCTATTAATTAATATTAATACTGTATTGTATTTTATGTAAAATATCTGTATTTTTAAGTAAAAAATGTATATTGTAAAATTATGTAAATTCTACAGGTTACCCTACATTTATGCAGGAGGTACCCGAAGTAATTGATGTGGATCAAGAAGCAACACCACAAACAGAAGTGATTGTTATAGAGGATAACGAGTTAGAGGAACAACAGACAGAAGCTGTATCTTTACTCAGTCACTCGCCATCAAGATATTTTAGACGTGAGTCAACATTTAAATGGGTAATAATCTTTATATAATAAGCAATAAACAAAATGTGTACTATGTTTTAAAAAACCTAATCTTGTGTTTACAGCTGACACTCCATGTAGAAGCGTGTACAGCGTTCAACCCAGGCATTATGGACTCCTCCGTTGAATCACTGCTTGAATGATTGTGTAAACGACGTTCTCCTCTCTTTCTGTACAGCAGGCTTTGACATAGACGAAACTCAAACCCAACCCAAGAACAGAGGGATTGTCATACCTAGACACGCCTCCAAACCCCCCGAGGCGTTCAGTATATAATAGGGCACCGACACTATTTCAAAGTCCAGCACGGCTCCACAGACACATAGTTCAAGTTGACAGAATGGCTTCACCTTTGACCGAGGAGAACGATTGGTCTGAAAAGGACTGGATTGAAGAACATGCTCTTTATGGATATGGCCTGTTTTATTATAGATATAACTTTTAATGACTATGTTAAAAACAATATTATGATTATTATTTTTGTAAAAAGACTCAGACTCAGACAATGGACAACGGGAAGAAAACACGCCTTCCATGACTCCACAGAAAAACAGGTTTAGTCAACAAACAGACAGCTATTTCCCTGTAACCCAAGTCCGAACAGTGAGAAACAGAAACAGTGAGTTAGGATATATTGATATGTTAACACATAATAAATTAACTGTTTAAAAAAGCATTATATATTTTTTGTTATTATTTTAAAAAATTAAATATTTGTTTTTATGTATTCTTATAATTTATTATTATTATTATTATTATTATTATACTATTTAATACACTATTTATATATATATTTTATTCTATTGTGTTTTGGGGCTCCTCCATGGCCTATACAAGCATAGCAGACCCAAAACAACAAGAGGAAGGAGGAAGAGGAGGAAGATGAGGAAGAGGAGGAGGAGAGGAAGAGGAGGAAGAGGAGGAAGAGGAGGATGATGATGATGATGATTATGATGCATGATATGATTAAACTGATTACTGCATCTAAACAGTTCCATACATTGATGATGATAATGTTGAAGATGATGTTGATGTATGATGAGGATGATGTGATGAGGATGTGAGATGAGGATGATGTGTTGAGGTATGATGAGGATGATGTGTTGAGCTATGATGAGGATGATGTGTTGATGTATGATGAGGATGATGTGTTGAGGTATGATGAGGATGATGTGTGAGGAGGGATGATGAGCTATGATGAGGATGATGTGTTGAGGTATGATGAGGATGATGTGTTGAGCTATGATGAGGATGATGTGTTGAGGTATGATGAGGATGATGTGTTGAGGTATGATGTGAGCTTGATGTATGATGAGGATGATGTTGTTGATGTATGATGTAGGAGGATGATGTGTTGAGCTATAATGAGGATGAGGATGATGTTGAGCTATGATGAGGATGATGTGATGAGGATGATGAGTTGATGTGTTGAGGTATGATGCGGCTAATCAGCTTGATACAATCCATTCTGAGGTAGAGCCTATACTGATTGAGGACAGCGTCAGTGGGGACGAGGATCAGGATATAGATCTTCAAGATAGGTTTCTCACAGCCTTTTACAGGGCTCTGAAAGCCAGAAAGGTCCAGTTACACAAACGTATGGTTGCTTTGCTAAAACGTCGGTACATCCAAGACATAGCCATCTGGAAGAAAAACACGTCAAATTTGATAAGCAGCAATCTGATTAAAAAACGCCCAAACAAACGATATATAGCCGTATGTAACATGGATACTTCTAGAATACCCCTAGAACTAAGCTCATTAATCAAACAAATGAAGGATCTAGGACCAACCCCTACACAACAACACACACCTCCTTTAACTCATGCAAATGAGGACACATTATCACAGGTACTCCCAGAACTTAGCTCCTTAATTAAACAAATTAACGAGCTAACCCAACCCTTAAATTAGACAACCCCCCCAACCTCACGTATATGGTGTCCTACACTGCCCTATCTGTAAAGGGCCTTTGAAAAGCAGAAACCCAGAAGTGGCTCAAGAATTGGAACATGAGTGCTACCTTCAACCATCTGATGAAGATGAACATTCAGAGAAATGTGTGTGTTTTATGACTTTGAGAGTAATCAACAATCAGGGTTTCATCTGCCTATTTCTGTATCTACCAGGACTTTTCAAGGACTTTCAAGGCCTATTTCTGTATCTACCAGGAAAAGTGGTCGGCAGAGGACCCCAATGGTGAACTACTCTTTCTGAAACGTTTCTGAAAACCCCAGTACAAAAAGCCTTGTGATCATTCAGATCAAGAAAGAGCCCTGACTGGTGTATTTGTGTATGGTCGCAGTTGTAAATGAGAACTTGTTCTCAACTAGCTTACCTAGTTAAATAAAGGTGAAATAAAAAAATAAAATGGGTCACCATTGAATTCTCTAAGGCTATAGAGAAGGGGTATCGTGTGGCCAAAGTCTTTGAAGTGTGGAACTTTCCCAGGAAATCAGACACTCTTTTTAAAGAGTACATCAAGACCTTCTTGAGAGGCAAGCAAATGGCTTCAGGGTTTCCTGCATCAGTCACTGATCAAGAGAGCAAAGACAGATACATTCAGGACTATCATGAAAAAGAGGGCATACATTTACATTTTACATTTACGTCATTTTAGAAGACGCTCTTATCCAGAGCGACTTACAGTTAGTGAGTGCATACATTATATATATTTTTTTATATACCCCCCGTGGGGTACTCGGGAGGCATACGTCTTGACCCTGACAGAATAGAGGTCAACAAAGCCAAAATAAAGGTGTGCAAGCTTTTCTTGAACAGTTTGGGGGGCATATTTGCCCAGAGAAGCAATATGTTAACAACATCTATCATTAAAGATCCCGAAGAATTTATGGGATTGGTTTTTTCAGACCAATCTGACATTTCAAATGTTTTGTTCTTGAATCAAGACAAAGCTCTGGTGCAATGGAGACGCAACAAGAAGTGGGTTCTACTACCCCAGAGTAATGGAAACATGTTTCTAGCAGCTTTTACCACGGCCTATGGGCGACTTGAAACTACACACCCTCATGGAGCACCTGCAGGGTCGGGTTCTTTACCATGACACAGACTCTGTGGTCTATGGAAGCAAACCTGGTGATTGGAACCCCCCCCCCCCCCCCCTCTCTTAGCAACTATCTGGGTGGTTTAACGAGTGAACTGGAAGATGGTGACCATATCATAGAGTGGTCATCCTGTGGACCCAAACGCTATGCTTTTAGGACTAAAAACAATCACGTAGTGTTGAAAGCCAAAGGCGTGACACAAAACTATGAAAAAAATTCCCTGCGTGTAAACTTGGAATCAATCACACGCTTAGTCAAGGGTTTTATAAACGACCGAAATAGTGTTTTAGAGAAATGTTGAAACTCCTACAAAAAGATTGTTAGGGATTAAAAGGGGTTCCCATCTACGTAATGCCCCACTTACTAAAAGATTCCGGTCGTCTGTGACAAGAGATGACTTTTACCTGACGGGACCACTTTACCCTTTGGTTACTGACTTTATGTTCAATCCTTTTACCTGACGGGACCACCTTACCCTTTGGTTACTGACTTTATGTTTCCAATCCTTTTACCTGACGGGACCACCTTACCCTTTGGTTACTGACTTTATGTTCCAATCCTTTTACCTGACGGGACCACCTTACCCTTTGGTTACTGACTTTATGTTCCAATCCTTTTACCTGACGGGACCACCTTACCCTTTGGTTACTGACTTTATGTTCCAATCCTTTTACCTGACGGGACCACCTTACCCTTTGGTTACTGACTTTATGTTCCAATCCTTTTACCTGACGGGACCACCTTACCCTTTGGTTACTGACTTTATGTTCCAATCCTTTTACCTGACGGGACCCACCTTACCCTTTGGTTACTGACTTTATGTTCCAATCCTTTTACCTGACGGGACCACCTTACCCTTTGGTTACTGACTTTATGTTCAATCCTTTTACCTGACGGGACCACCTTACCCTTTGGTTACTGACTTTATGTTCCAATCCTTTTACCTGACGGGACCACCTTACCCTTTGGTTACTGACTTTATGTTCCAATCCTTTTACCTGACGGGACCACCTTACCCTTTGGTTACTGACTTTATGTTCCAATCCTTTTACCTGACGGGACCACCTTACCCTTTGGTTACTGACTTTATGTTCCAATCCTTTTACCTGACGGGACCACCTTACCCTTTGGTTACTGACTTTATGTTCCAATCCTTTTACCTGACGGGACCACCTTACCCTTTGGTTACTGACTTTATGTTCCAATCCTTTTACCTGACGGGACCACCTTACCCTTTGGTTACTGACTTTATGTTCCAATCCTTTTACCTGACGGGACCACCTTACCCTTTGGTTACTGACTTTATGTTCCAATCCTTTTACCTGACGGGACCCACCTTACCCTTTGGTTACTGACTTTATGTTCCAATCCTTTTACCTGACGGGACCACCTTACCCTTTGGTTACTGACTTTATGTTCCAATCCTTTTACCTGACGGGACCACCTTACCCTTTGGTTACTGACTTTATGTTCCAATCCTTTTACCTGACGGGGACCACCTTACCCTTTGGTTACTGACTTTATGTTACAATCCTTTTACCTGACGGGACCACCTTACCCTTTGGTTACTGACTTTATGTTCCAATCCTTTTACCTGACGGGACCACCTTACCCTTTGGTTACTGACTTTATGTTACAATCCTTTACCTGACGGGACCACCTTACCCTTTGGTTACTGACTTTATGTTCCAATCCTTTTACCTGACGGGACCACCTTACCCTTTGGTTACTGACTTTATGTTCCAATCCTTTTACCTGACGGGACCACCTTACCTTTGGTTACTGACTTTATGTTCCAATCCTTTTACCTGACGGGACCACCTTTACCCTTGGTTACTGACTTTATGTTACAATCCTTTTACCTGACGGGACCCACCTTACCCTTTTGGTTACTGACTTTATGTTCCAATCCTTTTACCTGACGGGACCACCTTACCCTTTGGTTACCATGACTTTATATGTACACATTCTTGTGTGTCTTAACCTGAAGATACAATGGATGCTGTAGAAGGTTTTGATGATCCCAGGTTGCAACTACCATTTTCAGCCTTAAACCGCAGGACCATCCAATACCAGTAAAACATTGTTTTGTAAAAAGGATTTTAGAGAATTCTGAACATTATCAGGGAACAATATTTGTGTGTGTGGTGTTACAATGTTATCAACTTTTGTATGATGAGTGCCCTTGAAGAAAATAAAAATCTAATTTGTTGAAGGGATACCAGCATCCCTGTCTTATGATGAATTCTTACTTCCTCATAAAAAAAAAAATCTGCTGGTTTTGGATGATATGGTTTTTTGCCGGTAGTGAACATCCTGAAATAGCTCAAGCCTTTACTCAATATACTCATCATCGAAACTTGTCAGTGCTTTACTTTGGTAATCCCCCTGTGTTTCACCAAGGTTAAAAATAGCCGTACCATTAGCTTTGAACGCCAATTACTTACTGTTTTTGCGCAAAAACCCTAGAGACAAAAACTACAAATAAACATTCTAGCTCAGCAGAATTCCTACTTTATGGAAAGCTCATGAGGACGCTACCAAAGCCTTGAGGACGCTACCAAAGCTATATGAGGGGACGCTACCAAAGCTATGAGGACGCTACCAAAGCTATGAGGATGCTACCAAAGCTATGAGGACGCTACCAAAGCATGACAGGGGGACCAAAGCCTATGAGGACGCTACCAAAGCTATGAGGACGCTACCAAAGCTATGAGGACTCTACCAAAGCTATGAGGAGCCCTGCCCTACATCACCAGCCTTACTGAGGATGCTACCAAAGCTATGAGGACGCTACCCTTCATCTATGAGGACTGTACCAAAGGGGGGGAGGACGCTATTCAAAGCTATGAGGATGCTACCAAAGCCCTATGATCACGCTACCAAATACCAGCTATGAGGACGCTACCAAAGCTATGAGGAGCCCTGCCCTTCATCACCAGCCTTACTTACCCTGCCCATCACCACCAGCAAAGCTATGAGGGGAGCTACCAAAAATACTCACGGAGGGGGGGCCCTGCCCTTCATCACCAAATCTGAGGATGCTACCCAAGGGGGGGGACGCTGCCCTTGCCCTTCAGGACCCAAAGCCTTACTTGAGGACGCTACCAAAGCTATGAGGACGCTGCCCTTCATCACCAGCCTTACCAAAGCTATGGGGACGCTACCTGCCCTGCCCTTCATCACCAGCCTTACTATACGCTACCAAAGCTATTCAGGATGCTACCAAAGGGGAGCCCTGAGGATCACCAGCCTACCAAAGGGGGAGGACGCTACCAAAGCTATGAGGACGCTACCCTGCTATGACCAGCCTTACTGGGGGGGGGGATGCTGCCCTTCATCACCAGCCTTACTGTGGCCAAAAATCGAATACTCCAGAACACCCTTCATCACAGAGCCTTACTGTGGCCAGGGGGGGGCCCTGCCCTTCAGTTTACCCTTCCGATTTTTATTTATTTTAATCTGCGTTTTAAAAAGAAACCAAGAGCCCTGCCCTTGAGATCCCTAGTGGGGGGGGGGGGGGAGCCCTGATAAATGACCAGCCTTAAAGCCATCTTGGGGGGGGTTGCCCTTCAGACTCAGCCTTACTCCATGTGAGGTTGCTTTGGATCTCCTCAAAGGACGCATTCCACTCACCCCGACCCAGAGTTCATAAGAGACCAAAGGCAGCGATCAAAGGGTGCCAATAAAAGGGCAAGTGGGTTCAGAACAAAGCCATACTGGGGGGGGGGGAGCCCTGGGGGTTTTCTTCTACCTTCATCACCAGCCCTGCCCTTCATCACCAGCCTTAGTGGCCAGGGGGGGGCCCTGCCCTTCATCACCAGCCTTACTGTGGGGGGGAGCCCTGCCCTTCATCACCAGCCTTACTGTGGCCAGGGGGGGGGGGTTGAACACAGAGTGTGATGGCCAGGCGTGGGGGTTGAACACAGAGTGTGATGGCCAGGCGTGGGGGTTGAACACAGAGTGTGATGGCCAGGCGTGGGGGTTGAAACACAGAGTGTGATGGCCAGGCGTGGGGGTTGAACACAGAGTGTGATGGCCAGGCGTGGGGGTTGAACACAGAGTGTGATGGCCAGGCGTGGGGGTTGAACACAGAGTGTGATGGCCAGGCGTGGGGGTTGAACACAGAGTGTGATGGCCAGGCGTGGGGGTTGAATCACAGAGTGTGATGGCCAGGCGTGGGGTTGAACACAGAGTGTGTGATGGGGGTTGAACCAGGCGTGGGGGCGTTGAACACACAGAGTGTGATGGCCAGGCGTGGGGGGTTGAACACAGAGTGTGATGGCCAGGCGTGGGGGTTGAACACAGAGTGTGATGGCCAGGCGTGGGGGTTGAACACAGAGTGTGATGGCCAGGCGTGGGGGTTGAACACAGAGTGTGATGGCCAGGCGTGGGGGTTGAACACAGAGTGTGATGGCCAGGCGTGGGGGTTTGAACACAGAGTGTGATGGCCAGGCGTGGGGTTGAACACAGAGTGTGATGGCCAGGCGTGGGGGTTGAACACAGAGTGTGATGGCCAGGCGTGGGGGTTTGAACACAGAGTGTGATGGCCAGGCGTGGGGGTTGAACACAGAGTGTGATGGCCAGGCGTGGGGGTTGAACACAGAGTGTGATGGCCAATAAAATGTACTTAGTGCCTCAACAAGATTGGGATAGACTTAAACAACAATTACAGGGCCCTGAAAATATCAGACAAACAGCGGGAAATGATTTGGATACGGCCATGAAGGATATTTTGAACAGAAAAGGATTGAATCCCTATGATAAGGTCCAAAAATACACAAACCTCTTTGCAAAGGTATTTGGCCTTGGTAAAACAAGGTGAGAGAGAGACCAACCATTTATCGCTTTCCCTACCGGAACTCTTAAAGGAGGAAGAGCACAGAGAGAGGCCTGCCCTGGTAATGCCTGGACCGGAGACCTTACAGGTTGAAGATCAAATACATGTTGAAGATAATGTTCTGCATGACATGTTGACACATGTTCCAGCACGTAACCGGAGAAATGTTAGATACATTATGAACAAAATAAAAGACTCACCAGTCGTGGGGTCTATGGCTTCCATAGAAGCTCCAGCAGTATTTTACATTTACATTTTTAGTCATTTAGCAGACGCTCTTATCCAGAGCGACTTACACAGAGTTTAGCAATTAGGGTTAAGTGCCTTGCTCAAGGGCACATCGACAGATTTTTCACCTAGACGGCTCAGGGATTAGAACCAGCGACCTTTCGGTTACTGGCACAAACGCTCTTAACCACTAAGCCACCTGCCACCCCAGTATCCTTGCTAAACAGCCCAGCGCTGAACTGTGTCTTCAAAGTGTCTTCGGAGTAGTTTAGTAAACATTCCAGGATAGCCCTGTAAGGATAGGTGGCACTGCTTTGACTGATAAGGCGTTCACCCAAAGTCACATCCACTTGGGAGAAGATGGTAGCCAAGGGGTAATTAATGAGGCTCACCTTGGCATCATTTGCAATATTGGTCCCATCTCTTTAGGCCACTCTGAGACGCAAATGTAATAAGGTGTTGTTGAGGTCCAGGTAGTTGTCACCATGGCCTGGGATGAACAACTCTATAGGTCCATTGTCTGTGTTGTTGAGGTCCAGGTAGTTGTCACCATGGCCTGGGATGAACAACTCTATAGGTCCATTGTCTGTGTTGTTGAGGTCCAGGTAGTTGTCACCATGGCCTGGGATGAACAACTCTATAGGTCCATTGTCTGTGTTGTTGAGGTCCAGGTAGTTGTCACCATGGCCTGGGTGAACAACTCTATAGGGTCCATTGTCTGTGTTGTTGAGGTCCAGGTAGTTGTCACCATGGCCTGGGATGAACAAACTCTATAGGTCCATTGTCTGTGTTGTTGAGGTCCAGGTAGTTGTCACCATGGCCTGGGATGAACAACTCTATAGGTCCATTGTCTGTGTTGTTGAGGTCCAGGTAGTTGTCACCATGGCCTGGGATGGAACAACTCTAGGTCCATTGTCTGTAATGGCAGTCTGTGGCTGTTGAGGTCCAGGTAGTTGGGGTCCATGGCCTGGGATGATACAACTCTATAGGTCCATTGTCTGTGTTTTAAAAAGGTCCAGGTAGTTTCTCACCATGGTCCTGGGATGAACAACTCTATAGGTCCATTGTCTGTGTTGTTGAGGTCCAGGTAGTTGTCACCATGGCCTGGGGGATGACATAACTCTATAGGTCCATTGTCTGTGTTTTTAAGGGAGCAGGTAGTTGTCTACCCAGAGGTCTCTGGGGGAGGACATACGTTCTTAGGTCCAGGTCTGTTTTTGGCAGAGAGTGGGGCATATCTTCACCCAGAGGACCTATTTTTATTGGAAACTGGGTTAAGGGGTCCGTGAAAAGAAGGGAGCTCTGTCTTTATAGCTTCAGAGGACATGCTTTTTTAAAAGAGACATGTTTATTGTTCTTTTAGAAAAAACGCTTCTGAGTTATATTTTAGCAGTTTTTGGTCTCCTTTTCACTTTAGTCGTCTTTGACTTACTGACTTTCCCAGAGGTCTCTCCGCTTTTTAAGGGAGGACATACGTCTTCTACCCAGAGGTCTCTTTTTAAGGGAGGACATACGTCTTCTACCCAGAGGTCTCTTTTTAAGGGAGGGAATACGTCTTCTACCCAGAGGTCTCTTTTTAAGGGAGGACATACGTCTTCTACCCAGAGGTCTCTTTTTAAGGGAGGACATACGTCTTCTACCCAGAGGTCTCTTTTTAAGGGAGGACATACGTCTTCTACCCAGAGGTCTCTTTTTAAGGGAGGACATACGTCTTCTACCCAGAGGTCTCTTTTTAAGGGAGGACATACGTACCCAGAGGTCTCTTTTACCACATACGAGGTCTCTTTTTTGGTCTTTGAGACAACAGCATGAGGCCTGAGCCTTCTTGATGGTCAGGATCTGATGACCCACGTCTAGTCATAGCATTAGCCACCACTTCACTTACTATGTTTTTGGCTGCTGATTTTAAATGAGGTTTGGCTATGCTAATGCCTCTCTTCATAAAGGGTATAACCATCCTAAAGAGGTTACGATATATACCCCCTATCCCCGAACCATACATGGTCTGGGTTCCATAATAACCAGGAAATCCATTACCCACTTGATCAACATAGGATGATACATAGTGGTTAGGATCGAGATGGTATTTGTCTACCATAACCATTTTATTTTTGTATTGAAATATATATATATATATTATTATTATTATTATTATTATTATTTTTTATTAGATATTTATTAGAGAAGAGAAGCTTTGACAGGTCTAAAGTGGAGTTTTACAATCACTTTTCCAGAAGTAAACTCTATATTTTGGTTCTGATCCGTTTTGATCTCAAGCTGAATGTTTTCAATATATTTCTTGCTTACAGTTACGTAGTGTGGCTTGTCATAGTTAACACTGACTACATCCCCATCCTTGCCATCTATATGAACTGTTCTCAGGAGGGGTACATAACTGTCTCCTACCCTTTGATAGGATATGATGTCGGTATGCACAAACATGGTGTCAAGCCCCTGCATGGATATCCACAGGGTATGGGAATAATCTATCTGTCACAGCCACCCCTTTATTGGGCGTCGTCCCCAACATGGAGCCCTGCATGTATATCCACAGGGTATGGGAATAATCTATCTGTCACAGCCACTTTATTGGGCGTCGTCCCCAACAGGTGTCCCTGCATGTATATCCACAGGGTATGGGAATAATCTGATTTACACACGTTGTTGAATAGGGTATGGGAATAATCTATCTGTCAGCCACCCCTTTATTGGGCGTCGTCCAACACTGGTCTGTATTTCATCATATTGTTGAATCAGGGTAGGTCAACACTATTTTCATATGATTCAGGGCTAGGAGGCCGTTCATCTCAAAGACCATCCTCTCTACAGTTCTACAGAATCCTTTTTTTAAGCTTAACAGGTTTAGGGGGTTCAGATATCTTTTAAAAATAAAAAATTCACCGTCTTTTTCCTTGACATTATACCAACTATGGGGGTATGTAATCTCGCTGAGACCTACTTCCAGGCCTCTGATAACTCGATAGGTTTTGGAAAATTGGTTGTAAAATCCCAAACTTGTGTTATTCCTATATATATATCTGCAGACGAATTACTGGGGAGAGTCGGGTAAAATCCACTGTGCTCCATGATGCACTCCAGTGTACACTGGAATGGAAGTGTGTTTATCATGCATTGGGGTTTAAGTTTACGCCCCCTGCCTCCACGACCTCTTCCTCTAATACCCAAATGTTGAACTTTTTGGGGCCAGTTTTTCCAACGGACCAACACCCATGTTTTCCCCTTTTCTCTCTTTTGATCCAGAATCTTCTCCACATGAACGACTTTGTCTTTACCCATCTTTACCTTCTGGAGTTCCTTCTCGTAAAAGGACCCCTCTATATGCTCCCCATCATAATCTTTTAACTTGTAGACAGGAGGTATACGGGGTGAACATTCTGTAACTGTGAACAGCTCATCGCTGTAACCTTGCTCATATGTTTTGTCTAAAAACACCCCTCAACTTGGAGATACGTACCAAGTCACCAACTATGAATTTAAAATCAATGTCTTTCTTACGGTGAAGGGGATCAACCCATACAGATTTTTAAAGACATGAAAAGAGTTATCCAAAGACACCTCACAGGGCTTCATACGGACACTCTTGTGGTAGCTGTAGTTATACCCCTTTACTAAATCTTGAACTATAGCCACATATCTACGGGTGTTGTGAGCCGTAAAGTATTTCCACATCCTCTCCTTCAAAGTCCCGTTAAAGCGTTCGACCACTGAAGCTTTCAAATCCGAGCCTGTAGCAAAATGCACGATATTGTGATTCTTCACGAGTTTCTGAAAAATTCTTTACCACCGTCAGTCTGTACTTTCTTGGGTGCTCCTCCTTCCTCCAAGATAGAGTCAAAGGCCCGAGTCTCCTCTGCCCCACTCTTATTTTTTAAGACCCTTACAAAAGCTATTTTAGAGTAAAACGTCTATAACCGTTAGCATGTATCGATCTCCATCATTTTTATCGGCAAGTGCCTGCATGTCACATAGATCAGCCTGAAACTGTGACAAGGGATGAATAGAAAAAAACTATATTTCGATGAAAATTGTTTTTCGCACAGGTTTATGCAAAGTGTAAGCATCCTGCTCTGCTAGCCAATCGGTCACTTGGTCATCATTTAACCTGCGGCCTGTTTCTTCAGCTGTAGCTGTCTGGAACCTCTCCTTCCCACCCAAAGACCCTGGGGGGTATTAGAGGGGGTATAATACATGACCCTGGGTTAGAGGGGGTATAATACATGACCCTGGGTTAGAGGGGGTATAATACATGGGTTGGGTTAGAGGGGGTATAAATACATGACCCTGGTTAGAGGGGGTAATAATACATGACCCTGGGTTAGAGGGGGTATAATACATGACCCTGGGTTAGAGGGGGTATACCCTACATGACCCTGGGTTAGAGGGGGTATATAATACATGACCCTGGGTTAGAGGGGGTATAATACCATGACCCTGGGTTAGAGGGGGGGTATAATACATGACCCTGGGTTAGAGGGGGTATAATACATGACCCTGGGGTTAGAGGGGGTATAATACATGACCCTGGGTTATAGGGGGTTAGAGGGGGTATAATACATGACCCTGGGTTAGAGGGGGTATAAATACATGACCCTGGGTTAGAGGGGTATAATACATGTTTTTAATCAGCTGCTCAGCCATCCTTCTGGCCTCTTTGATGACCATAACAATAATTCACCCATTTCAAAAACGAGAGCATTTCATTTGCATTTTTGCATTTTATTTTTGCGTACATTTTTATGTATTACGTATCCATACAATTTAGGTTGTAAAGACATATCTAGGATGATCAATGGAAACAGGATGCACATGAGCTCAATTTCGAGTCTCAAAGCAAAGGGTCTGAATACATCTGTTCATTATGGGGTATTGTGTGTAGATTGATTTTTTTAAAAAACATTTTTAGAATAAGGCTGTAACGTAACAAAATGTGGAAAAAGGGAAGAGGTCTGAATACTTTCCGAATGCACTGTATATGGGAAATGCCATTTGGAAGATATATTCTTGTTTTACTGAACTATCACAATAATAAATATAATGTTAGATCACACATTTTGGACATACTTGGACATTGTCCCAGGTCATTGAGAACGTTCCGTACATCACAGTTTCCTCCTGTGAATAGGCCAGTCTCCTCTTAAATATCTTAATCTGGAATTAACATTGACATTACTGACATACACGTAATAACCACTCATTGTACTCATAAATAAGGTAGCCTGTGTAATCACCTTGAAATAACAGAATTAGGAAATAGGCTGAATCAAATTGTGTTTACATATGTTTAAGACTCACACTTACCTCAGCCTGTTTCTTCCACTTCATGATCTGGGTATCATTGCCGACCCTCAACCTGTTAACATGTCCTCTAGTGGCATCAGAACATAGGCAGATGGCCATGGAGTTCAGAGTGAAGAACATCTTCTCACAGCATCCTCCCCTCCACAGCTCCATCTCCAGGCATGTTGGTACAAACTTCATTTTATTTTGCCTGCTGGTGAACAAGGCCATTGACAGCACCATCCATGTCCCTCTGTCAAGGAGGTCCTGCTTCTTACGTTGAAAGTCGTCTCTGAAAAGAGGAGACATTAGAAGGTTTCTTCTCTTAGTTTAGTCTTTTGTCTCGGACAAGGCTTACATGTCAGAGGCGTACTTACTTTACTAATTGACTTGTAGAAACGGTACAACTATATACAACATGAAAAATGTGTGAAATGATTGATATTGGACATCTAGTGTTAAGATGATATTGGGTTAATCCTCACATTGTGGTGATTCCTTTGATGAGGTCTACTTTGAGGTTTCTGGCCTGGGGAAGGGTTGCCTTCTAACAGGTGGTCATCAAAGGTGCCTTCTCCTCTGCCCACGCCAGAGTCTCACTCCAGGAAAAGGTCTGAAAGACCTCTGTCTCCACCACCGTTGGGACAAGGGACCATCTTTTTCCTGCACTAACTCCTTTTCTCTGAAAGTACATAGAAATTGCACAAACCTATTATCCTACATTGTAGATATATGGTATGGCATATCAACTGAATTATAATCTCAAGTCTAAAAAACAATCACTCTTATCACATACTTCTACTACCTTACCTCTTGATGATGTCCTCTTTGTACTTCTTCACGTGTGACCTCATAAACAAAGCATGGAGGTATTGATGGCAATCCAGGTAATATCTGGCCCTGGCAAAGGGGACCAGACCCATAGACTGGAGGTGTCCTCTTCACCTCGGGGGACAGGGGACTTTGTTGGTCTTCCAGACAATCTCACCTTCTTCACCTTAGCTGGTGTTCCAGCCAATCTCACCTTCTTCACCTTAGCTGGTGTAACAGCCAATCTCACCTTCTTCACCTTAGCTGGTGTAACAGCCAATCTCACCTTCTTCACCTTAGCTGGTGTGTAACAGCCAATCTCACCTTCTTCACCTTAGCTGGTGTAACAGCCAATCTCACCTTCTTCTCCTTAGCTGGTGTAACAGCCAATCTCACCTTCTTCACCTTAGCTGGTGTAAGCCAATGCACCTTCTTCACCTTAGCTGGTGTAACAGACATATCTCACCTTCTTCACCTTAGCTGGTGTAACAGCCAATCTCACCTTCTTCACCTTAGCTGGTGTAACAGCCAATCTCACCTTCTTCACCTTAGCTGGTGTAAAGCCAATCTCACCTTCTTCACCTTAGCTGGTGTAACAGCCAATCTCACCTTCTTCACCTTAGCTGGTGTAACAGACAATCTCACATTCTTCTCCTTAGCTGGTGTAACAGCCAATCTCACCTTCTCACCTTAGCTGTGTGTGTGTGTGTGTGTGTGTGTGTGTGTGTGTGTGTGTGTGTGTGTGTGTCTATATAGTAAATGCTATATATATATATATATATATATATATATATATATATATATATATATATATATATATATATATATATATATATATATATATATATTATATGGTTATATATTGATCATTATATATTATATTTATATAAATGAAGGTAGTGTGTATATATATATAAAAATATAATGTGTAAAACTAGCAGTGTGAATGTTAAAACAATAAATGTTATAGAATAAGAGTTTACTGAAAATAATATAAGTAATTAAGTGAATAATTTAACAAATGTAGTGAATATGTCTGTTTGTAAATGAAACCTAGGCTATACAATTATTGTAATATGTAAATAAACATATATTTTTATGATTTATCTTTCCTGGTTGTTATTTCTCAGTATCTCTAAACAGAAAATGTGCCAATCAATAAAGTTTTCTTTGGTTGATGCACCATCTGTAGATTGCGTGATTTGATTGGACAACGAGCATTTAAAGAAAGACACGCAACTACAGAGGACAAACATTTTATGATTCATTATTTTTTGAAGTATTGACCTTGGGAGAATACCTTTTTAGTGTTTTTCAAAATTGTTATTACACGACAAGTTCAAGCCAATTTTGTCTGCATTTTCAAATGATATATACTTATGTCTTATGCCTTAATTGTAGTAGCTTAACTGTGTTGTGAGATCTTAACTAGAACAATAAGAAACTATTACTGGATATAGTCAATGGGATAGTTGTTGTCATGGTAGACTTTTAAAACTAATTATGTGGCTGGCCACCCCTTTACAACTCGGAAGGCATGGTTTTGCAGATAAATGAGTAAATGTGAACTACACTCTTAAAGAAAAGCTTCCTGTAGGATCCTTTAGGATAATATAAGGTTAAAAAATATACCTTAAGATTAATTTCCAAGCCTATACTCTGCCATCAGCTCGTTGTTGAACCGTTGTAGACTTCAGGGGTTCTTTGAAGAAGCCTTTTCAAAAGAGGGGTTCGTTTTGGAACCAGCAGCGCCCTCGTGAGTAAAGGGCGCTCCAGCGCAGAATTCAAATTGAGACCGTTGGTCAAAAGACAACTGGAAGCGGGAAGCGCGCGGATGGTTGGAGAGACGCGACCAGTAAGAGATGACTTGCAACGGATTGACGTGAAAGGTGAGTGAACCTTAGCTATTCGCTAGCTAAGATAATAATTCATCAAACTACTATCAAATAACTAAAAAAACAATACATGATGTAATGTACTCTTGGTTTTACATCAGCTAGCCAAGCTACATAGCCTGTAATGTTAGCTGGTAATTGTTGTATAAATGTTGGTACGTTTTAGCTAACGTTAGCTACAGTAGTGTCGTAGTAAATATAATTTGTCGTAGTAATATAAAATGTTATAGATTGGTCTGACTAAAATGTTATGCAAAGACCCGTTAGGAGCTTGTTTTCAGTAAATGCTGTTTTAGGTCAGAGAACAAAGGACAGAGGAGAACACCTTATCTTCCCACCAGATGGCCTAGTCTTGCAGGAATGCGATAACAGGACAACACCCCCACCTCCGGCCATAAAACCAACATACTCCCCACGAGTTCCCTTGACACACACCAATATTTCACTTTCACGCACACTCATTCTCAACTCCTCATGAGTTCCCTTGACACACACCAATATTTCACTTTCACGCACACTCATTCTCAACTCCTCACGAGTTCCCTGGACACACACAAAACATTTCATTTGCACGCACACTCATTCTCAAACCCCCCCCCCTTCTACTGGTCGGGTGCCAAGGGCAGAGGACTCTGCCGTGCACCAATGGGGTTTCTACTCTGGACAGAGCAGACCCGCCTCCTACGCCTCGGGAACCAATCAAGGGACTAGAAGAAGGACCCCTTCCTTTATGTTACATTGTATAAGTAATGCTGTAAACTCTGTTTATGCATCCTTCTCAACTGTCTCCATAAGAGGCAATTGATTGGGTCCATGCATGTTAATTAGCAGGATCCCATGCATGTAGCTTGAACAGTAACAGATATCTCTGTGTTTAATAAACTGCCTTTTTGCTTAAGCAAATTCCTCTCTGTCTAGCGTCGATGGTTTGTACTTCCTCTCCTAATTATGTGTTCACCAACAAATTGGTAGCAGAGGATGGTTTCTAATTCGATCTAAAGAGTTGGTGCGAGAGGAAAAGGCAAATCAGCGATCTAAAAAACAGACGGAAGAGTGACCTGAAATCCAGGAGACATCAACTATTCGTCTTGCCTCAGGAACCTGATCAGAGCGCGCTCTTCTAAAAAGGTATGCAGAGCCTGTTAAAACGAAATCTTGCATATTGTATTATAGACCAATACCAAATTTTGATCAGAAGTACTGAGCGTGAGTATGAATACTTGTTAAATAATTTCCATCCTAATGAATTAAGGCATAAGTGAGATATCTGGTACTGTGATTTATACTGTAAAATTTCCTTGTTCTATAAGTTTTCACAATGTAAAAGGTCCTATTTTTAGATAGGTTGTGTGGAAGTGTGTAGTCACACGTATAAGTTTTCACAATTTAAAAGGTCCTATTTTTAGATAGGTTGTGTGGAAGTGTGTAGTCACACGTATAAGTTTTCACATTTAAAAGGTCCTATTTTTAGATAGGTTGTGTGGAAGTGTGTAGTCACACGTATAAGTTTTCCTATTTTTAGATAGTTTGTGTGGGGGATGTGCTTTTGTATCCAATGCGTCAATTCCTATGAGATTCAGTTCTGCATTTCCACATTTAAAAGGTCCTATTTTAGATAGGTTGTGTGGGAGGTGTGTTTTGACGTATGAGTGGATAAGATTTGACCCATCATTAGGTGGGGGAGAATCACCGAAATTTGACCAGAGGTACTAAATTCCAGGGGATGCCAGCTATCTCTGTAATTTCACATTTAAAACGTTCCTACTAAATGGTTGTGTGAAAGGTGCAGTTAACCTGAAGACAAAAGTCTCTAAGGGATCCAGTTGTTTCTGTGACTTCACATAATGAAGGTGCCTAAATAAGGTTGTGTGAAGGGTGGCAGTCGAACTGAGACTATGTTTTTAGGACGCTCTGGTAATCTAAATTCATTAGTTGCTTCTGTGACTTCGCATGTAAAATTGTCTAGCGTCGATGGTTTGTACTCCCTCTCCTTATTATGTGTTCACCAACAATAGTTTTCCATTAAACAGCTGCCTGTGTTAGCTGCCTAGTTAGTGCAATGTCCTTAGCTAGCTAGCTATGTTGTGCTAGCTAGCGAATATATGCTAACATTAACTAGTTAGCTAAACATTTGGCTATGGGCTGGCACTGGCAATATGGGATTATGGAGAGTGCCTTAAATTGTTTTCTTCATCATCTAGTAGTGGCCATCTGGCTAGTATCAACAAGGGCTTTGTACAAAATAACGACATTAGCGCAGATAACTTGGAATCTAGACCATAAGCAATACGCACATATATGCATTGCCAAACAACGCTACTACCACCTTCTGGTTTGGAATATTTTAACAAGGCTGAGTGGCTGACGACTTCCAAGGTCTTTGCTGTGTGAACAAAAACAGTGTGAATACATTAGTGAATACATAAAATATGTATTCACTAACTGTAAGTCGCTCTGGATAAGAGCGTCTGCTAAATGACTAAAATGTAAATGTAAATGAACACATAAGAGATTGACTGCCGACACTGTTCAGAGGTGCTAAGTACTAAATAAAGGTGAAATAAAAATAAATAAAAAACTGTCGGCAGGCAAACGTTTGACAATCCAACCCGGTGTGTCTGAGCTTTTAGAGGAGGGGAGACACCCTTCCTGTGTGCGTCTGTCACAGCTGAAGACTAACACAGAGGAAGAGGGCTGTTGGTCTGAGAGGAGGAGTGAAAAGGAAGGAAGGTAGGGGAGAGATCAGGACCTAAAGTGCTTAACAGTCCAGAGAGAGGAGTGTGAGAAAGCCATCAAGGAGACCACACCTCTGTTAAAATGAAGAAGCACCAGTAACTACAACCACAACCCCCTCTGCTTCCTCCCCTGGCCCCTCTCTACTATCCCCTCATTACCACTGGTGGTCCTGGAGGTAGAGCTCAGTGTTGCCAGATTGGGTAGTTTCACACCTAAAAGAAATGCGATGCAAGAAACATACAAATCCCCCCCCACCCAGCTCACAGAGAAATATGTTAAAATGTGGCTACTTTTTTTAGTGGATTGGGCAGGATTTTGGTTCTGATTGTGCTAGAAAGTGGCAATAGAATCTGGCAACACTGGTAGAGCTATACCGGCCTTGGGGGTGGGGAAGAAAGCCTCCGAGCAGCCTCCAAGTATGCGTTTTTTATATTTTCCTTTAAGTGGAAAACATCAGATTTGTTCATGTTTAGCCTCTGGAAGACTATACATAGACTGAAAACTCAGAATGGATCCTGCTGAACAAACTAGCAGTGAGTAATGATAGGATGTGTCAACAGAACACTGAGGGATAGAGAGCAACTGGACATGCCTAGCTCTGGAACACAGTCCTAGTGGTGCTAGGCTTCTTCACTGGTTTATTTAGCTCTTAATGAAAGAAGAGAGAAGACAACGGAGGGAAAGACAAACAGAGAGGAAAAGAGAAGGGGAAGCTGCTGGTACTTTGGGAGACGATGATGAGTTTCCCTGAGGTGCCAAGATAATTCACTGTAGAACAGTAGAGGACTCCCACATACTCCCGCATAACTGACAGATCTCTGCTGCTAAGAGAGGCCCAACCAATACTTACTTTGTAAGTATTGATTGTCATGGTGCCGTGAGGAAGCCTAGGCAGAGAGCTCTGTTAATATGTGACCGACCCCCCCCCCCCCCCCCCCACCCCCCCCCACCCCCCCCCACACACACACACACACACTCACTTAAAGACCTTGAAGTTTTGGTTTGGAAACAACATCACTATTTGTCCTGGCAATGAAGGTCTGTCTTCTGGAACACTCATGAAAAAAGAGAGAATGGTTTTCGTTTAAGTTGTCCACTTTAAAAACCCTTCAGCTTCTTCTCGCTGAGTTGCTTGAGGACACGGTAGCGCTGTGGCGAGGAGGCACAAGATAGGTCCTTAAAGTAACATAACTAAGGCTACTTTACACTGTAGAAACTCTGGAATCACACTTTGTTGGCATAAAGACACCGACAATCTCTCCTTCTATCTCAGGTACATTCTGTGTTGCACCAACGAGTGTTCAGTCCTTGCACACCATATAATGGAGGGTGTCATTCCAAAATACCCCTTCGCTGCATTGAACCTGCTAATTACCGAGACAGTTGAACGTTAAAATGATTGAGAATGAGGACTTTCACCACTAAATAAACTTCCACAGTTTGACAAAGACACATCAGGGGAAAACAGCTACTCGTATTAAAAACCTTTCATTATGGCGATAGCTATTTGCTGCAGTGACTGAGAGCCAATTGAGGCCCAGTATTCTCAGTGCTTCTGGGGCCTGTGCAGTGCAGGTGAATGGTGTGCGTGTGTGTATGTGTGAAATGTAGGATTGTCTGAGCACAAACAGAGCTACTTATTTTGGCAACGCATGAAGCAGAGTTAGCAAACAGCTTGAGTGATGAATGACAGGCTGCTAGGAGAGGCAGAGAACCCAAAGATCCTTCCTCACTCACACTCCCAGAAAAAGCTTTTGAGTTGCTGTGGATCCAGTGGTTTGTGTGTGTGTGTGTGTGTGTGTGTGTGTGTGTGTGTGTGTGTGTGTGTGTGCGCACGAGGCAGGCTGCCTCTGCCAACTCCTAATGTAAGTGTTGCTGAGGAGGAGATTGATAACTCTAAGACAGATGTGCCTCAGCTCACCTGTGTGTTTGTATGTGTGTGTGTGTTTTTTTTTTTTTTTTTTTTTTTCCACCTTTATTTAACCAGGTAAGCCAGTTGAGAACAGGTTCTCATTTACAACTGCGACCTGGCCAAGATAAAGCAAAGTAGTGCAATAAAAACAACACAGAGTTACATATGGGGTAAAAAAAACATAAAGTCAGAAATACAACAGAAATATATATACAGTGTGTGCAAATGTAGCAAGTTATGGAGGTAAGGCAATAAATAGGCTATAGTGCAGAATAATTACAATAGTATTAACACTGGAATGCTAGATGTGCAAGAGATTATGTGCAAATAGAGATACTGGGGTGCAAAAGAGCAAAATAAATAACAATATAGGGATGAGGTAGTTGGGGTGGGCTAATTTCAGATGGGCTGTGTACAGGTGCAGTGATCGGTAAGGTGCTCTGACAACAACTGATGCTTAAAGTTATTGAGGGAGATAAGAGTCTCCAGCTTCAGAGATTTTTGCAATTCGTTCCAGTCATTGGCAGGAATGGCGGCCAAAAGGAGGTGTTGGCTTTGGGAATGACCAGTGAGATATACCTGCTGGAGCGCAGACTACGGGTGGGGTGCTGCTATGGTGACCAATGAGCTAAGATAAGGTGGGGATTTGCCTAGCAGTGATTTATAGATGGCCTGGAGCCAGTGGGTTTGACGACGGACATGTAGTGAGGACCAGCCAACAAGAGCGTACAGGTCACAGTGGTGGGTAGTGTATGGGGCTTTGGAGACAAAACGGATGGCACTGTGATAGACTACATCCAATTTGCTGAGTAGAGTGTTGGAGGCTATTTTGTAAATGACATCGCCGAAGTCAAGGATCGGGTGGATAGTCAGTTTTACGAGGGCATGTTTGGCAGCATGAGTGAAGGAGGCTTTGTTGCGAAATAGGAAGCCGATTCTAGATTTAACTTTGGATTGGAGATTCTTTATGTGAGTCTGGAAGTTGAGTTTACAGTCTAACCAGACACCTAGATATTTGTAGTTGTCCACATACTCTAGGTCCGACCCGTCGAGAGTGGTGATTCTAGTCGGGTGGGCGGGTGCTAGCAGCGTTTGATTGAAAAGCATGCATTTAGTTTTACTAGTGTTTAAGAGCAGTTGAAGGCTACTGAAGGATTGTTGTATGGCATTGAAGCTCGTTTGGAGGTTTGTAACACAGTGTCCAATGAAGGGCCAGATGTATACAAAATGGTGTCGTCTGCGTAGAGGTGTGATCTGAGAGTCACCAGCAGCAAGAGCGACATCATTGATATACACGGAGAAAAGTGTCGGCCCAAGAATTGAACCCTGTGGCACCCCCATAGAGACTGCCATAGGTCCAGACAACAGGCCCTCCGATTTGACACACTGAACTCTATCTGAGAAGTAGTTGGTGAACCAGGCGAGGCAGTCATTTGAGAAACCATGGCTAATTTAGTCTGCCAATAAGAATGCGGTGGTTGACAGAGTCGAAAAGCCTTGGCCAGGTCGATGAAGACGGCCTGCCACAGTACTGGTCTATTATCAATCGCGGTTATAATATCCGTTTAGGACCTTGAGCGTGGCTGAAGTGCACCCGTGACCAGCTCGGAAACCGGATTGCATAGCGGAGAAGGTACGGTGGTATTCGAAATGGTCGATGATCTGTTTGTTAACTTGGCTTTCGAATACTTTCGAAAGGCAGGGCAGGATGGATATAGGTCTGTAGCAGTTTGGATCTAGAGTGTCACCCCCTTTGAAGAGGGGGATGACCGCGGCAGCTTTCCAATCTCTGGGGATCTCAGACGTTATGAAAGAGAGGTTGAACAGACTAGTAATAGGGGTTGCGACAATTTCGGCGGCTAGTTTTAGAAAGAAAGGGTCCAGATTGTCTAGCCAGCTGATTTGTAGGGGTCCAGATTTTGCAGCGCTTTCAAAAACATCAGCTGTCTGAATTTTGTGTGAAGGAGAAGCGGGGGGGGCATGGGCAAAGTTGCAGCAGAGGGTGCAGAGTTGGTGGCCGGGTTAGTGGTAGCCAGATGGAAAGCATGGCCAGCTGTAGCAAAATGCTTGTTGAAATTCTCGATTATTGTAGATTTATCGGTGGTGATAGTGTTTCCTAGCCTCAGTGCAGTGGGCAGCTGGGAGAAAAGTGCTCTTATTCTCCATGGACTTTACAGTGTCCCAAAACTTTTTGGAGTTAGTGCTACAGGAAGCAAATTTCTGTTTGAAAAAGTTAGCCTTTGCTTTCCTGACTGCTTGTGTATATTGGTTCCTAACTTCCTGAAAAGTTGCATATCGCGGGGGCTATTTGATGCTAATGCTGTACGCCACAGGATGTTTTTGTGCTGGTCAAGGGCAGTCAAGTCTGAGGAGAACCAGGGGCTATATTGGTTCTTAGTTCTGTATTTTTTGAATGGGGCATGTTTATTTAAGATTGAGAGGAAATTACTTTTAAGGAACAACCAGGCATCCTCTACTGACGGAATGAGATCTATATCCATCCAGGATACCTGGGCCAGGTCAATTAGGAAGGCCTCCTCGCTAAAGTGTTTTTAGGGAGCGTTTTGACAGTGATGAGGGGTGGGTCGTTTGACCGCGGACCCGTTACGGACGCAGGCAATAAGGCAGTGATCGCTGAGATCCTGGTTGAAGACAGCTGAGGTGTATTTAGAGGGTGTGTTAGTCAGGATGATATCTATGAGGGTACCCATGTTTACGGATTTAGGGTTGTACCTGGTAGGTTCGTTGATAATTTGCGTGAGGTGAGTTGAGGGCATCTAGCTTGGATTGTAGGATGGCTGGGGTATTAAGCATATCCCAATTTAGGTCACCAAGCAGTACAAACTCTGAGGATAAATGGGGGGCAATCAATTCACACAAGGTGTCCAGGGCAACAGCTGGGGGCTGAGGGGGGTCTGTAGCAAGCGGCAACAGTGAGAGACTTATTTCTGGAAAGGTGGATTTTTAGAAGTAGAAGCTCAAACTGTTTGGGCACAGACCTGGATAGTATGATAGAGCTCTGCAGGCTATCTCTACAGTAGATTGCAACTCCACCCCCTTTGGCAGTTCTATCTAGACGGAAAAATGTTATAATTGGGGATGGAAATTTCAGAATTTTTGGTGGCCTTCCTGAGCCAGGATTCAGACACTGCTAGAACATCAGGGTTGCAGAGTGTGCTACGCAGTGAATAACTCAAACTTAGGAAGTAGACTTCTGATATTTATGTGCAAGAAACCAAGACTTTTGCGATTACAGAAGTCATCAAAATGATAGCGCCTGGGGAGTAGGAGTGATACTGAGGGCTGCAGGGCCTGGGTTAGCCTCTACATCACCAGAGGAACAGAGGAGGACTAGAATAAGGATACGGCTAAAGGCTTTAAGAACTGGTCTTCTAGTGCGTTGGGTACATAGAATAAAGGGGGCAGATTTCCGGGTGGTTATAGAAAAGATTCAGGGCATTATGTACAGACAAGGATATGGAAGGATATGAGTAAAGTGGAGGTAAACCTGAGCGTTGGGTAACAATGAAAGAAATAGTATCTCTAGAGGCATAAAATTGAGTCGGTCTCTGAGTGTATGGGGGAGGGACAAAATAGCTATCTAAGGCAGGTTTTAGCTAGGCTGGGGGGGGGTCTACAGTGATATAGTACAATTAGAAATAACCGAAACAACAATAAACTAACCATGTTTGGGGCTGAGGCTAAACATAAACAGGATGTAGTACCGTAAAAAGGAACAGTCCAGCAGATATCATCTGTATAGCTGAGTTATCATAAGGTCACGGTGGTGAAGCACTAGTGAGTAAGAGGGTTAGCAGGGGACTAGTAAGGGCTAGCAGATGGATGGAATCTTCGTGGTTAACGTCGTAACCACATCAGACGATTTCGTCGGCAGACCAGTCGTGTAGGATCGGCGGGGCTTCGTGTCAACACTAGGTGGTCCCGTCCGGTTGACAGAGAGGTAGATAGCCGGGAGATGGCCTAGCTCAGGATGATTAGCTAGACCACAGCGTCCGTTTTGTTGTAGCCAGCTGGTAGCGATGAATCCGGAGTTAAAGGTCCAGTTATTCAGTGATTCCGGCGGAAAAAACTGATATGTTCTGGGTCCGATAACGCGCTGTGCAGACTGGCCGAATATCCGGTGATCAATGTCCAGTGATTAAAATTAATCCGCGGTAAAAAATCCAAGGTTCTGGGTGAAACACCGCTGGCTGTGGCTAATAGCAGTAGCCTAGTTCAGTAGCTAGTTCAGTTTTAGTGGAGTAAGAGGCCACGAATAGCGTTGTGCTTAGCGGGCACACAGGGGCTAGCAGATGGATGGAATCTTTGTGGTTAACGTCGTAACCAACATCAGACGATTTCGTCGGCAGACCAGTCGTGTAGGATCGGCGGGCGCTCCGTGTCAACACTAGGTGGTCCCGTCCGGTGACAAAGAGGTAGATAGCCGGGAGATGGGGCCTAGCTCAGGATGATTAGCCAGACCACAGCGTCCGTTTTGTTGTAGCCAGCTGGTAGCGATTAATCCGGAGTTAAAGGTCCAGTGATTCAGTGATTCTGGCGGAAAAAAACTGATATGTTCTGGGTCGATAACGCGCTGTGCAGACTGGCCGAATATCAGGTGATCAATGTCCAGTGATTAAAATTAATCCCGCGGAAAAAATCCAATGTTCTGAGTGAAACACCGCTAGCTGTGGCTAATAGCAAGTAGCTAGTTAGCTGAAACTGGCTAGCTAGTTTCAACTGGAGATTCTAGATTCTAGACAAAGGTAAGTCAACAATAGAATCCGTTCCACATTGAGTGAGGCGGGTTGCAGGAAAGTATATTTTTCTAGAAGGATGAAAAGTCTGATAGGGAAAACATGTACGAAAAAATACAAAAAACAGGGTATTTAACAGGCTATTTACAGACACACGACAGAAACAGGACTGCACTACTTCGCCATCTTGGAATCAAAAAAATAAAAATAATAATAATAATAAAAAAAGGAAAATTAAATAAAAATTAAAATTAAAAACAATGTTGCGTGTGTGTGTGTGTGTGTGTGTGGGTGGTGGGGGGGGGGGGGGGGGGGGGGGTGGGATGATGGGGGGGGGGGGGGGGGGGGGGGGGGTGTATGATGAACACATGACATCTGTCCTGTGACACAGGTGAGAGCTCCAGCCTCTAGCCCAGCCAGACTAGAAAACACTCATCTGAAATTGGACCTCACAAATTTTATGCATTCCCTTATGCCCGTGGGAAAAACCACTTTTCAATTTTGGGGGGGGGGGGGGGGGGGGGGTTTAGAAGGTTTCTTTAAACCTATCCCCGGTATTTTAAAGAGGTTTGGGGTTTTAAAAAAGGTTTTCCGGAAGGGGGGTGAGTGACTCCCACTTTTTGGGGGGGGGGGGGGGGGGGGGGGGGGGGGGGGGAGGAATTAAATTTATCCTATCCCCCGGGGGTTTCCCTTTAAAAAGGTGGGGGTTTTAAATGCAGTGGCGGGGTTTCCCGAAAAAATTTCAGGAGGGGCAAATTTTTTATGAAAGATTTTTGGTACCTACACACATTTAAAAAAAAATATTCCAGGGAAAAAAATAAGGGGAAAAGGGGCCCGCATATAAGTTTAAAACCCGGGAACATTTTTTGACTGAATTGGGGGGATGGATTCCCTTTTTTTGTGACAGATTTAAAAAATAATCTCTGATGCCTTTGTTATTTAGCTTTT
>CM072257.1:4078710-4097640 GCA_036851935.1 Coregonus suidteri | reverse complement strand
AGGAGAACAGTCATGATAGGGGACTGGAGTCTTTGACAATTTTGAGGGCCTTCCTCTGACACGCCTGCGTATAGCGGTCCTGGCTGGAAGGGAGCTTTGCACAGTGATGTACTGGGCCGTACGCACTACCCTCCTGTAGTGCCTTGCGGTCAGAGGCCCAAGCAGTTGCCATACCAGGCGGTGATGACAACCAGTCAGGATGCTATCGAGTTTTGTGCAGCTGATAGAATTTTGGAGGAATTCTGCGGACCCATGGCCAAATCTTTTTAGTCTCCTGAGGGGGGAATAGGCCTTTGTGTGCCCTCTTCACGACTGTCTTGGTTGTGTTTGGACCATGATAGTTCGTTTGGTGATGTGGACACCAAGGAACTTGAAGCTCTCAACCTGTTCCACTACAGCCCCGTCGATGAGAATGGGGGCGTGCTCAGTCCTCTTTTTTTTCCTGTAGTCCACAATCATCTCCATTTGTCTGGTCACGTTGAGGGAATGCACTAAAAAAATATGTAATGCAAATGTAAAAAATGCAATGTAAATGCAAATAATAAAGATTATAAACATGGTCATTTGTCTATTAATGTCTGCAATGCAGTGAAGAAAACGACATGACAACAATAATGTGTGATGTAACTGGCCCCTCTAACAGTACAACTGGCCCCAGCCTGGCCCCTCCCACTGGGAATGTTCTAGAACCACCACTGCTGCTACGGCTACATTGGCCCAGTTATTGTTGAATAATAATGAAGCTAGGTCAATTCAATTCAAATAATATAGCTAGTAACTTCAAAATACTTACAGCTGAAATACACTGCCGTTTTCTTTGTGAACATGGTGAGATGGAGGAAGCCGCATCCACATGTAGAGTTGTGGGGGAGGGGACAAGTTTCCCAAATAGACACTGGCTTTGGATCAGGTTTAAATTCCCCCCCACTAATGATCCTTGTTAGGTTTGGGGAGAGGGAAGCTGATCCTAGATCTGTATCTAGGGGAAACTTCACCCCAGCAAAGAGAGATGGGGGAAGAGGAGGAGAGAGAGCGTTGCTCTCAGGATTGACAGATCATGTACAAAATCTACCAGTAGGAAATTGGTGTCCGAATATAATATCTGACCTTTAGCAGTTCTAATGTCTTCATTTGCTCCATTTCATTAGTCTTGTTGATTGATTGCTGATATCTAGTTTCACAGGTGAGATGGTGTTGATGAAGAGCATCCATCCGTTTTAGTACTGCATTAATAGTAATGCATTCATAGACATATAGTTGATACTGGTGGTCCTACCCATCCCCCACTTCACTCCATTAACCCTACACTTGCTGCTCACATGGTGGTTTGTCTCAATGTATCTGACTTTAGGTCAGTTTTTAAGGTTCAGAAGGTAAAGATTGTGTTAGGCTGTGTCTGGAGCACTAGTGGTAGTGCTGCCGCTCCCAGATCACACACATTGCCCTATATAAGTATATACTGTAGCAAGCTGAACCCAACACCCTACCAATTACCACCTTCTGATCCGTTTGTTGTAATGGATAAGGTGTTGGCTTGATAGTCACTGGACCAGAGTTCGAGTCCCGGTTGGAGCTACCCTTAAAATTCGTTACATTGGTGTCAGAAGTGGGATAGTGCCTGTGAGGCCATCAAAGAGGCGTGTACACGTGAGAGACTTGCTATAAAGAAGTGTGGGGGCATGCTCTCCCCAAGGAAGGGGGTAATGTAGCGACCTTAATCCAACACCTAGCCACATCATCGAGAGGTTCAGACCTCTTGGCGTAGCGCTTGTTGGGTTCTGACTTCTAAACATGAAATATACTTATTTATGTCACTGAGGGAGAGTGGGGAATGTATATAACATTTCCATTCTGTCAGGATATGTTATTGTTAGTCATCAGGGATCCTATGGGAGGAGAAGAGACACAGTCTGGTACAAGTCAACATGACAGCCGTGAGTTGGGGAGGAGTGAGCAATTTGGGCAGAGGTCAGGTTAGATGAAGTGAGGAAGAACATATATCACTAATCTTCTGGATAGCAACAGAGGTGTATTGGCTGTTCAGATGTGGAAGGAGGGGCTCAGCATAGGAGAAAGGGTTAAATACCAGTGCTTGTGTGAATATGTTCTTTGTCTTATGCAGCTGTATGATCCAATGGGTGAAATAAACTTGGTTTGAGCTTTACTAAACGTCCCTGAGTTTTACTAGGTTCATTTAGAACCTAACACGCTTAAGGTGTTGGCTTGACAGTTGATGGACCCAGGTTCAAAACCCGTTTGGGGCTACCCCCTGAATTCACTACAATATATTTGTTTGCCTACGGGCAGGGAGACCTGGGTTTGAGATGAAAGGGGAATTACACCGTTGCTGTTTGCAAATAAACACTACATTGGTGGAAGCAGTGGAATGGTGCCTTGGGAGAGGTGTGCACATTTCATGGGCGGGATCTGTACCCAGGTGTCCCATGGGAAAAACCAGTTTCTTGACCATTAGACCAAGAGGTAATGCCCACTTGACCTGAGGGTGACACTGATTTTGAAGGCAGGACTACCTCATTACCAGATCATGAGACAGACTCGTGTTTTCTACACACATGGGATAGTGTAAAAGGAAATTTGCCTAGGAAGCCCATGCTAGAAGTGTTAGGAGGTGGAAGTTAGAGAATTAGTCCAGTAACTGAAAGGTCACTGGTTTGAGTCTTGAGCCAGACAACAAAACGTGGGATTTGATCTGAACTGGCAGATCTGTGACCATGTCACGATCGTCTAGGAGTGAAGGAGACCAAAGCGCAGCGTGTTGAGCGAACATCGTAGTCTTTATTTAGTTAAAGCACGATCAAAAACAACAAACCAAATAGGACGAAAGTGAAGTCCAAATACTGATATACACTAACAGCAACAAGGAAACAAAAACCCACAAAACCCAGGTGAAACCACACAGTATAAATATGGCTCCCAATCAGAGATAACGAGCCGACAGCTGACACTCGTTACCTCCGATTGGGAGTCATATGACTAATAAAGAACAATTAACCCAAACATAGAAATGCACAACCAGAAATCCCCAACATAGAAATACACCCAAACAATGAAAATTAAAACAACCCTGGCTCAAATATCAAGGTCCGTGGAGCCAGAGTGTCACAGACCAAACCGTTCAGAAAGACAAATTCCCTTTGTTCCCTGTAACATGGACTAATAAAGTTGTACTGTACTGTGCTTTGCTGCACTTTATTGAACAGAACCTGAGAGTCCAGCACGTCAGGGGATGGGGTGGGGGGGTGGGGGGTGAGAGCAGCAGTGGGGGATGGGGTAGCTAGTCCTTGATTGGCTGTAGACCTGGGAGCTACAACTGCCAAGAGAAAATTCAATGAAACTATATATTATGAAATAGGCTGAATCAAATGGTGTTTACATATGTTTAAGACTCACACTTACCTCAGCCTGTTTCTTCCACTTCATGATCTGGGTATCATTGCCGACCCTCAACCTGTTACCATGTCCTCTAGTGGCATCAGAACATAGGCAGATGGCCATGGAGTTCAGAGTGAAGAATATCTCTCTCCCAGCATCCTCCCCTCCACAGCTCCATCTCCAGGCGTATGTTGGTACATACTTCATTTTATTTTGCCTGCTGGTGAACAAGGCCATTGACAGCACCATCCATGTCCCTCTGTCAAAGAGGTCCTGCTTCTTACGTTGAAAGTCGTCTCTGAAAAGAGGAGACATTAGAAGGTTTCTTCTCTTAGTTTTGTCTTTTGTCTCGGACAAGGCTTACATGTCAGAGGCGTACTTACTTTACTAATTGACTTGTAGAAACGGTACAACTATATACAACATGTCAATTGTGAAATGATTGATATTGGACATCTAGTGTGAACATGATATTGGGTTAATCCTCACCTTGTGGTGATTTCTCTACCTTTGGTGAGGTCTACTTTGAGGTTTCTGGCCTGGGGAAGGGTTGCCCTCTAACAGGTGGTCATCAAAGGTGCCTTCTCCTCTCTGCCACGCCAGAGTCTCACTCCAGGAAAAGGTCTGAAAGACCTCTGTTTCCACCAGTTGGGACAAGGGACCATCATTTTCCTGCACTAACTCCTTTCTCTGAAAGTATATAGAAATCACACAAACCTATGATCCTATATTATAGATATATGGTATGGCATATCAACTGAATTATAATCTCAAGTCTAAAAAACAATCACTCTTATCACATACTTCTACTACCTTACCTCTTGATGATGTCCTCTTTGTACTTCTTCACGTGTGACCTCATAAACAAAGCATGGAGGTATTGATGGCAATCCAGGTAATATCTGGCCCTGGCAAGGGGACCAGACCCATAGACTGGAGGTGTCCTCTTCACCTCGGGGACAGGGGACTTTGTTGGTCTTAAAGTCAATAAAGTTATGCGCCACATTCTGTGTTTACTGATGCCTGTAATGATCTGCGAAATGTTGATTGGTTGACACCTGTAGTGGGGTGTCAACCAATCAACATTTCGCAGATCATTACATTAGATATATTGTTGTTTTTACTGAACTATCCCAATCATAAATATAATGTTACTGTCACGGATCCCCCCGGTACTGCTGCTCATTCCGTTCACCAGCTCCGGAGGTCTACGTCACCGGCTTTCTAGGCGCCACTGACATGGATCATTACCACCAACCCCGGACTGTCTTGTCTCATTACCACACCTGGTTCCCATTCCCCCTGATTAGTATGTGTATATATGGGCCCTCTGTTCCCCATTGTCCTTGTCCATTATTGTCCCATGTCCGTTGGTCTCCTGAGTACCGTGTATTGTGCTCTTGTTATTACGGGTCTCGTCCCGTGTATTATTTAGAGGTTTACACCTCTCTCTTTTGTTTGGGTTACAGCCCTGTGTTATATATATATATATATATATATATATATATATATAATATATATATATATATATATATATATATACAGTGGGGAGAACAAGTATTTGATACACTGCCGATATTGCAGGTTTTCCTACTTACAAAGCATGTAGAGGTCTGTAATGTTTTATCATAGGTACACTTCAACTGTGAGAGACGGAATCTAAACAAAAATCCAGAAAATCACATTGTATGAAGTAATTAATTTGCATTTTATTGCATGACATAAGTATTTGATACATCAGAAAAGCAGAACTTAATATTTGGTACAGAAACTTTTGTTTGCAATTACAGAGATCATACATTTCCTATAGGTCTTGACCACGTTTGCACACACTGCAGCAGGGATTTTGGCCCACTCCTCCATACAGACCTTCTCCAGATCCTTCAGGTTTCGGGGCTGTCACTGGGCAATACGGACTTTCAGCTCCCTACCTGACGATAACTGACAACTGCACCAGACTGGTGGCACCATAGGTCCCAGAGTAGGGGGGCAATTTTACCTCCTGGGGCCCAGAGTTTTTCCTTATCTGTTAACCTAACCAGTAAAACTCTGGACCCTATGTAAAAAATGTAATGTAAAAAAATAAAGAAAAACCCTGGAATGAGTAGGTGTGTCCAAACTTTTGACTGGTACTGTACTTCAGATATGGCCTACATATCCTAGATGACCAGCCTAAACCTGTTCATATCAGTTCCCATTGGCTATCAGTAGCAGGACTGATCACCTACAAATCGGTGTTAAGTCTAAATAACAGGGCATGTAGCCTAAGCCCAATAATTTCACAACATTTCCTACGGAGACCATCTGGGCCCGGTTTCCCAAAAGCATCTTAAGGCTAAGTTTATCAGTAGAACCTTTGTAGGAGCATTGTTAAATCTCCGAGCTTGTTTCCCCAAAAAACCATCGTTACTAAAGTTGAAGTCTATGATATGGTCACCATCTTCCAGTTCACTCGTTAAACCTCCCAGATAGTTGCTAAGAGGGGGGTTCCAATCACCAGGTTTGCTTCCATAGACCCCAGACTGTGTCATGGTAAAGAACCCCACTCTGCAGCTGCTCCATGAGGGTGTGTAGTTCAAGTCGCCCATAGGCCGTGGTAAAAGCTGCTAGAAACACGTTTCCATTACTCGGGGGTAGAACCCACTTCTTGTTACATCTCCATTACACCAGAGCTTTGTCTTGATTCAAGAACAAAACATTTTGAAATGTCAGATTGGTCTGAAAAAACCAATCCCATAAATTCTTCGGGATCTTTAATGATAGATGTTGTTAACATATTGCTTCTCTGGGCAAATATGCCCCCCAAACTGTTCAAGAAAAGCTTGCACACCTTTATTTTGGCTTTGTTGACCTCTATTCTGTCAGGGTCAAGACGTATGCCTCCCGAGTACCCCACGGGGGGTATAAAAAATATATAATGTATGCACTCACTAACTGTAAGTCGCTCTGGATAAGAGCGTCTTCTAAAATGACGTAAATGTAAAATGTAAATGTATGCCCTCTTTTTCATGATAGTCCTGAATGTATCTGTCTTTGCTCTCTTGATCAGTGACTGATGCAGGAAACCCTGAAGCCATTTGCTTGCCTCTCAAGAAGGTCTTGATGTACTCTTAAAAAAGAGTGTCTGATTTCCTGGGAAAGTTCCACACTTCAAAGACTTTGGCCACACGATACCCCTTCTCTATAGCCTTAGAGAATTCAACGGTGACCCATTTTATTTTTTTATTTCACCTTTATTTAACCAGGTAAGCCAGTTGAGAACAAGTTCTCATTTACAACTGCGACCATACACCATACACCGGTCAGGGCTCTTTCTTGATCTGAATGATCACAAGGCTTTTGTACTGGGGTTTTCAGAAACGTTTCAGAAAGAGTAGTGCACCATTGGGGTCCTCTGCCGACCACTTTTCACCCTTGAAAGTCATGGTAGATACAGAAATAGGCAGATGAAACCCTGATTGCTGATTACTCTCAAAGTCATAAACACACATTTCTCTGAATGTTCATCTTCATCTGATGGTTGAAGGTAGCACTCATGTTCCAATTCTTGAGCCACTTCTGGGTCTCTGCTTTTCAAAGGCCCTTTACAGATAGGGCAGTGTAGGATACCATATACGTGAGGTTGGGGGTTGTCTAATTTAAGGGTGGGGTTAGCTCGTTAATTTGTTTAATTAAGGAGCTAAGTTCTGGGAGTACCTGTGATAATGTGTCCTCATTTGTATGAGTTAAAGGAGGTGTGTGTTGTTGTGTAGGGGTTGGTCCTAGATCCTTCATTTGTTTGATTAATGAGCTTAGTTCTAGGGGTATTCTAGAAGTATCCATGTTACATACGGCTATATCGTTTGTTTGGGCGTTTGTTATTCAGATTGCTGCTTATCAAATTTGACGTGTTTTTCTTACAGATGGCTATGTCTTGGATGTACCGACGTTTTAGCAAAGCAACCATACGTTTGTGTAACTGGACCTTTCTGGCTTTCAGAGCCCTGTAAAAGGCTGTGAGAAACCTATCTTGAAGATCTATATCCTCGTCCCCACTGACGCTGTCCTCAATCAGTATAGGCTCTACCTCAGAATGTATTGTATCAAGCTGATTAGCCGCATCATACCTCAACACATCATCATCATCATACCTCAACACATCATCCTCATCATACCTCAACACATCATCCTCATCATACCTCAACACATCATCCTCATCATACATCAACACATCATCCTCATCATACCTCAACACATCATCCTCATCATAGCTCAACACATCATCCTCATCATAGCTCAACACATCATCCTCATCATACATCAACACATCAACACATCATCCTCATCATACCTCAACACATCATCCTCATCATACATCAACACATCATCCTCATCATAGCCTCAACACATCATCCTCATCATACCTCAACACATCATCCTCATCATACATCAACACATCATCCTCATCATAGCTCAACACATCATCCTCATCATACCTCAACACATCATCCTCATCATACATCAACACATCATCCTCATCATACATAGCTCAACACATCATCCTCATCATACATCAACACATCATCCTCATCATACCTCAACACATCATCATCCTCATCATACATCAACACATCATCCCTCATCATACATCAACACATCATCCTCATCATACCTCAACACATCATCCTCATCATACCTCAACACATCATCCTCATCATACATCAACACATCATCCTCATCATACCTCAACACATCATCCTCATCATACCTCAACACATCATCCTCATCATACCTCAACACATCATCCTCATCATACCTCAACACATCATCCTCATCATACCTCAACACATCATCCTCATCATACCTCAACACATCATCCTCATCATACCTCAACACATCATCCTCATCATACCTCAACACATCATCCTCATCATACCTCAACACATCATCCTCATCATACCTCAACACATCATCCTCATCATACCTCAACACATCATCCTCATCACACTTCAACACATCATCCTCATCATACCTCAACACATCATCCTCATCATACCTCAACACATTATCCTCATCATACCTCAACACATCATACATCAACACATCATCCTCATCATACCTCAACACATCATCCTCATCATACATCAACACATCATCCTCATCATACCTCAACACATCATACATCAACACATCATCCTCATCATACCTCAACACATCATCCTCATCATAGCTCAACACATCATCCTCATCATACCTCAACACATCATCCTCATCATACCTCAACACATCATCCTCATCATACATCAACACATCATCCTCATCATACCTCAACACATTTATCATCATCATACCTCAACACATCATACATCAACACATCATCCTCATCACACCTCAACACATCATCCTCATCATACCTCAACACATCATCCTCATCATACATCAACACATCATCCTCATCATACATCAACACATCATCCTCATCATACCTCAACACATCATCCTCATCATACCTCAACACATCATCCTCATCATCCATCAACACATCATCCTCATCATCAACATCATTGACATTATCATCATTGAATGTATTGACCTGTTTAGATGCAGTAATCAGTACACCATCATCATCATCCTCCTCTTCCTCCTCTTCACCCTCTTCCTCCTCTTCCTCCTCTTCCTCCTCTTCCTACTCTTCCTCTTGTTGTATTGGGTCTGCTGTGCCTGTAGGCCTTGGAGGAGCCCCAAAAACACAATAGAATAA
Organism: Coregonus suidteri; assembly: GCA_036851935.1. Lineage (NCBI taxonomy): Eukaryota > Metazoa > Chordata > Actinopteri > Salmoniformes > Salmonidae > Coregonus > Coregonus suidteri. The sequence continues at coordinate 4,088,507 of CM072257.1, read as the reverse complement.
AAATATATAATAAGTAGTCTATTAATATAATAATAATAATAATAAAAAATTATAAGAATACATAAAAACAAATATTTAATTTTTTAAATAATAACAAAAAATATATAATGCTTTTTTTTAAACAGTAATTTATTATGTGTTAACATATCAATATATCCTAACTCACTGTTTCTGTTTCTCACTGTTCGGACTTGGGTTCCAGGGAAATAGCTGTCTGTTTGTTGACTAAAACTGTTTTTCTGTGGAGTCATGGAAGGCGTGTTTTCTTCCCACTGTCCATTGTCTGAGTCTGTCTTTTTACAAAAATAATAATCATAATATTGTTTTTAACATAGTCATTAAAAGTCATATCTATAATAAAACAGGCCATATCCATAAAGAGCATGTTCTTCAATCCAGTCCTTTCAGACCAATCGTTCTCCTCGGTCAAAGGTGAAGCCATTCTGTCAACTTGAACTATGTGTTCTGTGGAGCCGTGCTGGACTTGAAATAGTGTCGGTGCCCTATTATATACTGAACGCCTCGGGGGGGGGGTTTGGAGGCGTGTCTAGGTATGACAATCCCTCTGTTCTTGGGGTTGGTTGGAGTTTCGTCTATGTCAAAGCCTGCTGTACAGAAAGAGAGGAGAACGTCGTTTTCACAATCATTCAAGCAGTCATCAACGGAGGAGTCCATAATGCCTGGGTTGAACGCTGTACACGCTTCTACATGGAGAGTCAGCTGTAAACACAAGATTAGGTTTTTAAAAAATAGTACACTTTTGTTTATTGCTTATTATATAAAGATTATTACCCATTTAAATGTTGTGACTCACGTCTAAAATATCTTGATGGCGAGTGACTGAGTAAAGATACAGCTTCTGTCTGTGTTCCTCAAACTCGTTATCCTCTATAACAATCACTTCTGTTTGTGGTGTTGCTTCTTGATCCACATCAATGACTTTGGGTAACTCGTTATCCTCTATAACAATCACTTCTGTTTGTGGTGTTGCTTCTTGATCCACATCAATTACTTCAGGTACCTCCTGCATAAATGTAGGGTAACCTGTAGAATTTACATTATATTACAATATAATTTTTTTACTTAAAAATACAGATATTGAAAATAAAATACAATATAGTAATAATATTAATTACCTGAAAATTGAATGTCATTCAGTCTTAAAATGTCTGCAAAAACCAAATATTGAAATACTGTTAAATATTTAAAAAACCATTGTTATTCATTGAGTGAATTGTATATCCATTGAGAGATATAGAATAGCATACTAAACGTGCTAGGTAATTATTTTCTACAACTGTGATGTAACAGAAGAACCACTAGGTGGAGCCAGTGGTCCACTCTTGAGTAGAGACTTGGTTTGGCATGCATTTTCATGGGTTCTGAGACACCTTGAGACATGTCACATAAATATGACATTTGTTTGGTATAAACAGTAGGATATATATATATGTAGGTAGAGTCCATTCTCGTTTAAAAAAAATCAATAACACAACATCTCATTCATTATATACTATATCATTTTATACAATACATTATTAAAAACATTCATTTATAATATACAATATAAATTATATATATATATATATATATATATATATATATAATATATATATATATATATATATAATATATATATATGCATAGTTAGATATGGAAGCCTTCATCATATTGAAAATTCAACTCACCTTCAAAATGCTCCATGAGGAATAAATGATTCAAGGAGTCTCTTTAAGACATACAGTGGGGGAAACAAGTATTTAGTCAGCCACCAATTGTAAAAGTTCTCCCACTTAAAAAGATGAGAGAGGCCTGTAATTTTCATCATAGGTACACGTCAACTATGACAGACAAATTGAGATTTTTTTTCTCCAGAAAATCACATTGTATGATTTTAAATGAATTTATTTGCAAATTATGGTGGAAAATAAGTATTTGGTCACCTACAAATAAACAAGATTTCTGGCTCTCACAGACCTGCAACTTCTTCTTTAAGAGGCTCCTCTGTCATCCACTCGTTACCTATATTAATGGCACCTGTTTGAACTTGTTATCAGTATAAAATACACCTGTCCACAACCTCAAACAGTCACACTCCAAACTCCACTATGGCCAAGACCAAAGAGCTGTCAAAGGACACCAGAAACAAAATTGTAGACCTGCACCAGGCTGGGAAGACTGAATCTGCAATAGGTAAGCATCTTGGTTTGAAGAAATCAACTGTGGGAGCAATTATTAGGAAATGGAAGACATACAAGACCACTGATAATCTCCCTCGATCTAGGGCTCCACGCAAGATCTCACCCCGTGGGGTCAAAATGATCACAAGAACGGTGAGCAGAAATCCCAGAACCACACGGGGGGACCTAGTGAATGACCTGCAGAGACCTGGGACCAAAGTAACAAAGCCTACCATCAGTAACACACTACGCCGCCAGGGACCCAAATCCTGCAGTGCCAGACGTGTCCCCCTGCTTAAGCCAGTACATGTCCAGGCCCGTCTGAAGTTTGCTAGAGTGCATTTGGATGATCCAGAAGAGTATTGGGAGAATGTCATATGGTCAGATGAAACCAAAATAGAACTTTTTGGTACTCAACTCGTCGTGTTTGGAGGACAAAGAATGCTGAGTTGCATCCAAAGAACACCATACCTACTGTGAAGCATGGGGGTGGAAACATCATGCTTTGGGGCTGTTTTTTTTGCAAAGGGACCAGGACGACTGATCCGTGTAAAGGAAAGAATGAATGGGGCCATGTATCGTGAGATTTTGAGTGAAAACCTCCTTCCATCAGCAAGGGCATTGAAGATGAAACGTGGCTGGGTCTTTCAGCATGACAATGATCCCAAACACACTGCCCGGGCAACGAAGGAGTGGCTTCGTAAGAAGCATTTCAAGGTCCTGGAGTGGCCTAGCCAGTCTCCAGATCTCAACCCCATAGAAAATCTTTGGAGGAGTTGAAAGTCCGTGTTTTCCCAGCGACAGCCCCCAAAACATCACTGCTCTAGAGGAGATCTTCATGGAGGAATGGGCCAAAATACCAGCAACAGTGTGTGAAAACCTTGTGAAGACTTACAGAAAACGTTTGACCTGTGTCATTGCCAACAAAGGGTATATAACAAAGTATTGAGAAACTTTTGTTATTGACCAAATACTTGTTTTCCACCATAATTTTGCAAATAAATTCATAAAAAATCCTACAATGTGATTTTCTGAAAAAAAAAATTCTCATTTGTGTCTGTCATAGTTGACGTGTACCTATGATGAAAATTACAGGCCTCTCTCATCTTTTTAAGTGGGAGAACTTGCACAATTGGTGGCTGACTAAATACTTTTTTTTCCCCACTGTATGTCTTCAGGCCTTCTGGTCCTCTGGGTCTTTTTCTTGGTTGACTGAGACATCCCACGGACGCTCTTTTATGGGGTCAAATGGATCTGTTTAGGTCAGCAGTAAAACGGGACATCTTTAAGAATACAATGACCTTTTTTTGTTTAAATTGACTGAGACATCCACTGGACATTCCATCCTCGGACAACCCCCCCCCCCCCCCCCCAAAACCTACCCAGAAATTACTTTTTCATTCTACAAGGGGTCACGAGCTCACTACACAGCAGCTCCATAAGTTCACTACATAAAATTCCCAACTGTTTCACATTTTTCACAGTTGGAAATGAGAACTTGTTCTCAACTGGCTTCTTACCTGGTTAAATAAAGGTTAAATAAAAATAAAATAAATAAAAATGCCGATTGGTTGATGTTTGTGTGTGCGGGTAGGCGCTGTTGGGGACTATGAACACATCCTCTGTTGTTTGTTGTTGTTGTTGTTGTTGTTGTTGAGACATGCTCAAGTGGGGATAAATAGTCCAGTCATTATTGTTGCAGATGTTTGTCTCTTTGATTCAAATTGTATTTTGTGACTCGACTAACAATATATTCATGTTACAGGGAACAGTCAATGCACTTCTAATGCCATATACATATCATTTAGAATGAACCTCTTTGGGGCGATGCTATGCATAGCAGGTACATCTATCTTAAAGACTAGCGTCTAAGGGTATGGTTTATTAACTCCCTCAGTTGGGGAGGGGGGTTGGTGGTTTGGGGTAGGGTCAGGGTATTAGCTCACCAGATGGTTACTATTTTATACTTTCATCATTTCATTTAGTTTCTATCTTTTTCCCTCTTTCTTATTATCTTTAAAAGATGTCAGCACCTAATAACTATACATTTATGACACTTAAACATTAGGGTACTGTAATGAATACTCTATAGGGGAGTAACTGACACAGGTGGAATCAATGAACAAAAATGAAAGACAGGGCTACGTTCAAGAACACAAAGAAACAGGGCTACGTTCAAGAACACAAAGAAACAGGGCTACATTCAAGAACACAAAGAAACAGGGCAACGTTCAAGAACACAAAGAAACAGGGCTTCGTTCAAGAATACAAAGAAACAGGGCTACGTTCAAGAACACAAAGAAACAGGGCTACGTTCAAGAACACAAAGAAACAGGGCTACGTTCAAGAACACAAAGAGAAACAGGGCTACGTTCAAGAACGCAAAGAAACAGGGCTACGTTCAAGAACACAAAGAAACAGGGCTACGTTCAAGAACACAAAGAAACAGGGCTACGTTCAAGAACACAAAGAAACAGGGCTACGTTCAAGAACACAAAGAAACAGGGCTACGTTCAAGAACACCAAGGTGAACTGAGAAAATAAATACAGAACCTTACATTGATTACATAGATCACACAGAAGAGAGGTTAATATGTTCATTAAACTATGTTTTCTAGGTGGAAGGTTTACCATGTGTATGAGATTAAAATGTATCAGCTGGTGATTAGGATTGTTAGATGAACCCACTAAGTTCCTGATGAACTCAACTGGTGAGCCTCTTTAGCAGCTAGTTCCATGGACACACTGATTCCAATGTCCTTTGCCAAGGTCAGATGACTTTCAGTCAACAGTCTCTTTTTGTGTAGCTTCACTCCGTAGCCCACATACTAGTCTGTCTCTAATCATGTCATTTAGAACAGCATTAAACTCAGTGTTCTGGTAGTTTCTTTAATGCAGCAGCAAACAATTGTTACTGATTTTCTCCCTCTTCCTGATGTCTCCTGTGGAACCTGCACCTTTCAGCATTAACTAGTGGTTCTGGTGAAAATGTCCCTTTAAGTATCTCCACAATATCCCCATACGTCTTATTACCTGTTCTGTCTGGCTGTAGCAGGCTGCCTAGTAAATTAAATGTATTTGGCCCCATTACACTAAAACATGGAGGCACAATGTTGTCCTCATCCATGTCATTTACAAGACAAAATATTCAAACTGTTCTGTATATGAGCTCCACTGCTCAATACTTTCATCAAACTGTCCAATGTATTTCCAACAAATTCCATATATTTTTTTGTTTCTCAATAAGCCTCCTGATTGTCACTCACTTCAATAATGTCCTCAACCACAGCAATATTTTCCAAAGTCACGTGATCTTCATTAACTTCCTTTCATGCATTCACTGGTCCTCTGTAGCTCAGCTGGTAGAGCACTGCGCTTGTAACGCCAAGGTAGTGGTTTCGATCCCCGGGACCACCCATACACAAAAATGTATGCATGCGTGACTGTAAGTCGCTTTGATAAAAAACGTCTGCTAAATGCATATTATTATTATACTTCACTCACTGATGTTTCCTCCTAAATTAACTAATTTAGCATTTTTTTTATTCCAAAGTTCATCTTCACAGTTGAATAAAATGTCCCTTTCCTTTAATCACTGTATGTTTCCTCCCTTTAATCACATTGTTTTTCCCGCTCCGGGGAAACTCTGTTTCCCCTCTTTTGTTATGTCTCGTGGGTTTTATAACCACGTCTGTACAACAATTCAATAATGATGAGACAGAGACAGGAATCAGTTCAAACATTTATCTGGAACGTGATCATCTCAACACATACAAACACAAACCCCCATGATGCTCTGCAGCACAATCCCAATATACAACAAATACATAGATAAGTAAATGGACACTAAACAAAACTCATCGAGGAATTGAAATGTTCATTTCTAGAAAGTAGGGCCATGGGATAGGGTCAGAAAGGTCAGTATGTTTGATAACTGGTTCCAGAGGTGACATAACAAGCATAAGGTCCATTATAACACAGTGAAGTAGAGGTGGGAGCTAAAAGCAGACATGGACAGTGAGACGGTGTGAGGAGGTCAGGGGTGAAACACTAGATCAGGACAGGTAAGAAATGGCAGGGCTGGAAATAGAACACAGAGACTACATTCTGATCATGGCTCAGACCTGACCTGAGACACCCAAACAGAAGATGCCATAGCAAAGTCCTGTCCAGTAGGCTATATGGGATTTCCTTTCATCAAAATCCTACACAAGGAAATGTGTCCAGTGTGTGTGTGTGTGTGTGTCCAGTATGTGTGTGTGTGTCCAGTTTGTGTGTGTGTGTGTGTGTCTAGTGTATGTGTGTGTGTGTGTGTGTTCAGTGTGTGTGTCCAGTGTGTGTGTGTGTGTGTGTGCAGTGTGTGTGTGTGTGTGTGTGTGTGTGTGTCCGGTTGTGTGTGTGTGTTTGTCCTGCGTGTGTGTGTCCAGTGTGTGTGTGTGTGTCCAGTGTGTGTGTGTGTGTATCTAGTGTGTGTGTGTCCAGTGTGTGTGTTTGTCCAGTGTGTGTTTGTCCTGTGTGTGTGTGTTTTGTGTGTGTGTGTGTGTGTCCAGTGTGTGTGTTCAGTGTGTGTGTGTGTACAGTGTGTGTCTAGTGTATGTGTGTGTGTGTGTCCAGTGTATGTGTGTGTGTGTGTCCAGTGTGTGTGTTTGTCCAGTGTGTTTGTGTGTGTGTGTGTATGTGTGTGTGTGTTTGTGTTCTAGTGTGTTTTGTGTGTGTGTGTGTGTTGTGTGTGTCCAGTGTGTGTCCAGTGTGTGTGTGTGTGTGTGTGTGTGTGTGTGTGTGTCCATTGTGTGTGTGTGTCCAGCGTATGTGGTGTGTGTGTCCGGTGTGTGTGTGTGTGTCCAGTGTATGTGTGTGTCTAGTGTGTGTCCAGTGTGTGTGTGTGTCATGGTGTGTGTGTGTGTCCAGTGTGTGTGTCCAGTGTGTGTGTGTGTCCCAGTGTGTGTGTGTGTGTCCGTGTGTTTGTGTGTGTGTGTCCAGTGTGTGTGTGTCCAGTGTATGTGTGTGTGTGTGTGTTGTGTTCCAGTGTGAGTGTGTCTAGTGTGTGTGTTGTCCAGTGTGTGTGTTTGTGTGTGTGTGTGTGTTTGTCCAGTGTGTGTGTGTGTGTGTGTGTCTCCAGTGTGTGTGTGTGTCCGTGTGTGTGTGTGTCCAGTGTGTGAGTGTGTCCAGTGTGTGTGTGTGTCCAATGTGTGTGTGTGTCCAGTGTGTGTGTGTGTGTGTTCCAGTGTGTGTGTGTGTCCAGTGTGAGTGTATCCAGTGTGTGTGTGTATGTGACCAGTGTGTGTGTCCAGTGTGTGTGTGTGTGTCCAATGTCTGTGTGTCCAGTGTGTGTGTTTGTCCAGTGTGATGTGGTCAGTGTGTGATGTATGTCCAGTGTGTGTGTGTGTGTGTGTGTGTGTGTCCAATGTGTGTGTTCAGTGTGTGTGTGTGTCCAGTGTGTGTGTGTTTGTGTCCAGTGTGAGTGTGTCCAGTGTGTGTGTTTGTCCAGTGTGTGTGTATGTGTGTGTGTTTGTGTGTGTCCAGTGTGTGTGTGTGTGTGTGTTGTGTCCAGTGTGTGAGTGTGTTGTTGTGTGTGTGTGTGTGTGTGTGTGTTTGTGTGTGTGTGTTGTGTGTGTGTGTCCAGTGTGTGTGTGTGTCCAGTGTGTGTGTGTCCAGTGTGTGAGTGTGTCCAGTGTATATGTGTGTGTGTGTGTTGTCCAGTGTGTATGTGTATGTGTGTGTGTCCGGTGTGTGTGTGTGTGTGTCCAGTGTGTGTGTGTGTCCAGTGTGTGTGTTCAGTGTGTGTGTGTGTGTATTTGTACAGTGTGTGTGTGTGTGTCCAATGTGTGAGTGTGTCCAGTGAATTGTTTGTGTGTGTGTGTGTCCGGTGTGTGTGTGTGTTTGGTATTGTTATGTGTGTGTCCCGGTGTGTGTGTGTGTGTGTGTGTGTGTCCAGTGTGTGTGTGTGTCCAGTGTGTGTGTGTGTCTAGTGTGTGTGTTCAGTGTGTGTGTCCGTGTGTGTGTGTGTGTCAGTGTGTGTGTGTGTGTGTGTCCAGTGTGACTGTGTCCAGTGTGTTCCATGTGTGTGTGTGTGTGTGTTTGTGTGTTTGTGTGTGTTTGTGTGTGTCCGTGTGGTGTGTGTGTAATGTGTTTGCGTGTGTACAGTGTTTGTGTGTGTCCCAGTGTGTCCGGGGGTGGGTGTGGGGTGTGTGTGTGTCTAGTGTGTGTATGTGTGTGTGTTGTGTGTCCAGTGTATTTTGTGTGTGTGTTTTGTGTGTGTGTGTGTGTCCAGTTGTGTGTGTCCAATGTGTGTGTGTTTCAAGTGTGTGAGTTTTCAGGTGTGGGTGTGTGTGTTGGTTTTGACACAGGTCCGTGTGTGTGTGTGGTGTGTGTGGTCTAGTAGTGCGAGGATTGTGTACCAGTGTGATATATGGTTGTGCTAGTGTTGTGCTCAGTGGTGTTGTGTGTCCAGGTGTATATGATGGGTGTGGTGTTTGTGTGTCCGTGTTAGTGTGTGTGAATGTGTGTGGTGTGTCCAGAGGTGTGTTGTGGTGGTAGTGTGTCCAGTGTGTGTGTGTGTGTGCTATGTGTGTGTGTTTCATGTGTGTGGTGCCAGTGTGTGAGTAGGTGTACAGGTGTGTGTGTGTGTCCAGTGTGTCCCGTGGGTGTGGATGAAGCTAGACTGTGTGTATGTGTGTCATTTGGTGTGTGTCCAGTTGTATTGTGTGTGTGTTGTGTGTGGTGTGTGGCTACAGTGTGGTGTGCCAATGTGTGTGTGTGTCCAGTGTTTGTGTGTGGTGTTTTGTGTGTGTCCATGTTGCGTGTTTTTTGTTTGTTTTTTCCATTTTTCCATTGTGTTTCATTTCCATTTTATTATTTACGGGGCACGGGGGTCAACATCATAAACCCTAACCCCGGGTAAGGGGCTCATAATTTGGAGTGGAATGTGTTCGTGGGTCAGTTGGGCAGAGGAGACTCTGTAGAAGGAAACCGGGGCCCCCCTTCCCCCCCCTGGGGGGCTGGAGGGGGACGTCTATGGATGGTTTTTATTTCCCGGGGTAATTTGTAAAAAAACCCCAAATTTTTTCCGGGCCCCCAAAACCCCCTCCCCCCCCCTTATTCCCATTCCCCCCCCTTTACCCCCCCCCCCCCCCTCAAAAAAAAAAAAATAGGGTGGGGTTTTAAAGATGAGCCCCCGGGGTTGGGGGGGGGGCCCCCCAAAGGGGGGGGTTTTTTTTAAAAAAGAGGGGAAATTTTTTGGGGGGGTTTGGGGGAGGGGGGAAGGGGGGGGAGGGGAAAAAAAAAAAAAAAAGAAAGTTTTTTGAAAAAAAAAGGTTAAAAGGGGAAGTTTGGGGGGGGGGTGTTGAAGGGGTTTTTTTGGGGGGGGTTAAAAATTATTTTAAAAAAAAAAAAAAAAAATTGGGAAGAAGAAAAAGGGGGGGGGGAAAAAGGGGGGGGGGGGGGGGAAAAAAAGAAAAAAAAAAAAAGGGGGCCCCCTTTTAAAGAATTTTGGGTTGGGGGGGGGGGAGGGAAGGGGGTTTTTAAAAAGGGGGGAAGGGGGGGGTTTTTTTGAAGAAAGGGGGGAAAAAAAAGAAAAAGAAAAGGGGGGGGGGGGGGGAGGGGGGGGAAGGAAAAGAG
>CM072257.1:4042381-4078210 GCA_036851935.1 Coregonus suidteri | reverse complement strand
GGGGGCGTAAACTTAAACCCCAATGCATGATAAACACACTTCCATTCCAGTGTACACTGGAGTGCATCATGGAGCACAGTGGATTTTACCCGACTCTCCCCAGTAATTTGTCTGCAGATTATACAGGAATAACACAAGTTTGGTTTTTTACAACCAATTTTCCAAACCTATCGAGTTATCAGAGGCCTGGGAAGTAGGTCTCAGCGAGATTACATACCCCCATAGTAGGATTCAAAAATGTGAATCTTTCAATTTAAATTATTATATTAAATTCTTGCTACCAATAGAATGTTATTTATATGGGGGATACAATCTTCCCAGCTCTGCAGATTTTGCTTGTGAAGAGATAGAATCATTAGATCATTTGTTTGGTTCTGTCCATTTGTAGCTTGTTTTTGGACACAGGTCCAGGAATGGCTAAAGAATTGCAATATTTACCTGGAACTAACCTTGCAGATAGCATTACTGGTGATCTGAAAAGTCATAGTCATCAATCAATAATATTAATAATACTTTTAGCAAAAATGTATTATTTTTAGTTCACAATCTGTAGAAACAATGAGAATAGAAAGGTTCAGAACTTTTGTAAAACATCACAGTACGGTTGAAATATATATGGCAAATAGAAATCCTAATATGGATGGTGTTTAAGAGATAGATGGGAGGTATTGAATAGAGTTGAAGGATGGGACTAATAACAAATAACAACAAATAATAACAAAGATAGCTAATAATGTAAGCATACTGTGTCCATAATAAGTATATAGGTTGTATGTTGGGAGCTTTTGGGAAAGAGCACAGTTAGAAAGATGTGGCATATAGAAGCAAACCGGATGGACATCATGAAAAATGATCGGAGAGGTTTTAGAGTAGAAGAAGTTCAGGAGCAAAAACAAATAAAATAAATAAATATATATATAATATATGGATATAGAATTATTGTAAAGATTAACTCTGTCCATAAGGTGTAGATAGTAATATAGACCGGAAGTAGTTTGCCTGGGCGTTGTTGTTCACTAATTTTTACTCCAAGTAGGGAAAGGATGGTGGGGTTGAAAGTAATAAAGGGGAATATATTATATATAAAATAAAAATAAACATGGGGGGATTGGAAGTGATGCAGACAATTACATTGATAGAAGATACAATCTATCTGCAATATTTAAGCTGATCCACCCCCCCCCCAAAAAAAAAGAAAAAAAAAAAAAGAAAAGGTTACAGCGAGAGCTGTTCACAGTTTACAGAAGTGTTCACCCCTATATACCTCCTGTCTACAAGTTAAAAGATTATGATGGGGAGCATATAGAGGGGTCCTTTTACGAGAAGGAAACTCCAGAAGGTAAAGATGGGTATAGAGAAAAGTCGTCATGTGGAGAGATTCTGGATCAAAGACCCGAGAAAAGGGGAAAAAACGTGGGTGTTGGTCCGTTGGAAAAACTGGCCCCAAAAAGTTCAACATTTGGGTTATTCAACATTTGGGTATTAGAGGAAGGGGTCGTGGAGGCAGGGGGCTTTCAAACTTAAACCCCAATGCATGATAAACACACTTCCATTCCAGTGTACACTGGAGTGCATCATGGAGCACAGTGGATTTTACTACCCGACTCTCCCCAGTAATTCGTCCTGCAGATATATATAGGAATAACACAAGTTTGGATTTTACAACCCAATTTTTCCAAAACCTATCGAGTTATCAGAGGCCTGGGAAGTAGGTCTCAGCGAGATTACATACCCCCATAGTTGGTATAATGTCAAGGAAAAAGACTGTGATTTTTATTTTTAAAAGATATCTGAACCCCCCTAAACCTGTTAAGCTTAAAAATGATTCTGTAGAACTGTAGAGAGGATGGTCTTTGAGATGAACGGCCTCCTAGCCCTGAATCATATGAAAAATAGTGTTGACCTACAACCCTATTCAACAACGTGTATAAATCACAGGGGGGTGATGAGCTAGCTATACAGACCAGTGGTCATTTATCCTCCATGTTAGGGACGACGCCCAATAAAGGGGTGGCTGTGACAGATAGATTATTCCCATACCCTGTGGATATACATGCAGGGCTTTACACCATGTTGGGGACGACGCCCAATAAAGGGGTGGCTGTGACAGATAGATTATTCCCATACCCTGTGGATATACATGCAGGGCTTTACACCATGTTGGGGACGACGCCCAATAAAGGGGTGGCTGTGACAGATAGATTATTCCCATATACCCTGTGGATATACATGCAGGGCTTTACACCATGTTGGGGACGACGCCCAATAAAGGGGTGGCTGTGACAGATAGATTATTCCCATACCCTGTGGATATACATGCAGGGTTTGACCCCATGTTTGTGCATACCGACATCATATCCTATCAAAGGGTAGGAGACAGTTATGTACCCCTCCTGAGAAACAGTTCATATAGATGGCAAGGATGGGGATGTAGTCAGTGTTTAACTATGACAAGCCACACTACGTAACTGTAAGCAATAAATATATTGAAAACATTCAGTTTGAGATCAAAACGGATCAGAACCAAAATATAGAGTTTACTTCTGGAAAAGTGATTGTAAAACTCAAATTTAGACCTGTCAAAGCTTCTTTACATATCTAATAAAAAACAAAAAAAAACAATAATAATAATAATAATAATAATAATAATAATAATAATAATATATATTATATATTTCAATACAAAAATAAAATGGTTATGGTAGACAACCACCATCTCGATCCTAACCACTATGTATCATCCTATGTTGATCAAGTGGGTAATGGATTTCCCGGTTATTATGGAACCCAGACCATGTATGGTTCGGGGATAGGGGGTATATATCGTAACCTCTTTAGGATGGTTATACCCTTTATGAAGAGAGGCCATATTAGCATAGCCAAACCTCATTTAAAATCAGCAGCCAAAAACATAGTAAGTGAAGTGGTGGCTAATGCTATGACTAGACGTGGGTCATCAGATCCTGACCATCAAGAAGGATCAGGCCTCATGCTGTTGTCTCAAAGACCAAAAAAGAGACCTCTGGGTAGAAGACGTATGTCCTCCCTTAAAAAGAGACCTCTGGGTATAAGATGTATGTCCTCCCTTAAAAGAGACCTCTGGGTAGAAGACGTATGTCCTCCCTTAAAAAGAGACCTCTGGGTAGAAGACGTATGTTTCCTCCCTTTAAAAAGAGACCTCTGAGGAGAAGACGTATGTCCTCCCTTAAAAAAGAGACCTCTGGGTAGAAGAAATATGTCCTCCCTTAAAAAGAGACATCTGGGTATAAGACGTATGTCCTCCCTTAAAAAGAGACCTCTGGGTAGAAGATGTATGTCCCTCCCTTGAAAAGAGACCTCTGGGTAGAAGACGTATGTCCTCCCTTAAAAAAAGGAGACCTCTGAGTAGAAGACGTATGTCCTCCCTTAAAAAAGAGGACCCTCTGGTATAAGACGTATGTCCTCCCTTAAAATAGAACCTCTGGGTAGAAGACGTATGTCCTCCCTTAAAAAGAGACCTCTGGTAGAAGACGTATGTCCCTCCCTTAAAAAGAGACCTCTGGTTATAAGACGTATGTCCTCCCTTAAAAAGAGACCTCTGGGTAGAAGACGTATGTCCTCCCTTAAAAGGAGACCTCTGGGTAAGAAGACGTATGTCCTCCCTTAAAAAGAGACCTCTGGGTATAAGACGTATGTGTCCTCCCTTAAAAAGAGACCTCTGGGTAGAAGACGTATGTCCTCCCTTAAAAAGAGACCTCTGGTAGAAGACGTATGTCCCTCCCTTAAAAAGAGACCTCTGGGTAGAAGACGTATGTCCTCCCTTAAAAAGTGGAGGTTAACCGCTGGAAGAAAGTAATTAAGGTCAAAGACGACGTAAAAGTGATGAGGTCCAAAGACGACCAAAAACTGCTAAAAAAAAATATAAACTCAGAAGCGTTTTCTAAAAGAACAATCAACATGTCTCTTTTACACTGCATGTCCTCTGAAGCTCTAAAGACAGAGCTACATATTTTCAGGCCCCCTTAACCCAGTTTCCAATAGATAGGTCCTGTTATGTGGAGATAGCCCCACTCTCTGCCATTACAGACAATGGACCTATAGAGTTGTTCACCCCAGGCCATGGTGACAACTACCTGGACCTCAACAACACAGACAATGGACCTATAGAGTTGTTCATCCCAGGCCATGGTGACAACTACCTGGACCTCAACAACACAGACAATGGACCTATAGAGTTGTCCATCCCAGGCCATGGTGACAACTACCTGGACCTCAACAACACAGACAATGGACCTATAGAGTTGTTCATCCCAGGCCATGGTGACAACTAACTGGACCTCAACAACACAGACAATGGACCTATAGAGTTGTTCATCCCCAGGCCATGGTGACAACTACCTGGACCTCAACAACACCTTATTACATTTGCGTCTCAGAGTGGCCTAAAGAGATGGGACCAATATTGCAAATGATGCCAAGGTGAGCCTCATTAATTACCCCTTGGCTACCATCTTCTCCCAAGTGGATGTGACTTTGGGGTGAACGCCTTATCAGTCAAAGCAGTGCCACCTATCCTTACAGGGCTATCCTGGAATGTTTTACTAAACTACTCCGAAGACACTTTGAAGACACAGTTTCAGCACTGGGCTGTTTAGCAAGGATACTGCTGGAGCTTCTATGGAAGACATAGACCCCACGACTGGTGGAAACAAAGGACTGGAGGATACTGCTGGAGTTTCTATGGAAGACATAGACCCCACGACTGGTGGAAACAAAGGACTGGAGGATACTGCTGGAGCTTCTATGGAAGACATAGACCCCACGACTGGTGGAAACAAAGGACTGGAGGATACTGCTGGAGCTTCTATGGAAGCCATAGACCCCACAACTGGTGGAAACACAAGGACTGGAGGATACTGCTGGAGCTTCTATGGAAGACATAGACCCCACGACTGGTGGGAAACAAAGGACTGGAGGATACTGCTGGAGCTTCTATGGAAGCCATAGACCCCCACAACTGGTGGAAACAAAGGACTGGAGGATACTGCTAGAGCTTCTATGGAAGACATAGACCCCACGACTGGTGGAAACAAAGGACTGGAGGATACTGCTGGAGCTTCTATGGAAGACATAGACGCCACGACTGGTGGAAAACAAAGGACTGGAGGATACTGCTGGAGCTTCTATGGAAGACATAGACCCCACGACTGGTGGAAACAAAGGACTGGAGGATACTGCTGGAGCTTCTATGGAAGACCATAGACCCCACGACTGGTGAAAACAAAGGACTGTAGGATACTGCTGGAGCTTCTATGGAAGACCATAGACCCCACGACTGGTGAAAACAAAGGAGTATGTAGCTCTCTGTCAGGACGGACGTCAGGTCCCAGCTAAGGCCTTCCAACCACAATTTCAATAACAACATATCCGTGCGAGAATTTTAACAATCTATTCCTGGCTACAGGGAGGCTTCTAAAAGATCTGTCTTTACCTATTGACCGAAATGATTTTGCAGAGGGTTACAGATTGTATGCTTTCAATTTATCACATGATGAAGAAACCTCAGGAAATCTGTCTGTGGTGTCCAATGGGAACCTCAGGCTGGAAATGCGTTTTCCGTACACCTTTAGATCGTACAGTTAGTATGATTGTTTATGCATGCTCCGATTCAATCTTGGAAGTCAATGCCCGAAGACAAGTCTTAGTGGATTATTATTATAGAAGATATTAAGGATCAATGATCAAAACATGAATACCCAAGAGCTACAAGTTCTCATGAGCCGCTTGATCGGAAAACAATTTTGTGGAGTATGAGCTTGTGTGATGAACTACCTATTGAGAAATGGAAGGATCGACCTGTCATGTTTATTGTCAATACCCATCCTAAAACACATGCCTGGTGAACATTGGTTAGCTATGACATTAGGAGATGACGAAGGAGGTAGAAAAATCTCAACCTTTTTTTATTCCTGCGGCTTTCCCGCCGGATTTTCTCATTTCCCCCCATCTATTAAACTGTTTTTGAACAAAAATGGATCAAAGATCTATTACAGCATCAAACAAGTACAAGATAACCTTTCTACTGCCTGTGGTCAACACCGTGGAGTTTCTTTTGAAGAGGTTATGTCTCTTTATAATGATGATTTAAGAAGTAATGATAGCACAGTAGATTGTTTTGTTAGAAAATATCCAAAGTGTTTAAGTATATGTCCTTTAAGACCCTATAATCAATGTGTATGCTCACGTCAAAGGTTTAAATAATGTCACAAATGTTAAATTGTATAATTTTATTGGAATAAAATGTATTGAATTTAATCAAAAGTCATTCAAAAGTCTAACCATCCAGAGATCAGCATTAGGAAAATGTCCAGAGGCGGTCATGGAGGCGGTCAGGGGTGAGGGGTCATCCATAAAGGAGGTATTATTACCCATTCAAAGGGGGGAGGGGTCATCCATAAAGGAGGTGTTATTAACCCATTCAAAGGGGGGAGGGGTCATCCATAAAGGAGGTATTATTAACCCCATTCAAAGGGGGAGGGGGTCATCCATAAAGGAAGTATTATTAACCCATTCAAAGGGGGGAGGGGGTCATCCATAAAGGAGGTATTATTAACCCATTCAAAGGGGGAGGGGTCATCCATAAAGGAGGTATTATTACCCATTCAAGGGGGGAGAGGGGTCATCCATAAAGGAAGGTGTTATTAACCCATTCAAAGGGGTGAGGGGTCATCCATAAAGGAGGTGTTATTAACCCATTCAAAGGGGTGAGGGGTCATCCATAAAGGAGGTGTTATTAACCCATTCAAAGGGGGGAGAGGGTCATCCATAAAGGAGGTATTATTAACCCATTCAAAGGGGTGAGGGGTCATCCATAAAGGAGGTGTTATTAACCCATTCAAAGGGGTGAGGGGTCATCCATAAAGGAGGTATTATTAACCCCGGATTCAAAGGGGGGAGGGGTCATCCATAAAGGAGGTATTATTAAACCCATTCAAAGGGGGAGGGGTCATCCATAAAGGAGGTGTTATTAACCCATTCAAAGGGGTGAGGGGTCATCCATAAAGGAGGTATTATTAACCCATTCAAAGGGGGGAGGGGTCATCCATAAAGGAGGTATTATTAACCCATTCAAAGGGGTGAGGGGTCATCCATAAAGGAGGTATTATTAACCCATTCAAAAGGGGGAAGGGGTCATCCATAAAGGAGGTGTTATTAACCCCATTCAAAGAGGGGAGGGGTCACCATAAAGGAAGTATTATTAACCCCATTCAAAGGGGGAGGGGTCATCCATAAAGGAGGTGTTATTAACCCATTCAAAGGGGGGAGGGGTCATCCATAAAGGAGGTGTTATTAACCCATTCAAAGGGGGGAGGGGGTCATCCATAAAGGGAGGTATTATTAACCCATTCAAAGGGGTGAGGGGTCATCCATAAAGGAGGTGTTATTAACCCATTCAAAGGGGGGAGGGGTCATCCATAAAGGAGGTGTTATTAAACCCATTCAAAGGGGGGAGGGGTCATCCATAAAGGAGGTGTTATTAACCCATTCAAAGGGGGGAGGGGTCATCCATAAAGGAGGTGTTATTAACCCATTCAAAGGGGGGAGGGGTCATCCATAAAGGAGGTGTTTATAACCCATTCAAAGGGGGGAGGGGTCATCCATAAAGGAGGTGTTATTAACCATTCAAAGGGGGAGGGGTCATCCATAAAAAGGAGGTATTATTAACCCATTCAAAGGGGGGAGGGGTCATCCATAAAGGAGGTGTTATTAACCCATTCAAAGGGGGGAGGGGTCATCCATAAAGGAGGTGTTATTAACCCATTCAAAGGGGGGAGGGGTCATCCATAAAGGAGGTGTTTATTAACCCATTCAAAGGGGGAAGGGGTCATCCATAAAGGAGGTGTTATTAACCCATTCAAAGGGGGGTAGGGGTCCCAAGAACATATTCAGGAGTGCTGTAGCTCTTGGAGGGTTTGAAGGGTTTTGTTTTAAAGTTGAAACCACACAACCCTGGCGTTGCAAACGCCATGCTCTATCAACTGAGCTACATCCCCTGCCGGCCATTCCCTCCCCTCCCCCTGGACGACGCTGGGCCAATTGTGCTGCCGCCTATGAGTCTCTTCCCGGTCGCGGGCCGGCTGCGACGGAGCCTGGATTCGAACCAGGATCTCTAGTGGCACAGTTAGTACTGCGATGCAGTGCCTTAGACCACTGCGCCACTCAGGAGAATATGCCTGGCCATCACACTCTGTGTTCAACCCCCCGCCTGGCCATCACACTCTGTGTTCAACCCCCACGCCTGGCCCATCACACTCTGTGATCAACCCCCACGCCTGGCCATCACACTCTGTGTTCAACTCCCACGCCTGGCCATCACACTCTGTGTTCAACCCCCCCCCAACCCTGGCCCTACAGTAAGGCTGGTGATGAAGGGGCAGGGCTCCCCCCCCCCTGGCCACAGTAAGGCTGGTGATGAAGGGCAGGGCTCCCCCCCTGGCCACAGTAAGGCTGGTGATGAAGGGCAGGGCTCCCCCCCCTGGCCACAGTAAGGCTGGTGATGAAGGGCAGGGCTCCCCCCCCACTGGCCACAGTAAGGCTGGGTGATGAAGGGCAGGGCTCCCCCCCCCAGTAAGGCTGGTGATGAGTGGGCAGGGCTCCCCCCCCCTGGCCACAGTAAGGCTGGTGATGAAGGGCAGGGCTCCCCCCCCCCAGTAAGGCTGTGTGATGAAGGGGCAGGGCTCCCCCCCCTGGCCACAGTAAGGCTGGTGATGAAAGGGCAGGGCTCCCCCCCCCAGTAAGGCTGTGATGAAGGGCAGGGCTCCCCCCTGGCCACAGTAAGGCTGGTGATGAAGGCCAGGGCTCCCCTCCCAGTAAGGCTGGTGATGAAAGGGCAGGCCCCCCCCCCCCCTGGCCACAGTAAGGCTGGTGATGAAGGGCAGGGCCACCCCCCCCCTGGCCACAGTAAGGCTGGTGATGAAGGCAGGGCTCCCCCCCCCCCCCCCCCAGTAAGGCTGGGTGATGAAGGGCAGGGCTCCCCCCTGGCCACAGTAAGGCTGGTGATGAAGGGCAAGGGCTCCCCCCTGGCCACAATAAAGGCTGGTGATGAAGGGCAGGGCTCCCCCCCCCCAGTAAAGGCTGGTGATGAAGGGCAACGGCTCCCCCCCCCCAGTAGGCTGGTGATGAAGGGCAGGGCTCCCCCCTGGCCACAGTAAGGCTGGTGATGAAGGGCAGGGCTCCCCCCCACTGGCGCACAATAAGGCTGGTGATGAAGGGCACACGGCTTTCCCCCCCCAGTAAGGCTGGTGAGATGAAGGGCAGGGCCCCCCCCCCCTGGCCACAGTAAGGCTGGTGATGAAGGGCAGGGCTCCCCCCCCCTGGCCACAGTAAGGCTGGTGATGAAGGGCAGGGCTCCCCCCCCCAGTAAGGCTGGTGATGAAGGGCAGGGCTCCCCCCCCCTGGCCACAGTAAGGCTGGTGATGAAGGGCAGGGCTCCCCCCCCCAGTAAGGCTGGTGATGAAAGGTCAGGGCTCCCCCCCCCTGCCACAGTAAGGCTGGTGGATGAAGGGCAGGGGCTCCCCCCCCCCAGTAAGGCTGGTGATGAAGGGCAGGGCTCCCCCCCCCCTGGCCACAGTAAGGCTGGTGAATGAAGGCAGGGCTCCCCCCCCCCAGTAAGGCTGGTGATGAAGGGCAGGGCTCCCCCCCCCCCCACAGTAAGGCTGGTGATGAAGGGCAGGGCTCCCCCCCCCCTGGCCACAGTAAGCTGGGATGAAGGGCAGGGCTCCCCCCCCCTGGCCACAGTAAGGCTGGTGATGAAGGGCAGGGCTCCCCCCCCCCAGTAAGGCTGGGTGATGAAGGGCAGGGCTCCCCCCCCCTGGCCACAGTAAGGCTGGTGATGAAGGGCAGGGCTCCCCCCTCCCAGTAAGGCTGGTGATGAAGGGCAGGGCTCCCCCCCCCCAGTAAGGCTGGTGATGAAGGGCAGGGCTCCCCCCCCCACATGCTAAGGCTGGTGATGAAGGGCAGGGCTCCCCCCCCCCTGTAAGGCTGGTGATGAAGGGCAGGCTACCCCCCCCCCCAGTAAGGCTGGTGATGAAGGGCACGGCTCCCCCCCCCAGTAAGGCTGGTGATGAAGGGCCAGGGCTCCCCCTCCCAGTAAGGCTGGTGATGAAGGGCAGGGCTCCCCCCCCCAGTAAGGCTGGTGATGAAGGGCAGGGCTCCCCTCCCCAGTAAGGCTGGTGATGAAGGGCAGGGCTCCCCCCCCCTGGCCACAGTAAGGCTGGTGATGAAGGGCAGGGGCTCCCCCCCCCAGTAAGGCTGGTGATGAAGGGCAGGGCTCCCCCCCCCAGTAAGGCTGGTGATGAAAGGGCAGGGCTCTTCCCCCTCCACAGTAAGGCTGGTGATGAAGGGCAGGGCTCCCCCTCCCAGTAAGGCTGCTGGTGATCCCCCCTTGAGGGGCAGGGCTCCCCCTCCCAGTAAGGCTGGTGAAGGCTTGCGTCTATGATCAAGGGCAACTGGGCTCGGCTCCCCCCCCAGTAAGGCTGGTGAGGAAGGGCAGGGCTCCCCCCCCCAGTAAGGCTGGTGATGAAGGGCAGGGCTCCCCCCCCCAGTAAGGCTGGTGATGAAGGGCAGGGCTCCCCCTCCCAGTAAGGCTGGTGATGAAGGGCAGGGCTCCCCCTCCCAATAAGGCTGGTGATGAGGGGCAGGGCTCCCCCTCCCAAGTAAGGCTGGTGATGAAGGGCAGGGCTCCCCCCCCCAGTAAGGCTGGTGATGAAGGGCAGGGGCTCCCCCCCCCAGTAAGGCTGGTGATGAAGGGCAGGGCTCCCCCCCCCCAGTAAGGCTGGTGATGAAGGGCAGGGCTCCCCCCCCCAGTAAGGCTGGTGATGAAGGGCAGGGCTCCCACTCCAAAAAAGGGCTATACTGAGTGAAGGTAGAAGGAAACCTCCAGACTGTTGTATGGTCTTTTCTTCTGAGACTGAAGCCCTTTATTATTGGCAAAGAGTTGGATCGCTGCCTTTGGTCTCTTAGATTGTTTTAATTGGGTCGGGGTGAGTGGCATGCGTCCTTTGTGAGAAGATCCAAAGCAACCTCACATGAGATCTGAAGAACAACAGCCCAAGATGGATTTACGGTCATTTTATGGGTAGCCAGACAAATAGGGATCTCAAGAGTGGTTGGTTTGTTTTTAAACGCAGAGACATTTTGACTTTTTCGGAATGTAACTGTCGGCCACTCCCACAGAAATAATCCTGTTTCTGAGACCTCAGGTGTTCTGGAGTATTCGATTTTAAAGTTCTACGATTAAATAAGAAAATTGTGCTTTGGTAGCGTCCTCATAATATAATAATAATATGCCATTAGCAGACGCTTTTATCCGAAAGCGACTTACAGTCATGCGTGCATATATTTTTTGGTATATGGGTGGTCCCGGGGATCGAACCCACTACCTTGGCGTTACAAGCGCCGTGCTCTACCAAGCTGAGCTACAGAGGACGCACCTCATAGCTTTCCATAAGTAGGATTTATGGCTAGAATGTTTATTTGTAGTTTGTCTCTAGGGTTTTTGAACCATAACCAAGTACTTGGCGTTCAAGCTAATGGTACGGCTATTTTTACTTTGGTGAACACATTTTGTACGAGTAACACACTGACAAGTTTTGATGATGAGTAATATTGAGTAAAAAGCTTGAGCTATTTCGGGAATGTTCACTACCCGGCAAAAACATATAATCCAAAAAACCAGCAGATTTTTTTTTTATGAGGAGGTAAGAATTCATCATCATACAGGGATGGCTGGTATTCCTTCAACAAATTAGATTTTTATTTTCTTACAACAACTCATCATACAAAAAGTTGATAACATGAATAACACCACACAATATTGTCAGGTTTCTGAGATAATACATGTTCAGAATTCTCTAAAATCATTTTTACAGAACAAGTTTTTCACCGCTATTGGATGGTCTGCTGCGATTAAGGCTGAAATGGTAGTTTGCACCTAGTGAAAACCTTCTACAGCATCCATTGTATCTTCAGTGTTAAGACACACACGGATTGGAACATAAAGTCAGTAACCAAGAGTAAGGTGGTCCCGTCAGGGGGTAAAAGGATTGGAACATAAAGTCAGTACCCAAAGGTTAAGGTGGTCCGTCAGGTAAAGGATTGGAACATAAAGTCAGTAACCAAAGGTAAGGTGGTCCCGTCAGGTAAAAGGATTGGAAACATAAGTCAGTAACCAAAGGGTAAGGTGCGTCCCGTCAGTAAAAGGATTGGAACATAAAGTCATAAACCAAAGGTAAGGTGGTCCCGTCAGGTAAAAGGATTCGGAACATAAAGTCGAGTAACCAAAGGGTAAGGTGGTCCCGTCAGGTAAAAGGATTGGAACATAAAGTCAGTACCCAAAGGGTAAGGTGGTCCCCCGTCAGGTAAAAGGATTGGAACAGAAATGTCAGTAACCAAAGGGTAAGGTGGTCCCGTCAGGTAAAAGGATTGGAACATAAAGGTCAGTAAACCAAAGGCGTAAGGTGGTCCCGTCAGGTAAAAGGATTGGAACATAAGTCAGTAACCAAAGGGTAAGGTGTTCCCGTCAGGTTAAAAAGGATTGGAACATAAAGTCAGTAACCAAAGGGTAAGGTGGTCCCGTCAGGTAAAAGGATTGGAACATAAAGTCAGTAACCAAAGGGTAAGGTGGTCCCGTCAAAGGATAAAAGGATTGGAACATAAAGTCAGTAACCAAAGGGTAAGGTGGTCCCGTCAGGTAAAAGGATTGGAACATAAAGTCCAGTAACCAAAGGGTAAGGTGGTCCCCGTCAGGTAAAAGGGATTGGAACATAAAGTCAGTAACCAAAGGGTAAAAGGTGGTCCCGTCAGGTAAAAAGTCATGCTCTTTGCGTCACAGGTTACGACCAGGAATCTTTTAGTAAACAAAGGGTCATTACGTAGAAGGTAAACCAAGGGTAAGGTGTCCCCTTTTAATCCTCTAACAATCTTTTTGTAGGAGAACCTTTTTCAACATTTCTTAAAACAACATATTTCGGTCGTTTATATAACCCTCGACTAAGCGTGTGATTTGATTCCAAGTTTACACGCATGGGAATTTTCATAGTTTTGTGTCACGCCTTTGGCTTTCAACACTACGTGATTGTTGTTTAGTCCTAAAAGCATAGCGTTTGGGTCCACAGGATGACCACTCTATGATATGGTCACCATCTTCCAGTTCACTCGTTTAAACCACCCAGATAGTTGCTAAGAGGGGGGTTTCCAATCACCAGGTTTGCTTCCATAGACCACAGAGTCTGTGTCATGGTAAAGAAACCCGACTCTGCAGCGGCTCCAGAGGGTGTGTAGTTCAAGTTTCCGCCCATAGGCCGTGGTAAAAAAGCTGCTAGAAACACGTTTCCCATTACTCGGGGGTAGAACCCACTTCTTCCACCTCAGCAATCAGCAGACGAACGATGTCGGACAGGTGGGACACCCAACGCAACCACCAATCAGGAAAAATCAAGGGACACCTGTGATTAGGGCTGAAGGAAAGGTAAAACATTACACCAGAGCTATGTCTTGATTCAAGAACAAAACATTTGAAATGTCAGATTGGTCTGGAAAAAAACAATCCCATAAATCTTCGGGATCTTTAATGATAGATGTTGTTTAACATATTGCTTCTCTGGGCAAATATGCCCCCCAAACTGTTCAAGAAAAGCTTGCACACCTTTATTTTGGCTTTGTTGACCTCTATTCTGTCAGGGTCAAGACGTATGCCCTCTTTTTCATGATAGTCCTGAATGTATCTGTCTTTTTGCTCTCTTGATCAGTGACTGATGCAGGAAACCCTGAAGGTCCATTTGCTTGCTCTCATCAAGAAGGTCTTGATGTACTCTTAAAAAAAAGAGTGTCTGATTTCCTGGGAAAGTTCCACACTCAAAGACTTTGGCCACACGATACCCCTTCTCTATAGCTTAGAGAATGAAACGGTGACCCATAGACCGGTCAGGGCTTTTCTTGATCTGAATGATCACAAGGCTTTTCCTGGTTGTTGTTCTCACTGACAGGTGCGACAAAGGGGAAATAAAACTTTTTCCTTGAGGTCCTTTGTAAGGCAACACTGACAAAAAACAAGCCCCAGGGAGGGTAAACAGTGCGCTTTTATCAAAGCAAAATAGTTTTGTGGTAAGTCAAAGTCACAGTGAATAATTTCAGGATGTCCCAAAGGATAACAAGAGGAACTCATTACATGAGGATAAAGGGAAGTATAATCTATATATCCAATTTCCTCATCAGCTATATAACGTAAGGTCAAAGCATTGTATGACCCCCCAACAAGGCCTGGCGGGCTTTCCAGGGGTTGGGGTCAAAGTGAAAGGAAGCTGGAAACATGAGGATCAGACCTTGTGAGTTCTGTCCCCCATCGTACTCCCACATCACCTTCCCTTTCACCCCATCAGCAGCCCTGGAAAGAGGACCAACTTGTCTTGGAGCTCCTGGTACATTTCCCCCAAAGTCTTCTGGGTTAAGACACACATGGCCTGGGCAGAAAGCAAGATTTACAACCATGGAAGATATTTTTATTGTTATACTTCTGTTTATTTAATAAATACTTTCTTAACACTTTTTTTTCTTAAAGCTGCATTGTTGGTTAAGGGCTTGTAATGTCAGCATTTCACTGTAAGGTCTACACCTGCTGTATTTGGCGCATGTGACAAATACAATTTGATTTGATTTGATCAAGGGATTGAAAGAATATAGGAATCACAGGATCTAGAATTGTGAGCTATAAAAGTGAAGTTTTGTACTGGGGTTTTTCAGAAACGTTTCAGAAAGAGTAGTGCACCATTTGGGGTCCTCTGCCGACCCTTTTCACCCTTGAAAGTCATGGTAGATACCAGAAATAGGGCAGATGAAACCCTGATTGCTGATTACTCTTCAAAGTCATAAAACACACATTTCTCTGAATGTTCATCTTCATCAGATGGTTGAAGGTAGCAATCATGTTCCAATTCTTGAGCCACTTCTGGGTCTCTGCTTTTTCAAAGGCCCTTTACAGATAGGGCAGTGTAGGATACCATATACGTTTCGAGGTTTGGGGTTGTCTAATTTAAGGGTGGGTTAGCTCGTTAATTTGTTTAATTAAGGAGCTAAGTTCTAGGGGTAATTCTAGAAGTATCCATGTTACATACGGCTATATCGTTTGTTTGGGCGTTTTTTATTCAGATTGCTGCTTATCAAACTTGGCATGTTTTTCTTCCAGAAGGCTATGTCCTTGGATGTACTGACGTTTTAGCAAAGCAACCATACGTTTTGTGTAACTGGACCTCTCTGGCTTTCAGAGCCCTGTACAAGGCTGTGAGAAACCTATCTTGAAGATCTATATCCTGATCCTCGTCCCCCACTGACACTGTCCTCACATCAGTATAGGCTCTACCTCAGAATGTATTGTATCAAGCTGATTAGCCGCATCATACCTCAACACATCATCCTCATCATACCTCAACACATCATCTTCATTATACCTCAACACACATCCTCATCATAGCTCAACACATCATCCTCATCATACCCCAACCAGCATCAATCTCATCATACTCAACACATCATCCTCATCATACCTCAACACATCATCCTCATCATACCTCAACACATCATCCTCATCATACCTCAACACATCATCCTCATCATACATCAACACATCATCCTCATCATACCTCAACCATCATCCTCATCATACCTCAACACATCATCCTCATCATCCTCATCATACATCATCCTCATCATAGCCAACACATTATCCTCATCATACCTCAACACATCATCCTCATCATACCTCAACACATCATCCTCATCATCCTCATCATACATCATCCTCATCATAGCTCAACACATCATCCTCATCATACATCAACACATCATCCTCATCATACATCAACACATCATCCTCATCATAACTCAACACATCATCCTCATCATACCTCAACACATCATCCTCATCATACCTCAACACATCATCCTCATCATAGCTCAACACATCATCCTCATCATACCTCAACACATCATCCTCATCATACCTCAACACATTTATCATCATCATACCTCAACACACATCATCCTCAACATACCTCAACACATCATCCTCATCATACCCTCAACACATCATCCTCATCATACCTCATCACATCATCCTCCTCATTATAGCTCAAACACATCATCCTCATCATACCTCAACCACATCATCCTCATCATACATCAACACATCATCCTCATCATACCTCAACACATCATCCTCATCATACCTCAACACATCATCCTCATCATACCTCATCATACATCATCCTCATCATAGCTCAACACATTATCCTCATCATGACCTCAACAACATCATCCTCATCATACCTCAACACATCATCCTCATCATTACAATCATCCTCATCATAGCTCAACACATTATCCTCATCATACATCAACACATCATCCTCATCATACATCAACATATCATCCTCATCATAACTCAACACATCATCCCTATCATCTACCTCAACACAATCATCCTCATCATACCTCAACACATCATCCTCATCATAGCTCAACACATCATCCTCATCATACCTCAAACACATCATCCTCATCATACCTCAACACATTTATCCTCATCATACTCAACACATCATCCTCAACATACCTCAACACATCATCCTCATCATACCTCAACACATCATCCTCATCATACCTCAACACATCATCCTCATTATAGCTCAACACATCATCCTCATCATACCTCAACACATCATCCTCATCATACCTCAACACATCATCCTCATTATAGCTCAACACATCATCCTCATCATACCTCAACACATCATCCTCATCATACCTCAAACACATCATCCTCATTATAGCTCAAACACATCATCCTCATCATACCTCAACACATCATCCTCATCATACATCAACACATCCATCCTCATCATAACATCAACACATCATCCTCATCATAGCTCAACACATCATCCTCAACATCAACATCATTGACACTATCATCATTGAATGTATGGACCTGTTTAGATGCAGTAATCAGTACATCATCATTGAATGTATTGACCTGTTTAGATGCAGTAATCAATATATCATCATTGAATGTATTGACCTGTATAGATGCAGTAATCAGTACATCATCATTGAATGTATTGACCTGTTTAGATGCAGTAATCAGTACATCATCATTGAATGTATTTGATGACGCTGTTTAGATACAGTAATCATAATATCAGTTAATTTATTATTGTGTTAAACATATCAATATATCCTAACTCACTGTTTCTGTTTCTCACTGTTCGGACTTGGGTTACAGGGAAAATAGCTGTCTGTTTGTTGACTAAACTGTTTTTCTGTGGAGTCATGGAAGGCGTGTTTTCTTCCCACTGTCAACTTGAACTATGTGTCTGTGGAGGCCGTGCTGGACTTTGAAATAGTGTCGGTGCCCTATTATATATACTGAACGCCTCGGGGGGGTTTGGAGGCGTGTCTAGGTATGACAATCCCTCTGTTCTTGGGTTTGTGGTTTTGAGTTTTCCGTCTATGTCAAAGCCTGCTGTACAGAAAGAGAGGAGAACGTCGTTTTCACAATCATTCATTCAAAGCAGTCATTCAACGGAGGAGTCCATAATGCCTGGGTTGAACGCTGTACACGCTTCTACATGGAGAGTCAGCTGTAAACACAAGATTAGGTTTTTAAAACATAGTACACCTTTTGTTTATTGCTTATTATATAAAGATTATTACCCATTTAAATGTTGGACTCACGTCTAAAATATCTTGATGGCGAGTGACTGAGTAAAGATACAGCTTCTGTCTGTTGTTCCTCAAACTCGTTATCCTCTATAACAATCACTTCTGTTTGTGGTGTTGCTTCTTGATCCACATCAATTACTTTGGGTACCCCTGCATAAATGTAGGGTAACCTGTAGAATTTACATAATTTTACTATATACATTTTTTACTTAAAATATACTGATATTTTACATAAAATACAATATAGTATAATATTAATTAATAAAAAGGTTCAGAACATTTGTAAAACATCACAGTACAGTAAAAATATATGGCAAAATAGAAATCCAATATGGGATGGTGTTAAGAGATAGATGGGAGGGGTTGAATGGAGCTGAAGGATGGGACTAATAACAACTAACAACAAATAATAAACAAAGATAGCTAATAATGTAAGGCATACTGTGTCCATAATAAGTATATAGGTTGTAGGTTTGGGAGCTTATGGGAAAGAGCACAGTTAGAAAAGATATGGCATATAGAAGCAAACCGGATGGACATCATGAAAATGATCGGAGAGGTTGAGAGTAGAATAAGTACAGGAGCAAAAACAAACAAAATATAATTATTGTAAAATTGACTGTGTCCATAAATGTATATAGTAAGTATAAGCTGGAAGTAGAGGCCTAAGCATTGTTGTTCACTAGTTTACTCCAAGTAGGGAAGGGGTGGCGGGGTTGGAAAGTAATAAAGGGGAATATATATTTTTTAAAGGATATGTACTGTATGTATGTACAGTGAGGGAAAAAGTATTTGATCCCCTGCTGATTTTGTACGTTTGCCCACTGACAAAGAAATTATCAGTCTATAATTTTAATGGTAGGTTTATTTGAACAGTGAGAGACAGAATAACAACAAAAAAAATCCAGAAAGACGCATGTCAAAAAATGTTATAAATTGATTTGCATTTTAATGAGGGAAATAAGTATTTGACCCTGTCTCAATCAGAAAGATTTCCTGGCTCCCAGGTGTCTTTTTATACAGGTAACGAGCTGAGATTAGGAGCACACTCTTAAAGGGAGTGCTCCTAATATCAGGTTGTTACCTGTATAAAAGACACCTGTCCACACAGAAGCAATCAATCAATCAGATTCCAAACTCTCCACCATGGCCCAAGACCAAAGACCTCTCCAAGGATGTCAGGGACAAGATTGTAGACCTACACAAGGCTGGAATGGGCTACAAGACCATCGCCAAGCAGCTTGGTGAGAAGGTGACAACAGTTGGTGCGATTAATCGCAAATGGAAGAAACACAAAAGAACTGTCAATCACAAAAATCAGCAGGGGATCAAACACCTTTTTCCCTCACTGTATGTGTGTATGTATGTGTTATATGTGTGTATATAATATATATATATATATATATATATATGTGTGTATATGTGTATATGTATGTGTATGTTTTTGTCATTTACAAAATAGCCTCCAACACCTACTCAGCAAATTGGATGTAGTCTATCACAGTGCCATCCGTTTTTGTCTCCAAAAGCCCCATACACTACCCACCACTGTTGACCTGTACACTCTTGTTGGCTGGTCCTCACTACATATTCGTCGCGCCAAACCCCACTGGCTCCAGGTCATCTATAAATCACTACTAGGCAAATCCCCGCCTTATCTTAGCTCATTGGTCCACCATAGCAACACCACACACCCGTAGTCTGCGCTCCAGCAGGTATATCTCACTGGTCATTCCCAAAGCCAACACCTCCTTTGGCCGCCATATCCTTCCAGTTCTCTGCTGCCAATGACTGGAACGAATTATAAAAATCTCTGAAGCTGGAGACTCTTATCTCCCTCACTAACTTTAAGCATCAGTTGTCAGAGCACCTTACCGATCACTGCACCTGTACACAGCCCATCTGAAATTAGCCCACCCAACTACCTCATCCCTATATTGTTATTTATTTTTGCTCTTTTGCACCCCAGTATCTCTATTTGCACATCATCTCTTGCACATCTAGCATTCCAGTGTTAATACTAATTGTAATTATTTTGCACTATAGCCCTATTTATTGCCTTACCTCCATAAACTTGCTACATTTGAACACACTGTATATATAATTTTTTTTGTTGTATTTTTTGACTTTATGTTTTTGTTTATTCCATATGTAACTCTGTGTTGTTGTTTTTATCGCACTACTTTGCTTTATCTTGGCCAGTCGCAGTTGTAAATGAGAACTTGTTCTCAACTGGCTTACCTGGTTTAAATAAAGGTGAAATAAAAAAAAAATAAATAAAGTGTATTATCTCCCGAGTGGCGCAGTGGTCTACTAGAGATCCTGGTTTTCAAATCCAGGCTCTGTCGTAGCCGGCGCGACCCGGGAGACCCATGGGTGCGGCTCACAATTTGCCCAGCGTCGTCCAGGGTAGGGGAGGGAAATGGCCGGCAGGGATGTAGCCTCAGTTTGGTAGAGCATGGTGTTTGCAACTCCAGGGTTGGTGGGTTCGAAACCCACGGGGGCGCCAGTATGGAGAAAAAAATATAAAATAATGTATGCACTCACTCACTCTGGATAAGAGCATCTGCTAAATGACGTAAATGTAAATATGTTTGTGTGTGTATATATATAAAAAACATGGGGGACTGGATGTGATGCAGACAATTACATTGATAAAAGATACAATCTATCTGCAATATTAAGCTGATCTACCCCTTAAAAAAAAAACAAATAAATAAAATAATAATTTAATTACCTGAAAATTGTATGTCATCCAGTCTTAAATGTCTGCAAAAACCAAATATTGAAATACTGTTAAATATTTAAAAAACCATTGTTATACATTGAGTGAATTGTTATCCATTGAGAGAGGGATATAGAATAGTATACTGACGTGCTGGGTAATTTTTTCTACACTGTGATGTAACTGAACATCCACTAGGTGGGAGACAGTGGTCCACTCTTGATTAGATACTTCACATAAATAGAAATTTGTTTGGTAAAAAAACAGTAGGATAAATACATATGTAGGTAGATATATAGTATATATATAATATATATATATAATATATAATATATATGTATATATATATATATATAATATATATATATATATAATATATATACTAACATTCTA
This sequence comes from Coregonus suidteri, assembly GCA_036851935.1. Taxonomy (NCBI): domain Eukaryota; kingdom Metazoa; phylum Chordata; class Actinopteri; order Salmoniformes; family Salmonidae; genus Coregonus; species Coregonus suidteri. Next base: position 4,057,338 of record CM072257.1, on the reverse strand, counting down.
GATACACACACACACACACACACACACACACACACACACACACACACACCACACATACACACACACACACACACACACACACACACCACACACACACACACACACACATATCCAATTGACTAGTAATTTCTTTCTATAACTGTGATGTAACTGTATATCCACTGGGTGGAGCCAGTGTGTCCACTCTTGATTAGACACCTCACATACAGTTTTTCCTCCATTGGTTTGGCTCATTTCTTGAAACAGAAATTACATTCTCAAAACTACATGGACAAACCTCCAAAACCACTTGGCAATTGTTCACAACAGAATTGAATTTTCTCATTCATTTCATCAAATTGCAAATGTCTAAGTACATGTCTCAATGTCTCAGTACATCTTTGCAAATGATTAAGTACAGGTAGCCTACATTTAGCACAATTTCCAAGTGAATAGATCTTGTTGATCTAAACTGATTCGTTGATTCTCAGTCTAATGGTTGTTCGCTCCAAAACGTTTTGTCAGCGTCATTTCATTGTATAAGTCATCACAATGCACAATAGTCTGTTTCAATTGTCAAAATTAGTCAAGAACATAATACACATGAATACATATATGAATCCCTTGGAAACATTTGATAAATTTATTACAGCAAATTGACAGTCAGGATGAAACTAGAACTTGACTAACGAAGGAGGAGTTTCACACATCTCAGATGACCAATCAAACAGTATGTTTTTAGTTACCTGACAGGTGCTGTCCATGACTGTGAATGCTGCCAAACATGTATGTAAAGAGCTTGACCATGCAGGACCAGTACAATTTCTGAACATGGAGGCACCTGGCCAAGTAAATGAACAAGGGCAACTGCCTGCTCGAGGAAGAGGAAGAAGAAGAGGAGGAGGAGGAGTAAGGGGTGCTGGTGGTGTGGAATAGGGGGAAGAGGAGCCCCGGAGCACGAAGACACCATGCTGGTCCCGGATGAAATTTCGGGCCACAATTATAGACCATGTCATCAACCATGGCCTCACAATGGCGGAGGCAGGTCGCCCGAGTGCAGCCTAATGGTTGCCTCGCTCAAACAGTCTCCTCCATCATCCAAACCTTTCGCAGGGAAAACAGGTATGTAGTCAGTCAATGATGGGAATTATATGTTGTATAGGACAGGACACTGTGCATAGAGCAAGAAATATATTTATTTTACATATTTACCTATTCATTTAGTGTGTGTGTGTGATAGGCCTACAGTAATATCCTACCTCTTACCTCAATGGGATGTTATGATACTAAAAATGACAAGAAAAACATTGGAGAAAATAAACTATGGAATAGTTTTATTTTCTACAGTATTGATGATACCAGTTTAACAGTAGTATTCCAGTCACTGTGCAGTGATGCATTAGAATTGTGGTAAAGTTACTGTAAGTAAAACAACAATACAATTACATAGGTAACTCATTCTGTAAGGAATACATAAGGTATTACATTACGAATGGAGTGTTGTCCTTTGACTTCTATATCTAGGATTGGACGACAACCTTTGCACAGGTGGGCAGAGGAAAACTTCTCAATGAACAACAAGAACAAGAGATCTGTAACATGGTGATGGCAAATAATGCCATCACATTGAGACAGATCCGCGCTGCAATCCTACAAGACAATGCCATATTCCAAAATGTCAACTCTATAAGCATCTCCACAATAGACCGGATATTGAAGAAGCATCAGATGACAATGAAGCAAATTTTACAGGGTACCATTTGAGAGGAACTCTGATAGAGTGAAAAGCTTTGCTGCGGTACCAGTATGTACATGTAAGTCAGTTACTGGTTGTCCATCATTATAACATTTTTACAATTAAGCAGTGGTTCCCAAACTTTTTTGGCTTCAGTACCCACTTTACCTGATTTTGTGTATCCAGGTAATCCAGGTATGGAAGTATTGATTTATCTGACTTCAAACATTTCGCCCTAAAACTGCAGCTTACTGTATGATGCAATTATCATTATAAATCCTTATTTTGAAGAATATAACATACAATAAGAAAAGGGGTCAAAGAGCTGCAATTAGGTGCCTCCCATGTAAATCTATCTAATACTGTGGGTTTTACTGTAACATTTCAGTAAGTCTAGTCATTGATGATTTCCCCCCTCCCCTTTCTGTCAAATACCCCCCTGTAGTACCTCTGCATAGGGGTACATGTACCCAGGTTTGGAAACCACTGGAGTAGTGGCCAGTAGTATATTGAACTTGTGGAGAAACATAGAACATTCCTATGGTAATTGTCTGTAACTGCAGTGTATGACTCTTCTGTATGACTGATTTGATGTTTTCTTTTTTTACGCTATTGTAGAGAATAATGGCATTGGAAGGAAACGAGACCCATCACATCCTCGTGTTTGTGGATGAAGCTGGCTTCAACCTGGCCAAGGGCCCAAAGGACGTGGCCGTAATATTATTGGCCACCGGGCCATGGTGGATGTCCCAGGCCAGCGAGGGGGGCAATATAACTATGTGTGCTGCCATATCGGAGAATGGTGTGGCCACTCACATCCCCAGTCTTGGCCCATACAATACACAGAAGCTCCTCATCTTCTGGGACCGCCTTCATGTTGATTTGATCCCTGAAAATGAGAGCGGTCTCGTAGGGCCTCACCTACCACAATATTGTCATTGTATGGGGGACAATGTGAATTTTCCACCGTGGCCCCGCTCCATCAGGGCCTGGTTCCACTACTCATCCAAGGATGTGTCATGGTGTTCCTACCAACTTACTCTCCTTTCCTCAATCCTATTGAGGAGTATTTATTATCCGCTTGGAGGTGGAGAGTGTAATGAGCATCGGGCTCAAGATCAGAGGTCCCTGCTCCATGCAATGGACGCTGCGTGTGAGGATATTACAGGAGATCAGTGTAGGGGATGGTTGCGACATGCACGCCGTTTCTTCCCTCGTTGCATCGCAAGGGAGAATATACGCTGTGATGTGGACGAGAATCTGTGGCCAGACAGACAGCAGCGTGTGTGGATGGCCAGGAGGGTGAGGACAGCGACCAGTGAAGAACTGTTAGTTGTGAAACTCCAGCTTTATTTACAGCACTGTAGGCTGCATATAATTTTTCATTGTTTTTTGTTTGTGTGTTTATATTACAGTATATTATGCTGTATACATTTTCTTTTACTCTGATGTATGGAAGTTACTTTATGTGTGTGAATGATAATGGTTACAATTTCCTTGGCAGTATGAGTGCAATGTGTGATGTCAAACCTTGGAGGCTACTCTTACCCTAAAATCCTATTTATTTTTTTCAGTTTTATACACAATGTATTCTGTTAGCTAGACAAAAAACAGTACAGTAAACCATTGTCAATGAAGGACTGGGCTAAGACTGAAAGGTGACATGAGGGATATTTCAATGGTCCTCTGCCATAGTGACAAAACATCTAAACATTTGACTTGCAGTGCTTACACAATGCCAAAGGGACGAAGCATTTTGGGGGCACTGACTGTTTAAATGAGAAGGGAAATTTAGTTTTGACACATGCGTGAACTGTTTTGGGAGAGGTATGAGCTTTTGCAGGTGAACCATGGTGTTGTGCCGAACCATCCACGTTATTTTGGCTAAAGCACCAAGAGTGTTGAGAACGTCCCGGTCTGTTTTCAAGAAATGAGCCAAAGCAATTGAGAAGGATCTTTGCCATTTTCGCGTGGCACTGACTCCTTATATGGAAAGGAATTTAGTTTTGAAGCATGAAGTAGTGAACAGTTTTAGGAGAGATATGAGCTTTTGCAAGTGAGCTATAGTGTTGTGCTGAACTGTAAGACTGTTTTGCCAAAATGATCTAGAGTTTTGAGAATGTAATTTTCTGTTTCAAGAAATGAGCCAAAACCAATGGAGAAAAAACTGTAAAGAAACACCACACACGGCTCACACACACACACACACACACACACACACACACACACAAAACACAAAGAACCAGTGGCTCTTGTGTAGAGAGAGAGCGAGAGCGAGGAGCGGAGAGCGAGAGAGCGAGAGCGAGAGAGGCGAGAGCGAGAGCGATGGCGAGAGCGAGAGAGAGAGAGAGAGAGAGAGATATAGATAGATAGATAGATAGATAGATAGATGGATAGATAGATAGATAGATAGATAGATAGATAGATGGAACGATGGATAGATGGATAGGATGGATGGATGGATGGATGGATGGATGACATGGATGGATGGATGGATGGATGGATGGATGGATGGATGGATGGATGGATGGATGGATGGATGGATGGATGGATGGATGGATGGGGATGGATGGATGGATGGATGGATAGATAGATAGATAGATAGATAGATAGATAGATAGATAGATAGATAGATAGATAGATAGATAGATAGATAGATAGATAGATAGATAGATAGATAGATAGATAGATAGATAGATAGATTAGATAGATAGATAGATAGATAGATAGATAGATAGATAGATAGATAGATAGATAGAGCTGTGAGGGACTCAGACGTTGCCTCTTCCACGCAGGCTCTCCATGGCCTTATTTCAAGGTTTGCATGTTTTCTTTTCGATGATAGATCAACCTTCTTGCCGATAAGCCCAAGTTTTGTCTTGAGGACAGAAGGGACCATCTTCGTAAATGTTCACGATGGTGGAAAAAACTGTTGCACTTGTTTTCATCATATCAAGCAACCCTTAAAAACCAATCTCGCCACTTGAAGCTAAAGACAGGCACAAAATAGTTGACCTTTGTGCAAGCGTTTGAAAATACATACAAAACGAACAGATTGGGTGGCATTTGAGCTATTGAATTCAGAACAACCTAAAATTGTCACTTTGGAGTCTGGACTATACGCTACTGAGAGATTCGTATGACTTTCAAATCATCTGGCCCACAGACTTCCTCTTCCAGTGCGTACCCAGGAAGGGATGTTCCATTCAGGCCTTTTAGATCTGGCATAGAACAAGTCTTATCTTAAGCCATTCCCTCATGGCGAAACGCATGAGGGAAAAAACTCAGTTTTTTGGCTGAAAAAAGGTTTGTTGAGACAGCTGTGTGTGAAAATCTTCACTGTTGAATCGTCCCGTTTGTGCCCTCCACTCATATCAATCCCCCATTAAAAACAATCAGGTGCATCACCAAAGAATGGCATCGATGGTTTTGTCCTTGTGGCCCAGACATGAAGGACCACAACACACCTAGAATTGGTCTAGGAGACGTGTTTTCTGGAGTTTTCTGTGGTTCATCTCTCTTGAGGTTTCTGTCGCTCGTAGTGTTCACAGGACAAGTCTAACACTTACTTATACTCAGGCAGACCTACCCCAGAAATTACTTTTTCATTCTACAAGGGGTCACAAGCTCACTACACAGCAGCTCCATAAGTTAACACTACAAAAAAATTCCCAACTGTTTCACATTTTTTCAAACAGTTCAAACTTAAGTTCAACTAGGTCAGTACACGACACATCAATCACCAGGCCATTACGTTTTATTTCAAACATGTTGTAGAGGGTTCTTTGCACAGTGCTTGATATTCTCTTATTCTTAAACAAACTTTAAACTTTAGAAAAGACACAGACAACGGCTTCTGAGTATATGTAAAATATCCTTAGTTATGCAATTGCAGGCAGAAGTTAATACAGAGTCAACAGGATTTGTATAGCTCTTCATAAGTTCTGCAAATTGTCCAAAAAACAATCTCTGCTTTTCATCCAAGCACGCCCCCCCCCCCTGGCAGATCAGGAGCCACCAGTTTTTCTTCTTGTGGCTGTGTGTAAGCAACGAGAAATGAAACAATCCAGGTCACCTGTTCCTCCAGTTGATCTCTATCCCATGTCCTTGATGACTACACACCCCAGACCAGCTGCAGGGAGCTAGAGGGAAACCAAATCAGGTAAATATGTGCTCTTTCTCTCACAGCATAATAGATCATATATTCCCCCATCAATGTGCTTATACTTCAAAAGAAACAGCTGCACTATCAAGTTACATAAGCACACCCTAAATAGTGAAGAGAACATCCGGACAGGATGTCCTTAAAAGTCATAAACACAGGACACACAGGAAAACTCACCAATCACTTTTTGACAGCAACCGTCTACTATATTTCTCTCTCACAGGAGTCTGTGAAAACAAGACAGTTGGAGATTGAAACATTGTATGTGTATTCCCTTCCCCCAACTGCTCTGTTCACTCAGACAAACAAAGGCAGACTGCAGTTTCCCACGCAAGAATTGACTTCAAATCCCTAAATTACTTGATATCTTTCAGAATACATAATAATTCCCCCTACTCATAATTCCATAGTTCTATAGGAGTGTCTTCAGGTTTTCATTACAACCAGTCTAGTGCATATTGTATATGGTTTCAATATCTTATATCAGATTTGATATAAATAACAGATTATAACATGAAAAAGCTCAGTGTTGATTTTAAATATAAACATTAACAGTCCACAAAAAACGTGTTGTAAAACATTATGTTGACTTGGATGATAAAAAGGGTAGATTGAATTTATCTTGGCAGTTGTGGCTCCCAGGTCTACAGCCAATCAAGGACTAGCTACCCATCCCCCACTGCTGCTCTCACCCCCCACCCCCCACCCCATCCCCTGACATGCTGGACTCTCAGGTTCTGTTCAATAAAGTGCAGCACAGCACAGTACAGTACAACTTTATTAGTCCATGTTACAGGGAACAAAGGGAATTTGTCTTCTGAAGGGGTTGGTCACAGATCTGCCAGTTCAGATCAAATCCCACACTTTTGTTTCTGGCTCAGGACTCAAACCAAATGACCTTTCAGTTACTGGACTAATCTCTAACTTCACCTCCCTAACACTTTCTAGCATGGGCTTCCTAGGCTAAGTTCTTTTATACACTATCCCATGTGTGGAGAAAACATGAGTCTGTCTCATGATCTGGTAATGAGGTTACTCCTGCCCTCAAAATCAGTGTCACCCTCAGGTCAAATGTGGGCTTTACCTCTTGGTCTAATGGTCAAGAAACTGGTTTTTTCCCATGGGACACCTGGGTACAGATCCCGCCCATGAAATGTGCACACCTCTCCCAAGGCACCATTCCACTGCTTCCACCAATGCAGTGTTTTTTTTGCAAACAGCAACGGTGTAATTCCCCTTTCGTCTCAAACCCAGGTCTCCCTGCCCGTAGGCAAACAAATATATTGTAGTGAATTCAGGGGGTAGCCCCAAACGGGTTGAACCTGGGTCCATCAACTGTCAAGCCAACACCTTAAGCGTGTTAGGTTCGAATGAACCTAGTAAAACTCAGGGACGTTAGTAAAGCTCAAACCAATGTTTATTCACCCATTGGATCATACAGCTGCATAAGACAAAGAACATATTCACACAAGCACTGGTATTTAACCCTTTCTCCTATGCTGAGGCCCCTCCTTCCACATCTGAACAGCCAATACACCTCTGTTGCTATCCAGAAGATAGTGATATATGTTCTTCCTCACTTCATCTAACCCTGACCTCTGCCCAAATTGCTCACTCCTCCCCAACTCACGGCTGTCATGTTGACTTGTACCAGACTGTGTCTCTTCTCCTCCAATAGGATCCCTGATGACTAACAATAACATATCCTGACAGAATGGAAACGTATATACATTCCCTCTCTCCCTCAGTGACATGAATAAGTATATTTCAAGTTTTGAAGTCAGAACCCAACAAGCGCTACGCCAAGAAGGTCCGAACCTCTCGATGTTGTGGCTAGGTGTTGGATTAAGGTCGCTACATCCTTCCCCCCTTCCTTGGGGAAGAGCATGCCCCCACACTTTCCTTATAGCAAGTATCTCACGTGGTACATGCCTCTTTGATGCCTCACAGGCACTATCCCACTTCTGACACCAATGTAACGAATTAAGGGATAGCTCCAACCGGACTCAAACCCGGGTCCAGTGACTATCAAGCCAACACCTTATCCATTACACCAAGAGTATATCAGAAGGTGGTAATTGGTAGGTGTTGGGTTCAGCTTGCTACAGTATATACTTATATAGGGCAATGTGTGATCGGGAGCGGGCAGCACTACCACTAGTGCTCCTGACACAGCCTAACACAATCTTTACCTTCTCAACCACTTAAAAACTGACCTAAAGTCAGATACATTTAGACAAACCACCATGTTGAGCAGCAAGTGTAGGGTTAAGGGAGTGAAGTGGGGGATGGGTAGGACCACCAGTATCAACTATATGTCTATGAAATGCATTACTATTAATGCATTACTAAAACAGATGGATGCTCTTCATCAACACCATCTCACCTGTGAAAAACTAGATATCAGCAATCAATCAACAAGACTAATGAAATGGAGCAAATGAAGACATTAGAACTGCTAAAGGTCAGATATTATATTCTGACACCAATTTTCCTACTGGTAGATTTTGTAGATGATCTGTCAATCCTGAGAGCAACGCTCTCTCTCCTCCTCTTCCCCCATCTCTCTTTGCTGGGGTGAAGTTTCCCCTAGATACAGATCTAGGATCAGCTTCCCCTCCCCCAAACCTAACAAGGATCATTAGTGGGAGGAATTTAAAACCTGATCCAAACGCCAGTGTCTATTTGGGAAACTTGTCCCCTCCCCCACAACTCTACATGTGGATGCGGCTTCCTCCATCTCACCATGTTCACAAAGAAAGAACGGCAGTGTATTTCAGCTGTAAGTATTTTGAAGTTACCAGCTATATTATTTGAATTGAAATCGACCTAGCTTCATTATTATTCAACAATAACTGGGCCAATGTAGCCGTAGCAGCAGTGGTGGTTCTAGAACCATTCCCAGTGGGAGGGGCCAGGCTGGGGCCAGTTGTACTGTTAGAGGGGCCAGTTACATCACACATTATTGTTGTCATGTCGTTTTCTTCACTGCATTGCAGGCATCAATAGACAAATGACCATGTTTTATAATCATTCAAACTATTTATTATTTGCATTTACATTTTGACATTTGCATTACATATTAAACTATCAGTTACATCAACTGTATTCTACGGTTTTTTGTGGTTTCTTGCAAAAATATCCGCAAATTCATCTGGATTCAAGGCCTTTTGCTCTTCTTGACTTCAATACTTAATGCACCTAAATTGCTTAATCTCTCATCTGACATTGTGAACCTAAGATACGTTTTCACCAGCTTTAGAGCAGAAAAACACTGTTCACAAGAAAGCGGTACTAACAGGGATTGAAACAGCTATTTTGCACAGTTTAAAGAGCTGAAAGAAAAACTTCTTTCATATAGGCTGAATGAATAAATGCTATCTCTACTACACTGGAGGGGTCTCTGCATGCCACTCTGGATTTTCCTTTGTAACAATTATTCTGAACTGATGTAGTTTCCATGCCCCAAGTCCTCAATATTTGATTCATATATTCTAGCAAATGGAAACAGGGACTTCTCTTTGAAGAAATGCATCACTTTTGGGTTTAGAGTTTGGATGCCATTCATTATGTCACAGTTTTTTGCTAGATAATCATCTGTTGAGCTCATTGAGCCATCTGATCTAAGACAGGTAGAAAAAAGGTTGTACGACAACTGTCTTTAAATCTATTTTCTGGATCTGACCTCTGACCTACTGTACTGAGTACACAGTTCTCCATTAAATTGAGAGCTTAGCTTTTTTGGTGGTTTTGCAGGGGGCTGTATTGCAGTATCACATTGCTCAAGCTGTGTTCAACACTTCATTCCATAGGTCATCAGAAAATGACTCATCCCTGTAGTCATTCAAAGTTTGAAACTAAGGCTTCAAACTAAATCAACAGCCTTTGACAGGTCAAGTGATGAAGACTGTAGCATATCTGATAGAAATGTTGCTTCTCCAAAAACGTTATGCAGTGGAAACAAGGAACACAATGAATTGTAAATCTAAAACTGTGCAAGCAGACCTCGTGCCCTCAACAGATCTGTCACCGTTGTGTTCTTGAAACTTCTGAATAGAAAAAAACTTGCAGATCCATGTGGTACGATACTGTTGTGTTTTCCGCCTAAAGGAGTCCCACTAGAAAATGTGTTGGGTTACTTTAGTGTTCCGCTTTTAGCCACTGTCTAATAAACGGATGTAAAAAAAATCAATAAACTAAAACATGATCGCAAAAAATGTATTCCTGTGATAATTATTTCAGACTCCGCATTTACATTTTACATTTACATTTTAGTCATTTAGCAGACGCTCTTATCCAGAGCGACTTACAGGAGCAATTAGGGTTAAGTGCCTTGCTCAAGGGCACATTAACGTCATTTAGCAGACGCTCTTAGCCAGAGCGACTCACAAATTGTGCGTTCACCCTATAGCCAGTGGGATAACCACTTTACAATTGGGGGGGGGGGGGGGGGGGGGGTGTAGAAGGATTCCTTTTATCCTATCCCAGGTATTCCTTAAAGAGGTGGGGTTTCAAATGTCTCCGGAAGGTGGTGAGTGACTCCGCTGTCCTGGCGTCGTGAGGGAGCTTGTTCCACCATTGGGGTGCCAAGAGCAGCGGAACAGTTTTGACTGGCTGAGCGGGAACTATGCTTCCGCAGAGGAAGGGGAGCCAGCAGGCCAGAGGTGGATGAGCGCAATACCCTCGTTTGGGTGTAGGGACTGATCAGAAGCCTGAAGGTACAGAGGTGCCGTTCCCCTCACTGCTCCATAGGCTAGCACCAATGATCGTCTTGTAGCGGATGCGAGCTTCAACTGGAGCCAGTGGAGTGTGCGGAGGAGGGGGGGTGACGTGAGAGAAACTTGGGAAGTTTGAACACCAGACGGGCTGCGGCATTCTGGATGAGTTGTAGGGGTTTAATGGCACAGGCAGGGAGGCCAGCCAACAGCGAGTTGCAGTAGTCCAGAACGGGAGATGACAAGCGCCTGGACCAGGAACCTGTGCCGCTTCCTATGTAAGGCAGGGTCGTACTCTCCGAATGTTGTAGAGCATGAACCTGCAGGAGCGGGTCACCGCCTTGATGTTGGCGGAGAACGACAGGGTGTTGGTCCAGGGTCACGCCTAGGCTCTTCGCACTCTGGGAGGAGGACACAGCGGAGTTGTCAACCGTGATGGGAAAGAGATCATGGAACGGGCAGTCCTTCCCCGGGAGGAAGAGCAGCTACCGTCTTGCCAGGGTTCAGCTTGAGGTGGTGATCCGTCATCCATACTGATATTGTCTGCCAGACATGCAGAGATGCGATTCGCCACCTGGTTATCAGAAGGGGGAAAGGAGAAAGATTAGTTGTGTATCGTCAGCGTAGCAATGATAGGAGAGACCATGTGAGGATATGACAGCAGAGCCAAGTGACTTGGTGTATAGGGAGAAAAGGAGAGGGCCTAGGACTGAGCCCTGGGGGACACCAGTGGTGAGAGCACGTGGTGCGGAGACAAGCCTTCTCGCCACGGCCACTTGGTAAGGAGCGACGAGTCGGTCAGGTAGGACGCAATCCAGGAGTGAGCCGCGCCGAATATGCCCAGCTCGTAGAGGGTGGAGAGGAGGATCTGATGGTTCACAGTATTCAAAGGCAGCAGACAGGTCTAGAAGACAAGAGCAGAGGAGAGAGAGTTAGCTTTTAGCAGGAGGGAGGAAAATGTGGCAAAGAGCTCCTAGGGTTAGAGGCAGATGCTTGGAATTTAGGAGTGGTAGAAGGTGGCCTTAGCAGCAGAAACAGATGAAGAAAATGTAGAGAGAGAGGAGGGAGTGAAAAGATGCCAGGTCGGACAGGGAGTTTTAGTTTTTCTTTCCATTTCCGCTCCCGCTGCCCGGAGCTCTCTGTTCTGTGAGCTTGGCAGTGAGTCATCAAGCCACGGAGCTGGAGGGGGGAGGACCGAGCCGGCCGGGAGGATAGGGGACACAGGAGAGTCAAAGGATGCAGAAAGGGAGGAGAGGAGGGCTTGAGGAGGCCCAGAATCAGGAGATTGGAGGGAGAAGGATTGAGCAGAGGGAAGAGATTGATAGGATGGAAAATAGGAGAGAGTAGTGGAGAGAGAGAGCGAAGGTTGCGGCGCGGAAAAAAAAAAAAAAAAAAAAAAAAAAAAAAAAAAAAAAATAAAAAAAAAAAAAAAAAAAAAAGCATTACCATCTGTGTAGGGGCAGAGTGAGTAGTGTGGGAGGAGAGCGAAGAGAGAAAAGGAAACAAAGTAGTGGTCGGAGACATGGAGGGGAGTTGCAGTGAGATTAGTAGAGGAGCAGCATCTAGTGAAGATGAGGTCAAGCGTATTGCCTGCCTTGTGAGTAGGGGGGGACCTAGTTGAGAGGGTGAGGTCAAAAAGAGGAGAGGAGTGGAAAGAAGGAGGCAGAGAGAAATGAGTCCAAATGTGGACATAGGGAGGTTGAAATCCCCCACAAAAACTGTGAGGGTGAGCCATCCTCAGGAAAGGAACTTATCAAGGCGTCAAGCTCATTGATGAACTCTCCAAGGGAACCTGGAGGGCGATAGATGACAAGGATATTAAGCTTAAATGGGGCTAGTGACTAGTGACTGTGACAGCATGGAATTCAAATGAGGAGATAGACAGATGGTTAGGGGAAAAATTGAGAATGTCCACTTGGGAGAGATGAGGATTCCTGTTGCCACCACCCCTCTGACCAGATGCTCTCGGGGTATGCGAGAACACATGGTCAGATGAGGAGAGAGAGCAGTAGGTTAGGAGTAGCAGTGTTTTCAGTGGTAATCCATGTTTCCGTCAGCGCCAGGAAGTCGAGGGACTGGAGATTAGCATAAGGCTGGGATGAAGTCAGCTTTGTTGGCAGCAGAACAGAAACGGCAGTTCCAGAGGCTGCCTGAGACCTGGAACTCTCGAGTGTTTGGTGCGTGTAGGGACCACCAGGTTTAGAGAGGCAGCAGCCACGCGGTGTGGGGCGTTTGTGTAGCCTGTGCGGAGAGGAGAGAACAGGGATAGGCAGAGGCATAGTTGACAGGCTGCAACAGATGGCTACAATAATGCAGAGGAGGGATCGGGATGAAATGCAACTGAACATCAGGGAAAGGAGAGTGCAGGCCTCCCTCACCAAAAAAAATAAATAAATATATAACTCTCCCAACTTCCACCTCAGAAACTATGATTGTTTTTCACTGAACCACCCGAAAAAAACTCTCCCAACTTCCACTCTAGAAATTAGAATTGTTGTAAGCTACAGCAGTACTGTTATCAGTAGCTGTAATTAAGTACAGCAGCTACCCAACCAACCTAACGTTAATGCCTCGGATGAGGTTAGAAAAAACAGCTGAATGGTAGCAGCTAGCTGGCCAATCACAGGTACTCTCAAGCACAATGAAATAACATTGGAAAACAGCTAACCACAGTTGCTAAAAACGGAGTTACGATAGCTACCCTCTAGCTAGCTAGGTTTGTTGGTCCAGGTAGTGGGTAAGCTAGCCTCGTGCTTCGCCTGGGCTCCGCCGAATAAAATCCTTACCTACAATAATAATCTACAATAATAACCCCTACAATAACTACCGGAGTAAGCTGCCTATAATACCAGACTACAATACCTACCTACAATCTAAATACATGGTTTAAGCTTAACTCAACACCATATAAGAAGCCAAGCTACCTTTCATAACGCAGCAATGATTAAACGTTGGGTAGCTAGCACAAAGATATATGTATTTAGCTACCACAGCCTGCTGGTAGTGTGGCTAGCTAGCCAATGGCTACTGTGTTGACTTTGTTTGAAAAACGGCGTCGCTGTGAGCGAATGTAGGCTGGCTAAAAGGATATTGTTTTTAGTTGCAACCGTTGCTAATAGCAACTCGCCAGCTAATCCAGGAGGCTGAGGTAGCTAGCTAGCTTCGGTGCTACATCCGGCACCGCCGAATACAAAAGTAAACCTTACAATAACATACACACAACAGTCTACCCGCAACAGCCCACGATGCCTACCTATACTACTTAATATATACAGCCCACGATGCCTACCTATAGTACTTAACAACAATCTAAATACATAGTTTAAGCCTTACTCGACAAAAGCCCAAGCTTATGTATAAAGCCAAACTGGCAGACTGCAATCAGTAGCCGAAATTCGGTACAGCCGCTACCACTCTGAACACTACGTTTAATGATAATGAGGTTAGAAAAACAGATGAAATGGTCTCGTTGCAGCCTAGCTGGACTCAATTACAGTTACTCTTACGCATGAAATAAACATTGGAAACAGATAACCCAACAGTTGCTGAAAAGTTACGGATAAGCTACACTCTAGCTATCTAGGTTTGTGCCGTCCAGGTAGTGGGTAAGCTAGCCTTCGTGCTTCGCCTTGCTGGCTCCGTCCGAATTAAAATCCTGTACCTACAATAATAAACCGACAATAATAACCTACAATAACTACCGGATTTAAGCTGCCTTATAATACCCAGACTACAATCACCTACCTACAAACTAAGTACATGGTAAATAAGCTTAACTCAAACACCATAAACGAAAGCAAGATACCTCTCTCCTGCCTATGAGGAAAAACACAACCTCTCCCGTCTCCCGTTCTCATGAAACACCTTTTTGAACAGCTCTGGCATAAGTGTCCCATTTCCCTCGGCACGTATTTTTCCCTATGATTTTTTTGTGGTTGAAAAAATGTGAACCAAGTAAAAAAATGGGGAATCCTACCAACTTTCTCCCCCTTCCACTTAGATAAAGCTGCCTGGCACAGAGAAAATTAACGGGGGTCACAAGGGGGCCAAACTTGTTGTCACAGGGGGGCTGCCCCCCCCCCCCCCCCCCCCCCCGCCCCAGAAAAGCTATGTCTACAGCCCCTTCTCGGCCCTTGGGGGGTGCTAGCTCAGGAAGACCCGCATGGGTTTAGAATGGGGATGGACAAGGGTATAACTAAAATCCAAGAGAATTTCTGAAGCCCCGCAAAATTGATGTGCGGTGATAAAATCCCCGAAGACCAGAATCAAAAGGGAACAGTGACAAAGTTACAAAAAACCATCTGACCAACAGGCTGCCATCCTGGGCGTCCCCCTTTAAAAGGATCAAAGCACAAAAGGGGAA
>CM072257.1:4023768-4041881 GCA_036851935.1 Coregonus suidteri | reverse complement strand
TAAGGCTGGTAACTCAACTATTTGAAAAAGGAGTCTGAATACTTTCCGAATGCACTGTATATGGGAAATGCCCATTTGGGAAATATATTGTTGTTTTTACTGAACTATCCCAATCATAATAAAGAATGTTACTGTCACGGATCCCCCGTTATCTGCTGCTCATTCCGTTCACCAGCTCCAGAGGTCTACTTCACCGGCTTTCTAGACGCCACTGACATGGATCATTACCACCAACCCCGGACTGTCTTGTCTAATTACCACAACCTGGTTCCCATTCCCCCTGGTTAGTATGTGTATATATGTGCCCTCTGTTCCCCATTGTCCTTGTCCATTATTGTCCCATGTCCGTTGGTCTCCTTAGTACCGTGTATTGTGCTCTTGTTATTACGGGTCTCGTCCCGTGTTTATATAAGAGGTTTACACCTCGCTCTTTTGTTTGGGTTACAGCCCTCTGTGTTATATATATATATATATATATATATATATATATATATATATATTTATATATACGTGTTTGGGTTACAGCCCTGTGTTATATATATAAATATATACGTGTTTGTTTTGGGCTTCGCCCTGTGGTTTGTTATGATGTTACCTTGTGTTGGGTTGGGAGTAATAAAACCCTAATACGTCCTGCAACCTGTCTTCCTGTCATTATACAACGTGGCAGGACAGGATACAGTGTGGGTCCTTATTCTACTGTTTTCACAGGACAGTATAACAGTGTGGGTCTTTATTCTAATGTTCCATAGGACAGATACAGTGTGGGTCATTTTTCTTCTAATGTTTCATAGGACAGGATAAAGTGTGGGTCTTTCTTCTAATGTTTCATAGGACAGGATACAGTGTTGGTCTTTATTCTAATGTTTCATAGGACAGGAATACAGTGTGGTCTTTATTCTAATGTTTCATAGGACAGGATACAGTGTGGGTCTTTATTCTAATTTTCATAGGACAGGATACAGTGTGGTCTTTATTTCTAATGTTTCATAGGACAGGATACAGTGTGGGTCTTTATTCTAATGTTTCATAGGACAGGATACAGTGTGTGGGTCTTATTCTAATGTTTCATAGGACAGGATACAGTGTGGGTCTTTATTCTAATGTTTCATAGGACAGGATACAGTGTGGGTCTTTTTATTCTACTGTTTCATAGGACAGGATACAGTGTGGGTCATTTATTCTACTGGTTTCATAGGACAGGATACAGTGTGGGTCTTTATTCTAATGCTCATTTTCATGGGACAGGATACAGTGTGGGTCTTTATTCTGATGTTTCATAGGACAGGATACAGTTTGGGTCTTTATTCTAATGTTTCACAGGGATACAGTGTGGGTCTTTTATTCTAATGTTTTACAGGATAAGTGTGGGTCTTTATTCTACTGTGTCATAGGACAGGATACAGTGTGGGTCTTTAATTCTAATGTTTTCACAGAATACAGTGTGGGTCTTTATTCTAATGTTTCATAGGACAGGATACAGTGTGGGTCTTTATTCTAATGTTTCATAGGATAAGTGTGGTCTTTATTCTACTGTTTCATAGGACAGGATACAGTGTGGGTCTTTATTCTAATGTTTCATAGGACAGGATACAGTGTGGGTCTTTATTCTACTGTTTCATAGGACAGGATACAGTGTGGGTCTTTATTCTAATGTTTCATAGGGACAGGATACAGTGTGTGGGTCTTTATTCTACTGTTTCATAGGACAGGATACAGTGTGGGTCTTTATTCTACTGTTTCATAGGACAGGATACATTGTGGGTCTTTATTCTGATGTTCATAGGACAGGATACAGTGTTGGTCTTTATTCTAATGTTTCACAGGATACAGTGTGGGGTCTTTATTCTACTGTTTTTCATAGGACAGGATACAGTGTGGGTCTTTATTCTACTGTCACTACCTCCACATCTAAAGGACTTCTTTAAACTACAGTGGCAGTGTGTAGAGAAATAAGAGAGGGCGGAGGTTGTCTGTGGAGATACATCAACTTGGAATACAGCTGTACCAACACAGTCCTTCCACTTACAGATTTCTGTGTAAAAAATATTCTCCTGCCATCCCTGAGTACCCTCCATCGCTACCTTCCCCCGCACCATCGGTTTTTTCAATTTTTCTGTAGGAAATAAATACTGCATTTTGCTCTTACAAGAGGATTTCATTTGTTGGACTGCATGTTTCATAAATTATGTAAAAGATGGCGTTAATTATTATTTTATTTTGAAGCCCGGATTCCTCAAAAAACTGTGTCATGGAGAAGATGGAAACTCCTGGTCTGACATATGAGCACAACAGAAAGAAATGTGTCTCTAATGTTTGATGAAATGGCAATAAAAAACATCTAGATTACAATCACCAAAGGGCTTAACCATCACAGGGAGATATCTGTTGCCAATCAGGCAATGGTTGTTATGGGTTAGGAGTGTCACATCGAAATGGAAACTATCAGACAATACATTCTGACCACTAGACACTATCTGGGACCCATTCTGACCACTAGACACTATCTGGACTCCCATTCTGACCACTAGACACTATCTGGACTCCATTCTGACCACTAGACACTATCTGGACTCCCATTCTGACCACTAGACACTATCTGACCAGTGGAGGCTGCATCCTGGAAGGCCATGTCCAGCATGCCTACTCCCTGGAAGGCCATGTCCAGCATGCCTACTCCCTGGAAGGCCATGTCCAGCATGCCTACTCCACTGGAAGGCCATGTCCAGCATGCCTACTCCCTGGAAGGCCATGTCCAGCATGCCTACTCCCTGGAAGGCCATGTCCAGCATGCCTACTCCCTGGAAGGCCATGTCCAGCATGCCTACTCCCTGGAAGGCCATGTCCAGCATGCCTACTCCCTGGAAGGCCATGTCCAGCATGCCTACTCACTCACAGAAAGAATGATAAATAAATACACCATGTGTAGAATGAGACCACAGCTTAGAACAATACATGGTGAAGTTAACAAACCAAACACCACAGTAACAGTGAACTGAATTGTTTCACTCCGGATATTACTTTTTTGGGAGCCTGATTCAGCCCTTTATCCACTAAGATTCAGCCCTTTATCCCAGGGATCATCAACTTGATTCAGCCCTTTATCCCAGGGATCATCCACTAGATTCAGCCCTTTATCCCAGGGATCATCCACTAGATTCAGCCCTTTATCCCAGGGATCATCCACTAGATTCAGCCCTTTATCCCAGGGATCATCCACTAGATTCAGCCCTTTATCCCAGGGATCATCCACTAGATTCAGCCCTTTATCCCAGGGGAACATCCACTAGATTCAGCCCTTTATCCCATCACTAGGATCATCCTCTAGATTCAGCCCTTTATCCCAGGGATCATCCACTAGATTCAGCCCTTTATCCCAGGGATCATCCTCTAGATTCAGCCCTTTATCCCAGGGATCATCCACTAGATTCAGCCCTTTATCCCAGGATCATCCACTAGATTCAGCCCTTTATCCCAGGGATCATCCACTAGATTCAGCCCTTTATCCCAGGGATCATCCACTGGATTCCCAGCCCTTTATCCCAGGGATCATCAACTAGATTCAGCCCTTTATCCAGGGATCATCCACTAGATTCAGCCCTTTATCCCAGGGACCATCAACTAGATTCAGCCCTTTATCCCAGTGGATCATCCACTAGATTCAGCCCTTTATCCCAGGGATCATCCACTAGATTCAGCCTTTTATCCCAGGGATCATCCACTAGATTCAGCCCCTTTATCCCAGGGATCATCCACTAGATTCAGCCGCTTTTAATCCCAGGGATCATCCACTAGATTCAGCCCTTTATCCCAGGGATCATCCACTAGATTCAGCCCTTTATCCCAGGGATCATCCACTAGATTCAGCCCTTTATCCCAGGGATCATCAACTTAGATTCAGCCCTTTATCCCAGGGATCATCCACTAGATTCAGCCCTTTATCCCAGGGATCATCCACTAGATTCAGCCGCGTGAAGATTTTCTCTTGAGCGGATAGTTGTGGGGGGCCGGAATATAATTACAATAATTTGTAGACTGCAAATTGGCTGCAAGAAGCCCGAACAGATATAATGTTTGACTAAAAATATAATCACTCAAACCTTGCTTATGATCAGGTACCTCTATTATGCATGGAGATACTTGAACTGATTTCTTACATACAAATCCCTTGGAGCTGATTTCCTGGTCTTTTTACTGTTTTATGTCCAACAAGAAAAAATAATTAAATTTAAATATGCCTCACAATAATGGGCAAATAGGAACTGCCCATGGGCCAAATTCGCCCCGCGAGTTGGGGGAACCCTGCTTTGTCCCTCACTGTCACTCAGAAACTAATTCCAATGTTGCCTGGTAATGGTTCAGAAACTAATTCCTCGCCTGTCACTCAGAAACTAATTCCAATGTTTGCTGGTAATGGTTCTCACTCACTGTCACTCAGAAACTAATTCCAATGTTGCCTGGTAATGGTTCTCCTCACTGTCACTCAGCACTCAGAAACTAATTCCAATGTTGCCTGGTAATGGTTCTCCTCACTGTCACTCAGAAAAACTAATTCCAATGTTGCCTGGTAATGGTTCTCCTCACTGTCACTCAGAAACTAATTCCAAAGTTGCCTGGTAATGGTTTCTCCTCACTGTCACTCAGAAACTAATTCCAATGTTGCTTGGTAATGGTTCTCCTCACTGTCACTCAGAAACTAATTACAATATTGCCTGGTAATGGTTCTCCTCCCTGTCACTCAGAAACTAATTCCAATGTTGCCTGGTAATGGTTCTCCTCCCTGTCACTCAGAAACTAATTCCAATGTTGCCTGGTAATGGTTTCTGTTCAAAAACAATACGATGTTGCAGGCAGCGGATGTTGAGGCCTGCACTGGAAGGGGTTGAGGGAGCTACTCCACATGCCTGCAGTGGAGCTGGAATGTCCTCCACCCAACGCCGTCTGCAGTGGAGCTGGAATGTCCTCCCACCCAACGCCATCTGCAGTGTGTGTAGAGTTTTGGAGGAGGCTGAGCTATGTCGCGGTGGGGATTGTGGCTCAGATAAATATTTCTGTGCCACTTGTGCCGTGAGAACACACAGCACTCCCAACATTGTCCACCAGTTGGAGTTACTGAAGGTAATACATTTTATGTTATGTCAACAAACCTGTCAACTTCTGGCTAAAAACCACAGAGCTTTTAAGCGGCAACTTAGATGAGAATTGCCCTCATGATGAATTTGAGACGGGGACTGGAATTACATTTCCAAATTAAATTAAATATTAAATTAAATCAAATTAAAGATGGTGGAGGAGCTTTTAAATTATAGTTTTTTTTTTGTTTATCTCAGGGTTTCTCAATCCTTTTGTTCTTGCCCAGCATTTACACACCTGATTCAACTAATCATCAGATAATTTAAGACAGTTTATTATTTGAGGCATACAAATGAACATTCTCAAATTAAAAACCTTTTGGATTTGTAGGCCTGTTTACACTTTATTATAGGCATACAGGAATTCACATTTGAGGAAAAAAGCTCAACTAAATTTGGTTTCAAGTAAATTATATGTTTAGCAAAAATAATGTAACAAGAAGAAGTACTAAAAAAAACTGAAGCAAGATTCAATACAATGTGATGAGTTACTGCTGTCGCATGCAACTGACTGTTAGCTCCCACCCTCTGGTTACTGTTGTTATAGACAAGTTTTACGCGCTGTATCCCGGGTGGCGCCATAACTTTACACAAATGCATTTCATTTCCGCCGGAAGTTGTTGGCACAACGTCTGCCGGTGTGTAAACACAGCGATGTCGACGCTAGCTTGGGAACACGGTTCTACTACTATGCCGCAACCCGTCAAGGAGCGGAGGGGGAGGAACTTGCAAGGGACTATTTTGGAAACTCTGGGCAACAGCATTGAAACCAAAGGCTTAGTGGTGTGCGAAAAGGAACCGTGGCTTGCAGCATCTCCCGATGGAGTGATAAAACAATGACATTCTGTTGGAGATCAAATCACCTGTGATGGGAAACAAGTCACTTGCAGAATTTTTGGCAACAAAGAACTGCGAAATCACAACTGTGGCAAACAGAGATAGGGTAGATTACCATATTGCCTGCAATGGTCCAAAAGGCTACTACATGCAGGTACAAATTGGGATGCACTTCACAGGGCTTCAGCACTCCAAGTTGGTGATCTGGAACAAAACTGAGCACCTAGAAATCGAAGTTACCCTACGACCAAGGCTTTGTCCAGGGGTATATCATAAGGCTGCGCACATTCTACTTTGCCCACATGCTCCTGAAAATTGTTGATGATTTTGTTGAGGGAAGGTTACAGTTCTGCAGTAAATATCTCAGCATTTTAAAACCAAAATAAACTGCCTTATGTAGGTCATGCCCACAGGAGCCAACAGATGTCCATTGTTTACATGATCTCTTTATGCTGTGCAATATATCAGTGTGCCTACTGTTTGAGTGAAAATAAAGTTTGATGTAATTTCAATCCTTAGAGTGCTACAATTTATTTTAACACAGTTCATAATTCATAGTAAGCTCATACTGTACATAAATAACACTGGATTAATTAATTGTTTTGAGGAAACTAAACAAATGGCTTCAACAAGAAGAGATGCATGTTTAATCTTAACAGGTATTAAAAAAGTAAAATACAAAAGCAGCCCACACAATTACATCACTATGAAAATATTCATATATAATATTAAAAATACAATGCACGCAGTATTTGTTGTGTTTATCTGTATTTAATGAACAACATGGCTGGGTGTTGGTAGACAGGGACACAGGGCAAGATTCTAAACCTCACTGATCAGTGGACTCTTCAGGTTAACTCTGGGCCAGCACAGATGGTTAAGATGTGTCCAGTTTCGGTGCCATGCTGATGGGAACATTCTGGGGATAAAATCTTAAACACCTTCAGTCTCTGGATTGCTCTTTCCACATGTATGCGGACATTGGCTACTCGCCTGGTGCGTGTCGTCTTCCTCATTGGTCAACTGATTGCGCCTGTAGGTGAAAGCAGGGATGTTCAAACTGACCCTTTCTCTCATCAAGCAAGTCTCGAATGGTGAACCCACGGTCCGCCATGACCTCATCACCAGCCCTCAGATAGTCTAGGAAACCACTGTCCATGGTGATAAACGTATCGCTGCTTCTGCCAGCATAGGCATCAGATATAAACATGATTAGCCCATTAGGGGCCACAGCGACGAGATATTTAACAGTGTTGCGTGATTTATACTGGCTGAAAGTGTCACTCCTTGAGTCGTGGTTTGTGGCTCTCTGCATGGCACTTCGGCACAGTCAATGATGCAGGTGGTTCGAGGGTAGTTCCTCTGAAACGACAAGGGCATGGTGGCATGAATGGTCTCTCTTGGAAGCCAGGGGATCAGGACTTTGAACTGTTCACCCATCACGTCAATCCAGTGACTAATCACAATGCTTGCCATGGATGTAGACACATTGAAGCGGTGAGCAATATCTCCTAATATTAGGTTTAGTTTAGTTTCATCAACGTCATAAGTATTTGGTCAACAACAGGAAGGGTAATTGATGGCTTACTGAAAGGCAACAACACCGTCACCAGGTGAAGAATTGAACATAAGCACTCCTTTATACAGCCGGGGACCTAGCATCATCAATGACCGTGGTGCTGTCACAGTAGGACCCATTTCTGCCTCGCACTGTGTGGCCTTGTCTACTTTAACAGACTGTGTTGAACAGTAAATGTGATCAATATGTGACGGATCCTCCCATTGGGTCTGGGCATCTCGAAATTTTGGGTGTAGCAGGCTCGGCCTCACAGACAGGCTGACAGGTTTCTGGAGCATCTAAAAAGGGGAAGAGAAAACATGGATGGAGCAAAATTAATGCAGGCATAGAGTCCTCTCACTACAAACATCACAATGGAAAAATGTGTACTACAACATTGCACTCACACGCACACACACAATCATCATCACAACAGCCTGCCACCTTGCATTGTATTTATGATGTAGACTAAGGCACACGCAGGCAGGCACACACACACACACACACACACACACACACACACACAACACACACACACACAATTAATGATGTAGCTATCGTGGGCATTGTTTGTCCCATCTCCAAAACAATCAAACTGCCTCAGCAAAATACCGGTAGCAATGTTATGTATGACAACTTCTCATAATTAACAGTATTGTCAGCTTCATAGCTAAAGTTGCTGAACTTACCCTCAGATTCAAGTCTGCGTTTGTTTATCTGGGAGGAGGCAGTGGTCCGCTGGGTGAGGTGATGCCTAATTTGGCTGGGGAGGGTGATTGTATCCCAACCACAACTCTGGGAAAGGATTATCCTTGGTAGGTTTTGGTCAACAAAGTGATAGTAACAAACAAAAACGTTGAGGGGGTGGTTTCTTTAGATTCAATACCTTCAGCCAGGTCCTTGATTCCGAGTCGGTCTCAGGCTTGCGAAAAAATTTAAACAATGGAGCGCATGGACATTGCCTCTTCGTAGCTGGTTTGTGGTCGTAGCACTCTCTATCTAACCACTCGTTCAGGTGCTTTCTCAAGTTTTTGCAACCAACTACCGCACACGTCATTCCGGAACCACTTTCTTTCATGTTGTAATTGTAATTTTTATATCCTCTTTGTCACTGCGATATCAGTGCTTTGTCGGCACAACGGAGCTAGCTAGCAAAAAACCCAGCCCGGCAGAAAACGGAAGTGGATTGCATCGACGGGAGGAGTTCAGGAAGTAGAGCGAAACGGCTCAAAAACCTGTCTATTGATGCCAATGTAACAGGGACAGACACTCTTCCTCCACTACTATAAGGTATAGATGCCAATGTAAACAGGGGACAGACACTCTTCCTCCCTACTATAAGTATAGATGCCAATGTAACAGGGGACAGACACTCTTCCTCCACCACTATAAGGTATAGATGCCAATGTAACAGGGGACAGACACTCTTCCTCTATCTGTCTCCAAGAGGGTGAACCTGTTGTTGTATTTAGCCGTACCGACACAGCCTTTAACTGAGATGCCCAGTAATACAACTGGAGGTCAGGTAGAGCTCTCCTTATGAGGATGGTTAGCATAACGTTGTGAGTTTCACTCTGGGGGGGGGGGGGGGAAACCTTCCTATTAAGTTGTTAAAAAAACATTGGGAATAGGAAAAGGGCAAGGTTTGAAAAAGGGACAATAATTTTGGTAATATATTCATCTTTACACAATTGACCCCGCCCAACAAGAGAAATGGGTCAATCCCACCATCTATCCAATTCTTCCCCGACCTTTTTGAGAAGTGGAGTGTAGTTCAGTTGATACGTCTTTCATCATTTCAGAAGCAATTTGCAATCCACAGAAATGAGAAACCTTCCTATTAAGTTGTTTGAAAAAAACATTGGGAATAGGAAAGGGCAAGGTTTGAAAAAGGGACAAGAATTTTGGTAATATATTCATCTTTACACAATTGACCCGCCCAACAAGAGAAAATGGGTCAATCCCACCATCTATCCAATTCTTCCCCAACCTTTTTGAGAAGTGGAGTGTAGTTCAGTTGATACGTCTTCATCATTTCAGAAGGAATTTGCAATCCAAGATATGTCATTTTCCGAGGTCTCCATGAAAACGGCTGGTCTAAGATTGGGTTCTGCATAGCTGCCCTGTTAAAAGGCATAATTATAGTCTTCGATAGGTTGATTTTATATCCTGAAAAGATCCCATATTCTTTCAGGATGTCAACTAATGCTCGGAGTGACATTTCTGGTTTAGTGAGGTAAAGCGAAATGTCTTCATTATATAGAGAGACCAGATGTTGGCACCCACCTATAGGAACACCATGGATGGATGGATGAGATCTAGAAGCTTCTGCCAGTGGCTCTATAGGAACAGCATGGCTGAATGGATGAGATCTAGAAGCTTCTGCCAGTGGCTCTATAGGAACACCATGGATGGATGGATGAGATCTAGAAGCTTCTGCCAGTTGCTCTATAGGAACACCATGGATGGATGGATGAGATCTAGAAGCTTCTGCCAGTGGCTCTATAGGAAACACCATGGATGGATGGATGGATGAGATCTAGAAGCTTCTGCCAGTGGCTCTATAGGAACAGCATGGATGGATGGATGAGATCTAGAAGCTTCTAGCCAGTGGCTCTATAGGAAACACCATGGATGGATGGATGAGATCTAGAAGCTTCTTGTCACGGTTTTCGGCCGAGGGCAGCTCCTCCTCCTTGTTCGGGCAGGTTTTGCCGGTCGTCGTCTCCGGAGTACTAGCTGCCACCGCTCGATGTTTTCTGTTTGACTAGTTTTGTCTGTTAGCCACACCTGTCTTGTGTTATGTCTAATTAAGCACCCTATTTAGTTTCCTTGTTTGTTAGTGTAGTGTTGTGTGTAATTGTTTCGTGTTAGGTGTCATTTCGTAGCTGTGTTTGGTACGCCACTACTATATTGCTTACTTCTCGGTTTGAGAAGAGTTTTGCGCGCCTGTTTATGCGCGCTTGTATTTTTACGCCTGTGTGCGTTTTGCCTCTGGCTGTTTTGGATTATTGCCTCGCACTTTCCAGTAAAGTTTATTGGACTATCAAATCTGCTTCTGCACCTGATTCCACACCACACCATTTCTACACGGCCCTGACAGAATTACACACCTCTTCGATGGAATCAGCAGGAGCACAAGTCGACAGCGTGGAGGAAACGTCCTCCAGGGACAGGAAAACATCGCATCAATCGGATCGGGCACGCGTTGGAGGGCGTCATGGACACTCTTCGGCGCTGGGAGATCAGCGGTGTTCCCACAGCCCCACCGGTCGCTTCATCACCACCAGAGAACCTGCCTACTCATCCACCGGAACCCAGTGGGATTCGGCTCTCGCTCCCGAGGGCGTACGACGGCTCCGCTGCCGGGTGTCAGGGTTTCCTTTTGCAAGTGGAGCTCTACCTGGCCACTATACACCCGGCGCCCTCGGGATACGAGGAGCGTTTTCCGCCCTCATCTCCTGTCTCACCGGCAAGGCGTTTGGAGTGGGCCAACGCCGAATGGAGGGGAATAGACTCCGCCACAGTCACCTATGCGGAGTTCTCCCGCCGCTTTCGTGCGGTCTTTGACCATCCACCAGAGGGAAAGAGCGGCGGGGGAACGTCTATTCCACCTCCGACAGGGGATGAGGAGCGCTCAAGAATTCGCACTGGAGGTCCGGACTCTAGCGGCTGACGCGGGGTGGAATGAGAGGGCCCTCATAGACCATTTTAGGTGTAGCCTTAGGGAGGACGTCCGCAGGGAGTTAGCGTGTAGGGACGCTACTTTACTTAACTTTTGACCAGCTTGTGGACATGGCTATTCGTCTGGACAACCTACTCACGACCCGCGGGCGTCCCAGATGGGGGCCCTCCCCATTCCACCCTCCAGCACCTCCGAGCTGAGTCCGATGGAGCTCGGAGGGGCTGGCGCTAGAACGAAAAGAGGAAGGAACCCGAGGGGAGCAGTCTCCTGCCACCAAGTGTGGCCGCGGAGGGCACACCGCGGCTAGGTGCTGGGGAGGGTTCCCTGAGGAGGGAGATGGCAGGCCATACAGTGGGGAGTCCTCCCAGGTGAGTAGGCGCCTACTTACCCAGAGCTTTCTGTCGTCCACTTTTACATTGCCTGTTTGTTTTCCACAGGTTGCACCTCGTTCCCAGCATAAGGCGCTAGTCGATTCAGGCGCAGCTGGGAATTTTATAGATCGCAAATTTTGTGTTAAGTTACGGGATTCCCCTCCTTCCAGTCGATAAACCTTTCCCCGTACATGCTTTAGATAGTCGTCCGTTAGGATCTGGGTGGATTGGGGAGCTCACAAGCGCCACTTAGGATGATGACGCAGGGGGGTCATTAGGAGACGATTCAACTCTATCTGATTGACTCTCCTGCGTATCCGGTGGTACTGGGGCTTCCCTGGTTGACCACCCATGATCCTACTATTTCGTGGCGAGAGAAGGCTCTTCAAGGGTGGTCTGCTCAGTGTGAGGGGTTTTGTCTGGGTGTTTCCGTAGGGGCGACCTCGGTGGAGAGTCCGAACCAAATGCCAGCACTGCGCACTTCCTCCTGAGTAAGAGGATTTGGCACTCGTGTTTAGTAAGACCCGAGCGGCAAGGTTGCCACCTCATAGACAGGGGGATTGTGCGATAGACCTCCAGACAGGAGCAGCGCTCCCGCGGAGCCATGTGTATCCTTTGTCACAGGAGGAGAAAAGGGCAATGGAGACGTACATTGCCGAGTCTCTGAGACAGGGATACATACGGACCTCTACTTCTCCCGCGTCCTCAAGCTTC
The DNA here is from genome assembly GCA_036851935.1 of Coregonus suidteri. Lineage (NCBI taxonomy): Eukaryota > Metazoa > Chordata > Actinopteri > Salmoniformes > Salmonidae > Coregonus > Coregonus suidteri. The sequence goes on along the minus strand of CM072257.1, from coordinate 4,029,584 downwards.
TTTTTGTGAAGAAGAAGGATGGAGGTCTGCGTCCGTGTATTGATTACCGCGGTCTCAATCAGGTGACTGTTAAATATAGTTATCCACTCCCGCTGATTGGGACTATGACGGAGTCATTGCACGGGGCACGGTTCTTCACAAAATTGGACCTCAGGAGCGCATATAATTTGGTGCGCATTAGGGAGGGCGATGAGTGGAAGACAGCATTTAGTACTACATCCGGCATTACGAGTATCTGGTCATGCCATATGGGTTAATGACTGCTCCATCAGTCTTCCAATCGTTTTTTGTAGATGAAATTTTCCGGGACATGCAGGCGCAGGGGGTGGTGGTGTACATTGATGATATTCTTGTGTACAGCCCTACTCGGGCCGAGCATGTAGCCCTGGTGCGCAGGGTATTGAGGAGACTGTTGGAGCATGACCTATATGTCAAGGCTGAGAAATGTCTGTTCTTTCAGGAGTCAGTTTCCTTTTTGGGGTACCAGTTGTCTGCGTCAGGGGTGAGAATGGAGGTGGACCGAGTGTCCGCCGTGCGTAATTGGCAAACCCCAACGACAGTTAAAGAGGTGCAGCGGTTTTTGGGGTTTTGCGAATTACTACCGGAGGTTTATCCGGGGGTTTTGGTCAGGTGGCAGCTCCCATCACGTCTCTTCTGAAGGGGGGTCCGGTGCGCTTGCAGTGGTCGGCTGAGGCGGACAGGGCTTTTGGAAAACTGAAGGACCTGTTTACCTCGGCTCCGGTGTTGGCGCACCCGGATCCCACTTTTACCGTTTCAAGTTGAGGTAGACGCGTCCGAGGCCGGTATTGGGGCCGTTCTATCTCAACGCTCGGGTACACCACCTAAGCTCCGCCCCTGTGCTTTTTATTCTAAGAAGCTCAGTCCGGCGGAGCGGAATTATGACGTAGGGGACAGGGAGCTGTTAGCCGTAGTCCAGGCCCTAAAGGGTGGAGGCATTGGCTTGAGGGGGACTCAGCACCCTTTCCTTATTCTGACCGATCACCGTAACCTGGAATATATTCGGGGCCGCTAGGAGACTAAATCCTCGCCAGGCTCGATGGACTATGTTTTCTCGCCCGGTTTGTGTTAAGATCACTTACATCCCTGGGTCCCAGAACGGGAAGGCAGATGCTCTGTCCCGCCGGTATGACGCAGAGGAGAGGTGCGTGGAGTCCATTCCCATAATACCGGAGTCGTGTCTGGTGGCACCGGTGGTGTGGGAGGTCGATGCGGAGATCGAGCGGGCGTTACGTACCGACCCTAGTCCTCCACAGTGTCCGGTGGGTCGGACGTACGTCCCGCTCGAGGTCCGGGATCGGTTGATTTATTGGGCTCACACGTCTCCCTCCTCTGGACATCCGGGTATTGGCCGGACGGTTGCACTGCCTTAGTATGAAGTACTGGTGGCCAACATTAGCCAGGGATGTGAGGGTTTATGTCACCTCCTGCTCAATATGTGCCCAGTGTTAAGGCACCCAGACATTTGCCCAGGGGTAAATTACAGCCCCTGCCCGTTCCACAGCGACCCTGGTCTCATCTATCGTGGATTTTTGTTACCGATCTTCCCTCCTCTCAGGGGAATACCACCATCCTGGTCGTTGTGGATCGGTTCTCTAAGGCCTGTCGTCTCCTTCCCATGCCGGGTCTTCCTACTGCCCTACAGACCGCTGAGGCTCTATTTACTCACGTCTTCCGGCATTACGGGTACCCGAGGATATAGTGTCTGATCGAGGCCCCCAGTTTACCTCCAGAGTCTGGAGAGCATTTATGGAAACGTTTGGGGGGTCTCGGTGAGCCTTACCTCGGTTACCACCCGGAGAGCAATGGGCAGGTCGAAAGAGTCAAACCAGGATGTGGGTAGGTTTCTGAGGTCATATTGTCGGGAACCGCGGCCGGAGGAGTGGGCGAGATATGTGCCCTGGGCCGAGATGGCACAGAAATCTCTCCGCCACTCCTCCACTAGACTAACCCTTTTCAGTGTGTCTTAGGGTATCAGCCGGTTCGAGGGCCCCCGCTGTGGATGAGTGGGTAAGGCGCTCGCGAGGAGACGTGGAACGCTGCTCATGTCCATCTGCAGCATGCCCTACGTCGACAAAAAGACGAGCGCCGACCTACGCCGCAGTGAGGGGGCCAGTGTACGCCACCTGGAGATCGAGTCTGGCTCTCAACCAGAAACCTACCCCTCCGCCTGCCCTGCCGGAAGCTGGGTCGGCGGTTTGTGGGGGCCTTTTAAAGTCCTGAGGAGATTGAATGAGGTGTGTTACAGGTTAGAACTACCTATTGATTACAAGAATATTAACCCCTCATTCCATGTGTCTCTCCTCAGGCCGGTGGTAGCTGGTCCACTCCAGGACTTCGAGATTGAGGGGAGACTCCTCCGCCCCCGTTGGAGATCGAGGGGGCTCCGGCGTACACTTTTCGGACCATCCTGGATTCCAGACGCCGGATGGGGGTTCTCCCAATATCTCGTGGAGTGGGAGGGGTACGGTCCGGAGAAGCGGTGCTGGGTGCCGAGGAGGGATATTCTGGATCCGTCCCTGATGACCGAATTCCATCGTGGTCATCCTACGCGCCCGGCGCCGCCCCCTCCTGGGCGTCCCCCCGAGGCCGGAGTCGGGGGGGTACTGTCACGGTTTTCGGCCCGAGGCAGTCTCCTCCTCCTTGTTCGGGCAGGTTTCGCCGGTCGTCGTCTCCGGAGTACTAGCTGCCACCGCTCGATGTTTTCTGTTTGACTAGTTTTTGTCTGTTAGCCACACCTGTCTTGTGTTATGTCTAATTAAGCACCCTATTTAGTTTCCTTGTTGTTAGGTAGTGTTGTGTGTAATTGTTTCGTGTTAGGTGTCATTTCGTACCTGTGTTTGGTACGCCACTACTATATTGCTTACTTCTCGGTTGAGAAGAGTTTTGCGCGCCTGTTTATGCGCGCTTGTATTTTTTATAACGCCTGTGTGCGTTTTTTTGCCTCTGCGGCTGTTTTTGGATTATTGCCTCGCACTTTTCCAGTAAAGTTTATTGGACTATCAATCTGCTTCTGCACCTGATTTCCACACCACACCATTTCTACACGGCCCTGACACTTCTGCCAGTGGCTCTATAGCCAAAGAAGAAAGGAGAGGACTAGCGGGGCAACCCTGTCTTGTGCCACGTGATCGGGAGAACTGGGAGGAAACATTTCCATTAGTCAGGATCTGAGCTACCGGACATTTGTACAGTAATCTAACCAGACCTACATACTTAGGTCCAATATTCATCCTCTGTAAAACTTCACAAACAGTAGTTCCATCTAGGTGGGTCAAAGTTTTTTCCTCATATAATGGATGCCGAAGCCGCTACAGGTTCTTGGTCATTCTCTAACATTATGAATAGTAATAATCATCTTCTGATATGTATCAGGGGACATGAGGGTCTTCTTACAAAGCTGTTTGGTCCATAGCAACCAGTCAGGAGAGAACCTATCTAGTAGTCTAAGAGCTTTGGGTTTTGCAAGATTGGTTTCTCGTAGAGAAGTGTCAATAAAGATATTGGGTCTAAAATGACCCACAAAGCAGATGATCTTTCCAGGAGCAGTGGCGGCTCCTGAAAAAAATTCTCACGAGCGGGGGCAATTTTTTCTGATGATTTAGGTGACCTACACCCCCCCAAAAAAAAAACAAAATTTTTTTTTGAAAAAAAGACAAGTTGCTCCAGCAACAAACATGTAAGGACAGGGGCAAGCCATATAAAGGCCAATACAGAAGCATTTTATGACTGATCTCAAACAGTAGTTGCTTTACAGGGTTGGTGGAGCCCTCATTTTCATTTCTTTGCCTCCCCCTCCCCCCCCGCGCAAAAGCTAACTCAAACACTCCGCAAAACTTACACACACTGGATTCGCCGGCTGAGGATGTGAGCGGGGGTTCTTGCTAATGTCGTAGTAAATATATGTGTATAGTGAATAATGGAATATGATATGTGAGTAAAATGTTGTGCTAAGATATTAGGTCAGGAGCTGGTATAAGTTCTGTTCCTATCCCAATACAATGACAAAAGGGTCCTATCTTGTCGGCCTTGATCAGCAGGTTGGCCTAAGGACCAACACCCAAGCCATAGGCCTCTCAGTTTCTTCCAACTCACGAGTTCTTGCTCTGAGGACACACACACACACACACACAAACACAACACACACACACATCATCACTGTTAAACACACACTCACACACACACACACACAACACACACACACACACACACATCACACACACAAACATCATCACTGTTAAACACACACACACCACACACACCAAAAATCCCCTCTCTTAGGCTGAACATTTGAAGAAAGAGAAACCCGAACTCAGAGCCAATGCAACAGTTGACAGTAGCCGGGAGGTCACTCGCCCAACTCATCAGGAACAATCAGAAGATCAGAAAACTGACTAGATTCAACGTACTTCATTTATTGAAATAAAATGTATGCACGCAATGTTTCGGGGCTCTTTCAGATAATGATAATAATAATATGCCATTTTAGCAGGACGCTTTTATCCAAAGAGACTTACAGTTCATGCAGTGGATACATTTTTGTGTATTGGGTTGGTTCCGGGGATCGAACCCACTACATTGGCGTTACAAGCGCCGTGCTCTCTACCGCTGAGCTACAGAAAGTGGATACTCATGGATGCGCATCATCGCAATTGTAAAATGTCAACCACAATTGGAGAAACAACGTCATTTTGGGAGAAAAGTTATTGACATGTAAACTATTGTAGATGCGACTGCCTAACTAAATAACACATGTTTAGCTGGCTAGAATAGCATCTAGCTAAATGTGGGGCAAACAATCTCAGTTATTTACCGTTAATTTGAGGGATTGGTGTGAAAGGAAATCGAGGTACATAGTGATAACCTTTACGCTATACTGTATTGACAAAATTATCGCAATATCTTGGAGCTAGTTGGCTGTACCTGCCCCACCAAAACAACCATTATCGTTCCTTCATAGCTGGTTCCAATCTTCTCACATTGGGAGCCAATTTGTTTCAAGCACTTTTATTTCCATGCACTGATCAACACTCGTCTCATGGCTTTATGATCCCTCTGCAAACAGACATATGGTGACCGCAATAAAATCACACAGTAATCGAATCGCCAATACGTATCATAGAATCATGAGACTCGCCAATGCATATATCTTAGCGTGAGGGTCCTGGCAATTCCCAGCCCAAAGTTCATTTGCCACAACAAAATCTCCTTCGCCTAAGCAAAACCTGATGTCTTCTACAAAAACGGCAATGCGTCTCCAAGCAATGTTTATACTGTTTTGAAGTTTCTCTGGCATCTCCACTTTCCAAGATATATGCCCACATGTACATATTTTGGTAAGTGATGCAAATTAGTGACAACTATGTAGGGCCAGGGATGTAAATATATATGTAGCTCCCTAAAGAGTTTGACGAACGGGTCGTGCACCGATTTCCGTATCTTTAGCCGAAAAAACTGCCTTTTTATACCATATCCACCTGTCCAAAGTCTTACTTGGGCTCAGTTCTCCCGAAACTTGTGTTTCAACACAAATCATCGTTTGGCGGCGGGGCGTTAGCCCGTATCCCTCATCCAGTTTATGGCATGTTATTTTTTTGTTCGTACCCAATTTTTTGGAATCTCGGGGGGTAGGACTTTTCCCCTTTAGTAGAAACCGTTGAATTATTAAAAATTTGGGCTGGGGGGTCCTAATTTTTTCGTTGCCAATTTTTTCTTTGTTTGCCGACAAAAAAGGAAATTTTTTCAAAGACACAAACGAGTTGCACTGAAGCCTGCCCCTTTTTTACAAATTAAAAAGG
>CM072257.1:3999022-4023268 GCA_036851935.1 Coregonus suidteri | reverse complement strand
GGGACAAACACACATACAGATACAACAGAAAAAGAGGGGACAAAACAAGGAGGAAGGGAAACAGAAAAGGGAGAGACAAGCTGCCCACATAACAGCTGGAGGGTGGGTTGGGGTGGTCCCAGGAGGGGTTGGAGGGTGTGTTGGTGTGGTCCCAGGAGGGGTTGGAGGGTGGGTTGGTGTGGTCCCAGGAGGGGTTGGAGGGTGGGTTGGGGTGGTCCCAGGAGGGGTTGGAGGGTGGGTTGGTGTGGTCCCAGGAGGGGTTGGAGGGTGGGTTGGGTTGGTCCCAGGAGGGGTTGGAGGGTGGGTTGGGGTGATCCCAATAGGGGTTGGAGGGTGGGTTGGGGTGGTCCCAGGAGGGGTTGGAGGGTGGGTTGGGGTGGTCCCAGGAGGGGTTGGAGGGTGGGTTTGGGGTGGTCCCAGGAGGGGTTGGAGGGTGGGTTGGGGTGGTCCCAGGAGGGGTTGGGGGGTGGGTTGGGGTGGTCCCAGGAGGGGTTGGGGGTGGGTTGGGGTGGTCCCAGGAGGGGTTGGAGGGTGGGTTGATGCAGCTCAGGTGGGTGATTGTACAGTACCAGTCAAAAGTTGGCTGGTAACTCTAATGAACTTATCCTCTGCAGCAGAGGTAACTCTGGGTCTTTCCTTTGGCGGTCCTCATGAAAGCCAGATCATAGCGCTTGATGGTTTTTGCAACTGCACTGGAAGAAACTTTTGAAGTTCTTGGCATTTTCCGGATTGACTGACCTTCATATCTTAAAGTAATGGACTTTTGTTACTCTTTGCTTATTTGAGCTATTCTTGCCGTAACATGGACTTGGTATTTTACCAAATAGGGCTATCTTCTGTATACCCCCCCTACCTTGTCACAACACAACTGATTGGCTCAAACACATTAAGAAGGAAAGAAATTCCACAAATTCACTTTTAAGAAGCCACACCTGTTAATTGAAATGCATTCCAGATGACTACCTCATGAAGCTGGTTGAGAGAATGCCAAGAGTGTGCAAAGCTGTCATCAAGGCAAAGGGTGGCTACTTTGAAGAATCTCAAATATAAAATATTGTTTAACACTTTTTTGGTTACTACATGATTCCATATGTGTCATTTCATAGTTTTGATATCTTCACTGTTATTCTACAATGTCGAAAATAGTCAAAATAAAGAAAAACCCTTGAATGAGTAGGAGTGTCCAAACTTTTGACTGTTTCACGGAATCATGGCTCTCTCCGGATATACTGTCCCCGTCCATAAAGCCAGCTGGGTTCTCAATACATCATGTAGATGGGAATAATATATTATATATATATTCCATATTCTCTCCATATATTCTATTGAATCTGTCGACAACATTCTAACTGAAAGGTACACTGTATTTAAAGGGATGGCCGAAGATAAATGCGCTAAAAACCCCATTGAATGAAAACTCCACGAGAAAATCTGTTGGCCAGCAAGTGGGAGGGTTTTCAGCTGTTGAATGACGTTTATTCAGAGGTAGCCACACCTGAAGAGAAGTCTGAATACCAAATACTGAGAAGTGGGTCCATTTCTACGTCGGGATCAGGCCCTAAATTAAGTGAGTTAACGTTCTAATGTTAATTATGATTTCTAATATTGTGTCTGGTTTCATCCATCAGATGCCTGTGATCTCACACTGGACCCAAACACAGCATACAGATATCTATCTCTGTCTGAGGAGAACAGAAAGGTGACATGTAGGAGAATGATGAAGCAGCCGTATCCTGATCACCCAGAGAGATTTATGGACCGTGGAAATGAGCTTTGTAGAGAGGGTCTGACTGGGCGCTGTTACTGGGAGGTAGAGTGGAGTGGAAGCGATACTTACATAGGAGTGACATATAAAGGAATCAGCAGGGTAGGAGCGCTTAGAGACTGTGGGCTTGGATACAATGACAAGTCCTGGAGTCTGTTCTGCCCTAAAAACACTTTCTGGCACAATAATAAGTCCACTACCATAGACGTCCCCTCCTCCAGCTCCCACAGAGTAGGAGTGTATCTGGACTGGCCAGCCGGCACTCTGTCCTTCTACAGAGTCTCCTCTGACACGCTGACCCACCTGTACACATTCCACTCCACATTCACTGAGCCCCTCTATCCAGGGTTTTATGTTTGGTATGATGGGGACTCAGTGTCCCTATGTCAAACACAACATGATGTTTCACTCTAATCATGGTCATGTTCAGTAAGACACACTGGAGCAACAATGTAGAATATCTCTCTAGTGTGTAAACATATGATTGTAAATATTCATGAATACACACCACTGAAGATGACAGACATTGTCAACTAGAGACATTCATTAATAGAATGAATCACCACACTGTGTTGTAAAAACTGGTTTCATTTATAAATCATTGATCTTGTTGTTATTGGGCTTCTTGGTGGACTTAAAGGACATTTTTCCCCAGAACCACTAGTCAATGCTGAAAGGTTCAGGTTCCACAGGAGACATCAGGAAGAGGGAGAATCAGTAACAATGTTTGCTGCTGCATTAAAGAAACTACCAGAACACTGAGTTTAATGCTGTTCTAAATGACATCATTAGAGACAGACTAGTATGTGGGCTACGGAGTGAAGCTACACAAAAGAGACTGTTGACTGAAAGTCATCTGACCTTGGCAAAGGACATTGAAATCAGTGTGTCCATGGAACTAGCTGCTAAAGAGGCTCACCAGTTGAGTTCATCAGGAACTTAGTGGGTTCATCTAACAATCCTAATCATCAGCTGATACATTTTAATCTCATACACAGGGTAAACCTTCCACCTAGAAAACATCATTTAATGAACATATTAACCTCTCTTCTGTGTGATCTATGTAATCAAGGTGCCTTTGGCTCCTTTATGCATATTCATATGTAGCAAAGAACTATTGACAGCTGGTTACCATAAAATAACTACTGCAGTGGGTTTTACCCAACAGATTGCCCATTCATGATCATTTAGTGCAAATGTGTACCTTACTGATTTTATTATAATAACTGTATTTACCTGCAATAACTAGTTTCCATAATATACTGATGTATATTTTAACAGTATTGTGTCTCTAGCTGTATAACCATTCCTGCTGCTATTTGTTCTGATATATATTTTAACAGTATTCTGTCTCTAGCTGTATAACCATTCCTGCTGCTATTTGTTCTGATATACACTACCGTTCAAAAGTTTGGGGTCATTTTGAAATGTCCTTGTTTTCGATTTTTTTGTCCATTAAAGTAACATCAAATTGATCAGAAATACAGTGTAGACATTGTTAATGTTGTAAATGGCTATTGTAGCTGGAAACTGCAGATTTTTAATGGAATATCTACATAGGCGTACAGAGGCCCATTATCAGCAACCATCAATCCTGTGTTCTAATGGCACGTTGTGTTTGCTAATCCAAGTTTATCATTTTAAAAGGCTAATTGATCATTAGAAAACCATTTTGCAATTATGTTAGCACAGCTGAAAACTGTTGTGCTGATTAAAGAAGCAATAAAACTGGCCTTCTTGACACTAGTTGAGTGTCTGGAGCATCAGCAATGGTGGGTTCGATTACAGGCTCAAAATGGCCAGAAACAAATAACTTTCTTCTGAAACTCGTCAGTCTATTCTTGTTCTGAGAAATGAAGGCTATTCCATGCGAGAAATTGCCAAGAAACTGAAGATCTCGTACAACGCTGTGTACTACTCCCTTCACAGAACAGCGCAAACTGGCTCTAACCAGAATAGAAAGAGGAGTGGGAGGCCCCGGTGCACAACTGAGCAAGAGGACAAAATACATTAGAGTGTCAAGTTTGAGAAACAGACGCCTCACAGGTCCTCAACTGGCAGCTTCATTAAATAGTACCCGCAAACACCAGTCTCAACGTCAACAGTGAAGAGGCGACTCCGGGATGCTGACCTTCTAGGCAGAGTTGCAAAGAAAAAGCCATATCTCAGACTGGCCAATAAAAATAAAAGATTAAGATGGGCAAAAAGAACACAGACACTGGACTTTTTTCTTTGTAACTCTGCCTAGGTCAGCATCCCGGAGTCGCCTCTTCACTGTTGACGTTGAGACTGGTGCTTTGTGGGTATTAGGGGTTTTATTTACTCCACCCAACACAAACACATTTATATATATACAAAAGGGATGTAACCCAAACAAAGAGCGAGGTGTAACCTCTACACAGGACGAGAATGCACAATACTCGGTATGTAAACTGTAATACAATGTACTCACCAGACCAACAGACATGGGACAATAATGGACAAGGACAATGGGGAATAGAGGGCCCATATATACACATACTAATCAGGGGGAATGGGGAACAGAGGGCCCATATATACACATACTAATCAGGGGGAATGGGGAACAGAGGGCCCATATATACACATACTAATCAGGGGGAATGGGGAACAGAGGGCCCCATATATACACATACTAACCAGGGGGAATGGGGAACAGAGGGCCCAAATATACACATACTAATCAGGGGGAATGGGGAACAGAGGGCCCAAATATACACATACTAACCAGGGGGAATGGGGAATAGAGGGCCCATATATACACATACTAATCAGGGGGAATGGGGAACAGAGGGCCCATATATACACATACTAATCAGGGGGAATGGGGAACAGAGGGCCCATATATACACATACTAACCAGGGGGAATGGGGAATAGAGGGCCCATATATACACATACTAACCAGGGGGAATGGGGAACAGAGGGCCCATATATACACATACTAATCAGGGGGAATGGGGAACAGAGGGCCCAAATATACACATACTAACCAGTGGGAATGGGGAACAGAGGGCCCATATATACACATACTAACCAGGGGGAATGGGGAACAGAGGGCCCATATATACACATACTAACCAGGGGGAATGGGAACCAGGTGTGCTAATGAGACAAGACAGTCCGGGGGTTGGCGGTAATGATCCATGTCAGTGGCGCCTAGAAAGCCGGGGACGTAGACCTCCGGAGCTGGTGAACGGAATGAGCAGCAGTACCGGGGGAATCCGTGACACTACAGATGGGCTGTCAACCAATCAACATTTCGCAGATCATTACAGGCGTCAGGAAACACAAAATGTGGCGCATAACTTGATTGACTTGCCACATTTTCTGTCCAGAGATACTGAGAAATAACAACCAGGAAAGATAAATCATAGAAAGATATGTTTATTTTACATATTACAATAATTGTATAGCCTAGGTTTCATTTACAAACAGACACATTCACTACATTTGTTCCATTATTCACCAAATTACTTATTATTTTCAGTAAACTCTAATTCTAAAATATTTACACTGCTAGTTTTACACAATATATTTTATATATATATATGTCATTTATATAATGATCAATATATAACCATATAATATCTATAGCATTTACTATATAGACACACACACACACACCTAAAGTGAAGAAGGTGAGATTGGCTGTTACACCAGCTAAGGAGGAGAAGGTGAGATTGGCTGTTACACCAGCTAAGGTGAAGAAGGTGTGATTGTCTGGAAGACCAACAAAGTCCCCTGTCCCCGAGGTGAAGAGGACACCTCCAGTCTATGGGTCTGGTCCCCTTGCCAGGGCCAGATATTACCTGGATTGCCATCAATACCTCCATGCTTTGTTTATGAGGTCACACGTGAAGAAGTACAAAGAGGTCATCATCAAGAGGTAAGGTAGTAGAAGTATGTGATAAGAGTGATTGTTTTTTAGACTTGAGATTATAATTCAGTTGATATGCCATACCATACCATATATCTACAATGTAGGATCATAGGTTTGTGTGATTTCTATGTACTTTCAGAGAAAAGGAGTTAGTGCAGGAAAAAGATGGCCCCTTGTCCCAACCGGTGGAGACAGAGGTCTTTCAGACCTTTTCCTGGAGTGAGACTCTGGCGTGGGGCAGAGGAGAAGGCACCTTTGATGACCACCTGTTAGAGGGCAACCCTTCCCCAGGCCAGAAACCTCAAAGTAGACCTCATCAAAGGAAGAGAAATCCCCACAATGTGAGGATTAACCCAATATCATCTTAACACTAGATGTCCAATATCAATCATTTCACAATTTCACAAATGTTGTATATAGTTGTACCGTTTCTACAAGTAAATTAGTAAAGTAAGTACGCCTCTGACATGTAAGCCTTGTCCGAGACAAATGACTAAACTAAGAGAAGAAACCTTCTAATGTCTCCTCTTTTCAGAGACGACTTTCAACGTAAGAAGCAGGACCTCCTTGACAGAGGGACATGGATGGTGCTGTCAATGGCCTTGTTCACCAGCAGGCAAAATAAAATGAAGTTTGTACCAACATGCCTGGAGATGGAGCTGTGGAGGGGAGGATGCTGTGAGAAGATGTTCTTCACTCTGAACTCCATGGCCATCTGCCTATGTTCTGATGCCACTAGAGGACATGTTAACAGGTTGAGGGTCGGCAATGATACCCAGATCATGAAGTGGAAGAAACAGGCTGAGGTAAGTGTGAGTCTTAAACATATGTAAACACAATTTTGATTCAGCCTATTTCATAATTCTGTTATTTCAAGGTGATTACACAGGCTACCTTATTTATGAGTACAATGAGTGGTTATTACGTGTATGTCAGTAATGTCAATGTTAATTCCAGATTAAGATATTTAAGAGGAGACTGGCCTATTCACAGGAGGAAACTGTGATGTACGGAACGTTCTCAATGACCTGGGACAATGTCCAAACATGTCCAAAATGTGTGATCTAACATTATATTTATTATTGTGATGGTTCAGTAAAACAAGAATATATCTTCCAAATGGCATTTCCCATATACAGTGCATTCGGAAAGTATTCAGACCCCTTCCCTTTTTCCACATTTTGTTACATTACAGCGTTATTTAAAAATTAAAAAAAATCCTCATATATCTACACACAATACCCCATAATGATGAAGCGAAAACAGGTTTTTAGAAATGTTTGCAAATGTATTAAAAATAAAAACTGAAATGCCTTATTTACAGATGTATTCAGACCCTTTGCTTTCAGACTGGAAATTGAGCTCATGTGCATCCTGTTTCCATTGATCATCCTAGATATGTCTTTACAACCTAAACTGAATGGGTACGTAATACATAAAAATGTACGCAAAAATAAAATGCAAAAATGCAACTGAAATGTTCTCGTTATTTGAAATGGGTGAATTATTGTTATGGTCATCAAAGAGGCCAGAAGGATGGCTGAGCAGCTGATTAAAAACATGTATTATACCCCCTCTAACCCAGGGTCATGTATTATACCCCCTCTAACCCAGGGTCATGTATTATACCCCCTCTAACCCAGGGTCATGTATTATACCCCCTCTAACCCAGGGTCATGTATTATACCCCCTCTAACCCAGGGTCATGTATTATACCCCCTCTAACCCAGGGTCATGTATTATACCCCCTCTAACCCAGGGTCATATATTATACCCCCTCTAACCCAGGGTCATGTATTATACCCCCTAACCCAGGGTCATGTATTATACCCCCTCTAACCCAGGGTCATGTATTATACCCCCTCTAACCCAGGGTCATGTATTATACCCCCTCTAACCCAGGGTCATGTATTATACCCCCTCTAACCCAGGGTCATGTATTATACCCCCTCTAACCCAGGGTCATGTATTATACCCCCTCTAACCGAAATATAGTTTTTTTCTATTCATCCCTTGTCACAGTTTCAGGCTGATCTATGTGACATGCAGGCACTTGCCGATAAAAATGATGGAGATCGATACATGCTAACGGTTATAGACGTTTTACTCTAAAATAGCTTTTGTCTTCATAAATAAGAGTGGGGCAGAGGAGACTCGGGCCTTTGACTCTATCTTGGAGGAAGGAGGAGCACCCAAGAAAGTACAGACTGACGGTGGTAAAGAATTTTTCAGAAACTCGTGAAGAAGCACAATATCATGCATTTTGCTACAGGCTCGGATTTGAAAGCTTCAGTGGTCGAACGCTTTAACAGGACTTTGAAGGAGAGGATGTGGAAATGCTTTACGGCTCACAACACCCGTAGATATGTGGCTATAGTTCAAGATTTAGTAAAGGGGTAGAACTACAGCTACCACAAGAGTGTCCGTATGAAGCCCTGTGAGGTGTCTTTGGATAACTCTTTTCATGTCTTTAAAAATCTGTATGGGTTGATCCCCTTCACCGTAAGAAAGACATTGATTTTAAATTCATAGTTGGTTACTTGGTACGTATCTCCAAGTTGAGGGGTGTTTTTAGACAAAACATATGAGCAAGGTTACAGCGATGAGCTGTTCACAGTTACAGAATGTTCACCCCGTATACCTCCTGTCTACAAGTTAAAAGATGATGATGGGGAGCATATAGATGGGTCCTTTTACGAGAAGGAACTCCAGAAGGTAAAGATGGGTAAAGACAAAGTCGTTCATGTGGAGAAGATTCTGGATCAAAAGAGAGAAAAGGGGAAAAAATGGGTATTAGAGGAAGAGGTCGTGGAGGCAGGGGGCGTAAACTTAAACCCCAATGCATGATAAACACACTTTCATTCCAGTGTACACTGGAGTGCATCATGGAGCACAGTGGATTGTACCCGACTCTCCCCAGTAATTCGTCTGCAGATATATATAGGAATAACACAAGTTTGGATTTTACAACCAATTTTCTAAAACCTATAGAGTTATCAGAGGCCTGGGAAGTAGGTCTCAGCGAGATTACATACCCCCATAGTTGGTATAATGTCAAGGAAAAAGACGGTGATTTTTATTTTTAAAGGATATCTGAACCCCCTAAACCTGTTCATCTTAAAAAAAGGATTCTGTAGAACTGTAGAGAGGATGGTCTTTGAGATGAACGGCCTCCTAGCCCTGAATCATATGAAAATAGTGTTGACCTACAACCCTATTATTCAACAACGTGTATAAATCACAGGGGGTGATGAGCTAGCTATACAGACCAGTGGTCATTTATCCTCCATGTTGGGGACGACGCCCAATAAAGGGGTGGCTGTGACAGATAGATTATTCCCATACCCTGTGGATATCCATGCAGGGTTTGACCCCATGTTTGTGCATACCGACATCATATCCTATCAAAGGGTAGGAGACAGTTATGTACCCCTCCTGAGAACAGTTCATATAGATGGCAAGGATGGGGATGTAGTCAGTGTTAACTATGACAAGCCACACTACGTAACTGTAAGAAATAAATATATTGAAAACATTCAGCTTGAGATCAAAACGGATCAGAACCAAAATATAGAGTTTACATCTGGAAAAGTGATTGAAAAAACTCCACTTTAGACCTGTCAAAGCTTCTCTACATATCTAATAAAAAACTAAAACAATAATAATAATAATAATAATAATAATAATAATAATGATAAAATATATATTTCAATACAAAAATAAAATGGTTATGGTAGACAAATACCATCTCGATCCTAACCACTATGTATTATACTATGTTGATCAAGTGGGTAATGGATTTCCCGGTTATTATGGAACCCAGACCATGTATGGTTCGGGGATAGGGGGTATATATCGTAACCTCTTTAGGATGGTTATACCCTTTATGAAGAGAGGCATTAGCATAGCCAAACCTCATTTAAAATCAGCAGCCAAAAACATAGTAAGTGAAGTGGTGGCTAATGCTATGACTAGACGTGGGTCATCAGATCCTGACCATCAAGAAGGCTCAGGCCTCATGCTGTTGTCTCAAAGACCAAAAAAGAGACCTCTGGGTAGAAGACGTATGTCCTCCCTTAAAAAGAGACCTCTGGGTATAAGACGTATGTCCTCCCTTAAAAAGAGACCTCTGGGTAGAAGACGTATGTCCTCCCTTAAAAAGAGACCTCTGGGTAGAAGACGTATGTCCTCCCTTAAAAAGAGACCTCTGGGTATAAGACGTATGTCCTCCCTTGAAAGGAGACCTCTGGGTAGAAGACATATGTCCTCCCTTAAAAAGAGACCTCTGGGTATAAGACGTATGTCCTCCCTTAAAAGGAGACCTCTGGGTAGAAGACGTATGTCCTCCCTTAAAAAGAGACCTCTGGGTATAAGACGTATGTCCTCCCTTAAAAAGAGACCTCTGGGTAGAAGACGTATGTCCTCCCTTAAAAAGAGACCTCTGGGTAGAAGACGTATGTCCTCCCTTAAAAAGAGACCTCTGGGTAGAAGACGTATGTCCTCCTTAAAAAGAGACCTCTGGGTATAAGACGTATGTCCTCCCTTAAAAAGAGACCTCTGGGTAGAAGACGTATGTCCTCCCTTAAAAAGAGACCTCTGGGTATAAGACGTATGTCCTCACTTAAAAACGTGTATAGAGATATAGAGATATTGTTATCCACGTCGGCACCAACGATGTTAGGATGAAACAGTCAGAGGTCACCAAGTGCAACATAGCTTCAGCGTGTAAATCAGCTAGAAAGATGTGTCGGCATCGAGTAATTGTCTCTGGCCCCCTCCCCAGTTAGGGGAAGTGACGAGCTCTACAGCAGAGTCTCAGCACTCAATCGCTGGTTGAAAACTGTTTTCTGCCCCTCCCAAAAGATAACATTTGTGGATAATTGGCCCTCTTTCTGGGACTCACCCACAAACAGGGACCAAGCCTGACCTGCTGAGGAGTGACGGACTCCATCCTAGCTGGAGGGGTGCTCTCCTCTTATCTACCAACATAGATAGGGCTCTAACTCCTCTAGCCCCACAGTGAATAGGGTGCAGGCCAGGCAGCAGGCTGTTAGCCAACCTGCCAGCTTAGTGGAGTCTGCCAATAGCATAGTCAGTGTAGTCAGCTCAGCCATACCCATTGAGACTGTGTCTGTGCCTCGACCTAGGTTGGGCAAAACTAAACATGGCGGTGTTCACCCTAGCAATCTTATTAGGATAAAGACCTCCTCCATTCCTGCCATTATTGAAAGAGATCGTGATACCTCACATCTCAAAATAGGGTTACTTAATGTTAGATCCCTCACTTCAAAGGCAGTCATAGTCAATGAACTAATCACTGATCACAATCTTGATGTGATTGGCCTGACTGAAACATGGCTTAAGCCTGATGAATTTGCTGTGTTAAATGAGGCCTCACCTCCTGGTTACACTAGTGACCATATTCCCCGTGCATCCCGCAAAGGCGGAGGTGTTGCTAACATTTACGATAGCAAATTTCAATAAAAAAAAAAAAAAATGGCGTTTTCATCTTTTGAGCTTCTAGTCATGAAATCTATGCAGCCTACTCAATCACTTTTTATAGCTACTGTTTACAGGCCTCTTGGGCCATATACAGCGTTCCTCTCTGAGTTTCCTGAATTCCTATCAGACCTTGTAGTCATAGCAGATCATATTCTAATTTTTGGTGATTTTAATATTCACATGGAGAAGTCCACAGACCCACTCCAAAAGTCTTTCGGAGCCATCATCGACTCAGTGGGGTTTTGTCCAACATGTCTCTGGACCTACTCACTGCCACAGTCATACTCTGGACCTAGTTTTGTCCCATGGAATAAATGTTGTAGATCTTAATGTTTTTCCACAAAATCCTGGACTATCGGACCACCATTTTATTACGTTTGCAATCGCAACAAATAATCTGCTCAGACCCCAACCAAGGAGCATCAAAAGTCGTGCTATAAATTCTCAGACAACACAAAAATTCCTTGATGCCCTTCCAGACTCCTTCTGCCTACCCAAGGACGTCAGAGGACAAAAATCAGTTAACCACTTAACTGAGGAACTCAATTTAACCTTGCGCAATACCCTAGATGCAGTTTGCACCCCTAAAAACGAAAAACATTTGTCATAAGAAACTAGCTCCCTGGTACAGAAAATACCCGAGCTTTGAAGCAAGCTTCCAGGAAATTGGAACGGAAATGGCGCCACACCAAACTGGAAGTCTTCCGACTAGCTTGGAAAGACAGTACCGTGCAGTACCGAAGAGCCCTCACTGCTGCTTGATCATCCTACTTTTCCAACTTAATCGAGGAAAATAAGAATAATCCAAAATTTCTTTTTGATACTGTTGCAAAGATAACTAAAAAGCAGCATTCCCCAAGAGAGGATGGCTTTCACTTCAGCAGTAATAAATTCATGAACTTCTTTGAGGAAAAGATCATGACCATTAGAAAGCAAATTACGGACTCCTCTTTGAATCTGCGTATTCCTCCAGGGCTTAGCTGTCCTGGATCTGCACAGCTCTGCGAGGGCCTGGGATCGGGAGAGACACTTAAGTGTTTTAGTACTATATCTCTTGACACAATGATGAAAATAATCATGGCCTCTAAACCTTCAAGCTGCATACTGGATCCTATTCCTACTAAACTGCTGAAGGAGCTGCTTCCTGTGCTTGGCCCTCCTATGTTGAACATAATAAACAGCTCTCTATCCACGGTTGTGTACCAAACTCACTAAAAGTGGCAGTGATAAAGCCTCTCTTGAAAAAGCCAAACCTTGACCCCGAAAAAATATAAAAAACTATCGGCCTATATCGAATCTTCCATTCCTCTCAAAAATTTTAGAAAAAGCTGTTGCGCAGCAACTCACTGCCTTCCTGAAGACAAACAATGTATACGAAATGCTTCAGTCTGGTTTTAGACCCCATCATAGCACTGAGACTGCACTTGTGAAGGTGGTAAATGACCTTTTAATGGCGTCAGACCGAGGCTCTGCATCTGTCCTCGTGCTACTAGACCTTAGTGCTGCCTTTGACACCATCGATCACCACATTCTTTTGGAGAGACTGGAAACCCAAATTGGTCTACACAGACAAGTTCTGGCCTGGTTTAGATCTTACCTGTCGGAAAGATATCAGTTTGTCTCTGTGAATGGTCTGTCCTCCGACAAATCAACTGTACATTTCGGTGTTCCTCAAGGTTCCGTTTTAGGACCACTATTGTTTTCACTATATATTTTACCTCTTGGGGATGTTATTCGAAAACATAATGTTAACTTTCACTGCTATGCGGATGACACACAGCTGTACATTTCAATGAAACATGGTGAAGCCCCAAAATTGCCCTCGCTAGAAGCCTGTGTTTCAGACATAAGGAAGTGGATGGCTGAAAACGTTCTACTTTTAAACTCGGACAAAACAGAGATGCTTGTTCTAGGTCCCAAGAAACAAAGAGATCTTCTGTTAAATCTGACAATTCATCTTGATGGTTGTAAAATCGTCTCAAATAAAACTGTGAAGGACCTCGGCGTTACTCTTGACCCTGATATCTCTTTTGACGAACATATCAAGACTGTTTCAAGGATAGCTTTTTTCCATCTACGTAACATTGCAAAAATCAGAAATGTTCTGTCCAAAAATGATGCAGAAAAATTAATCCATGCATTTGTTACTTCTAGGTTAGACTACTGCAATGCTCTATTTTCCGGCTACCCGGATAAAGCACTAAATAAACTTCAGTTAGTGCTAAATACGGCTGCTAGAATCCTGACTAGAACCAAGAAATTTGATCATATTACTCCAGTGCTAGCTTCCCTACACTGGCTTCCTGTTAAGGCAAGGGCTGATTTCAAGGTTTTACTGTTAACCTATAAAGCGTTACATGGGCTTGCTCCTACCTATCTTTCCGAGTTGGTCCTGCCGTACATACCAATACGTACGCTACGGTCACAAGACGCAGGCCTCCTAATTGTCCCTAGAATTTCTAAGCAAACAGCAGGAGGCAGGGCTTTCTCCTATAGATCTCCATTTTTATGGAACAGTCTGCCTACCCATGTGAGAGACGCAGACTCGGTCTCAACCTTTAAGTCTTTACTGAAGACTTATCTCTTCAGTAGGTCATATGATTGAGTGTAGTCTGGCCCAGGAGTGTGAAGGTAAACGGAAAGGCTCTGGAGCAACGAACAGCCCTTGCTGTCTCTGCCGGGCCGGTTCCCCTCTCCACTGGGGTTCTCTGCCTCTAACCCTGTTGCAGGGGCTGAGTCACTGGCTTGCTGGTGCTCTTTCATGCCGTCCCTGGGAGGGGTGCATCACTTGAGTGGGTTGAGTTACTGACGTGATCTTCCTGTCTGGGTTGGCGCCCCCCCTTGGTTTGTGCTGTGGTGGAGACCTCTGTGGGCTATACTCGGCCTTGTCTCAGGATTGTAAGTTGGTGGTTGAGGATATCCCTCTAGTGGTGCGGGGGCTGTGCTTTGGCAGAGTGGGTGGGGTTATATCCTTCCTGTTTGGCCCTGTCCGGGGGTTTCTTCGGATGGGGCCACAGTGTCTCCGGACCGCTCCTGTCTCAGCCTCCAGTATTTATGCTGCAGTAGTTTATGTGTCGGGGGGCTGGGGTTAGTTGGTTATACCTGGAGTACTTCTCCTGTCTTATCCAGTGTCCTGTGTGAATTTAAGTATGCTGTCTCTAATTCTCTCGTTCTCTCTTTCTCTCTGAGAACCTGAGCCCTAGGACCATACGTCAGGACTACCGGGCATGATGACACCTTGCTGTCCCCAGTCCGCCTGGCCTTGCTGCTATTCCAGTTTCAACTGTTCTGCCTGCGCGGTTACGAAACCCCTACCTGTCCCAGACCTGCTGTTTTCAACTCTTAATGATCGGCTATGAAAAGCCAACTGAGAGACCTGAGCCCTAGGACCATACGTCGGGACTACCGGCCGTGGTGACTCCTTGCTGTCCCCAGTCCGCCTGGCCTTGCTGCTATTCCAGTTTCAACTGTTTCTGCCTGCGGTTATGGAACCCCTACCTGTCCCAGACCTGCTGTTTTCAACTCTTAATGATCGGCTATGAAAAGCCAACTGAGATTTATTCCTGATTATTATTTGACCATGCTTGTCACTTATGAACATTTTTGAACATCTTGGCATGGTTCTGTTATAATCTCACCCGGCACAGCCAGAAGAGGACTGGCCACCCCTCATAGCCTGGTTCCTCTCTAGGTTTCTTCCTAGGGTTTTGGCCTTTCTAGGGAGTTTTTCCTAGCCACCGTGCTTCTACACCTGCATTACTAGCTGTTTGGGGTTTTAGGCTGGGTTTCTGTACAGCACTTCGAGATATTAGCTGATGTAAAATAAAATTGATTGAAAATTGATTGATTAAAAAGAGACCTCTGGGTAGAAGACGTATGTCCTCCCTTAAAAAGTGACCTCTGGGTATAAGACGTATGTCCTCCCTTAAAAAGAGACCTCTGGGTAGAAGACGTATGCCCGCCCTTAAAAAGAGACCTCTGGGTAGAAGACGTATGTCCTCCCTTAAAAAGAGACCTCTGGGTATAAGACATATGTCTTCCCTTAAAAAGAGACCTCTTGGTAGAAGACGTATGTCCTCCCTTAAAAAGAGACCTCTGGGTAGAAGACGTATGTCCTCCCTTAAAAAGAGACCTCTGGGTAGAAGACGTGTGTCCTCCCTTAAAAAGAGACCTCTGGGTAGAAGACGTATGTCCTCCCTTAAAAAGCGGAGGTTAACCGCTGGAAGAAAGTAATTAAGTCAAAGATGACGTAAAGTGATGAGGTCTCGACCAAAAACTGCTAAAATATATACTCAGAAGCGTTTTCTAAAAGAACAATCAACATGTCTCTTTTACACCACATGTCCTCTGAAGCTATAAAGACAGAGCTCCATCTTTTCACGGACCCCTTAACCCAGTTTCCAATAGATAGGTCCTGTTATGTGGAGATAGCCCCACTCTCTGCCATTACAGACAATGGACCTATAGAGTTGTTCATCCCAGGCCATGGTGACAACTACCTGGACCTCAACAACACAGACAATGGACCTATAGAGTTGTCCATCCCAGGCCATGGTGACAACTACCTGGACCTCAACAACACAGACAATGGACCTATAGAGTTGTCCATCCCAGGCCATGGTGACAACTACCTGGACCTCAACAACACAGACAATGGACCTATAGAGTTGTCCATCCCAGGCCATGGTGACAACTACCTGGACCTCAACAACACAGACAATGGACCTATAGAGTTGTTCACCCCAGGCCATGGTGACAACTACCTGGACCTCAACAACACAGACAATGGACCTATAGAGTTGTTCACCCCAGGCCATGGTGACAACTACCTGGACCTCAACAACACAGACAATGGACCTATAGAGTTGTTCACCCCAGGCCATGGTGACAACTACCTGGACCTCAACAACACAGACAATGGACCTATAGAGTTGTTCATCCCAGGCCATGGTGACAACTACCTGGACCTCAAACAACACAGACAATGGACCTGTAGAGTTGTTCATCCCAGGCCATGGTGACAACTACCTGGACCTCAACAACACAGACAATGGACCTGTAGAGTTGTTCATCCCAGGCCATGGTGACAACTACCTGGACCTCAACA
Organism: Coregonus suidteri; assembly: GCA_036851935.1. Classification (NCBI taxonomy): domain Eukaryota; kingdom Metazoa; phylum Chordata; class Actinopteri; order Salmoniformes; family Salmonidae; genus Coregonus; species Coregonus suidteri. The sequence continues at coordinate 4,006,994 of CM072257.1, read as the reverse complement.
ACACAGACAATGGACCTATAGAGTTGTTCATCCCAGGCCATGGTGACAACTACCTGGACCTCAACAACACAGACAATGGACCTATATAGTTGTCCATCCCAGGCCATGGTGACAACTACCTGGACCTCAACAACACAGACAATGGACCTATAGAGTTGTTCATCCCATTTCATTTACATTTACATTTTAGTCATTTAGCAGACGCTCTTAACCAGAGCGACTTACAGGAGCAATTAGGGTTAAGTGCCTTGCTCAAGGGCACATTAACGTCATTTAGCAGACGCTCTTAGCCAGAGCGACTCACAAATTGGTGCGTTCACCCTATAGCCAGTGGGATAACCACTTTACAATTTGGGGGGGGGGGGGGGGGGGGGGGGGTTAGAAGGAATACTTTATCCTATCCCAGGTATTCCTTAAAGAGGTGGGGTTTCAAATGTCTCCGGAAGGTGGTGAGTGACTCCGCTGTCCTGGCGTCGTGAGGGAGCTTGTTCCACCATTGGGGTGCCAGAGCAGCGAACAGTTTTGACTGGGCTGAGCGGGAGCTGTGCTTCCGCAGAGGAAGGGGAGCCAGCAGGCCAGAGGTGGATGAACGCAATGTCCTCGTTTGGGTGTAGGGACTGATCAGAGCCTGAAGGTACAGAGGTGCCGTTCCCCTCACTGCTCCATAGGCAAGCACCATGGTCTTGTAGCGGATGCGAGCTTCAACTGGAAGCCAGTGGAGTGTGCGGAGGAGGGGGGTGACGTGAGAGAACTTGGGAAGGTTGAACACCAGACGGGCTGCGGCATTCTGGATGAGTTGTAGGGTTTAATGGCACAGGCAGGGAGCCCAGCCAACAGCGAGTTGCAGTAGTCCAGACGGGAGATGACAAGTGCCTGGACCAGGACCTGCGCCGCTTCCTGTGTAAGGCAGGGTCGCACTCTCCGAATGTTGTAGAGCATGAACCTGCAGGAGCGGGTCACCGCCTTGATGTTGGCGGAGAACGACAGGGTGTTGTCCAGGGTCACGCCTAGGCTCTTCGCACTCTGGGAGGAGGACACAGCGGAGTTGTCAACCGTGATGGCGAGATCATGGAACGGGCAGTCCTTCCCCGGGAGGAAGAGCAGCTCCGTCTTGCCAGGGTTCAGCTTGAGGTGGTGATCCGTCATCCATACTGATATGTCTGCCAGACATGCAGAGATGCGATTCGCCACCTGGTTATCAGAAGGGGGAAAGGAGAAGATTAGTTGTGTATCGTCAGCGTAGCAATGATAGGAGAGACCATGTGAGGATATGACAGAGCCAAGTGACTTGGTGTATAGGGAGAAAAGGAGAGGGCCCAGAACCGATCCCTGGGGGACACCAGTGGTGAGAGCACGTGGTGCGGAGACAGCTTCCCGCCACGCCACTTGGTAGGAGCGACCGGTCAGGTAGGACGCAATCCAGGAGTGAGCCGCGCCGGAGATGCCCATCTCGGAGAGGGTGGAGAGGAGGATCTGATGGTTCACAGTATCAAAGGCAGCAGACAGGTCTAGAAGGACAAGAGCAGAGGAGAGAGAGTTAGCTTTAGCAGTGCGGAGAGTCTCCGTGACACAGAGAAGAGCAGTCTCAGTTGAATGACCAGTCCTGAAACCTGATTGGTTTGGATCAAGAAGGTCATTCTGAGAGAGATAGCAAGAGAGTTGGCTAAAGACGGCACGCTCAATAGTTTTGGAAAGAAAAGAAAGAAGGGATACTGGTCTGTAGTTGTTGACATCAGTGGGGTCGAGTGTTGGTTTTTTGAGGAGGGGAGCAACTCTCGCTCTCTTGAAGACGGAAGGGACATGGCCAGCGGTCAAGGATGAGTTGATCAGCGAGGTGAGGTAGGGGAGAAGGTCACCGGAGATGGTCTGGAGAAGGGAGGAGGGGATGGGGTCAAGCGGGCAGGTTGTTGGGCGGCCTGCAGTCACAAGTCGCAGGATTTTATCTGGAGAGAGAGGGGAGAAAGAAGTCAAAGCATAGGGTAGGGCAGTGTGAGCAGGACCAGCAGTGTTATTAGACTTAACAAACGAGGATCGGATGTCGTCAACCTTCTTTTCAAAGTGGTTGACGAAGTCATCCACAGAGAGAGAGGAGGGGGGGGGGGGGGGGGGGGGGGGGAGGAGGATTCAGGAGGGAGGAAAATGTGGCAAAGAGCTTCCTAGGGTTAGAGGCAGATGCTTGGAATTTAGAGTGGTAGAAGGTGGCCTTAGCAGCAGAAACAGATGAAGAAAATGTAGAGAGGAGGGAGTGAAAAGATGCCAGGTCGGTAGGGAGTTTAGTTTTCTTCCATTTCCTCTCCGCTGCCGGAGCTCTGTTCTGTGAGCTCGCAGTGAGTCATCAAGCCACGGAGCTGGGGGGGAGGACCGAGCCGGCCGGGAGGATAGGGGACACAGAGAGTCAAAGGATGCAGAAAGGGAGGAGAGGAGGGTTGAGGAGGCAGAATCAGGAGATTGGAGGGAGAAGGATTGAGCAGAGGGAAGAGATGATAGGATGGAAGAGGAGAGAGTAGTGGGAGAGAGAGAGCGAAGGTTGCGGCGGCGCATTACCATCTGTGTAGGGGCAGAGTGAGTAGTGTGGGAGGAGAGCGAGAGAGAAAAGGAAACAAAGTAGTGGTCGGAGACTTGGAGGGGAGTTGCAGTGAGATTAGTAGAGGAGCAGCATCTAGTGAAGATGAGGTCAAGCGTATTGCCTGCCTTGTGAGTAGGGGGGGACGGTGAGAGGGTGAGGTCAAAAGAGGAGAGGAGTGGAAAGAAGGAGGCAGAGAGAAATGAGTCAAACGTGGACATAGGGAGGTTGAAATCCCCCAAAACTGTGAGGGGTGAGCCATCCTCAGGAAAGGAACTTATCAAGGCGTCAAGCTCGTTGATGAACTCTCCAAGGGAACCTGGAGGGCGATAGATGACAAGGATATTAAGCTTAAATGGGTTAGTGACTGTGACAGCATGGAATTCAAATGAGGAGATAGACAGATGGGTTAGGGGAAAAATTGAGAATGTCCACTTGGGAGAGATGAGGATTCCTGTACCACCACCCCTCTGACCAGATGCTCTCGGGGTATGCGAGAACACATGGTCAGACGAGGAGAGAGCAGTAGGAGTAGCCGTGTTTTCAGTGGTGATCCATGTTTCCGTCAGCGCCAGGAAGTCGAGGGACTGGAGGTTGGCATAGGCTGGGATGAAGTCAGCTTTGTTGGCAGCAGAACGGCAGTTCCAGAGGCTGCCTGCGACCTGGAACTCCAGGTGAGGGGGTGCGAGCAGGGACCACCAGGTTGGAGAGGCAGCAGCCGCGCGGTGTTGTGCGTTGTTTGTGTAGCCTGTGCAGAGACGAGAGAACAGGGATAGGCAGAGGCATAGTTGACAGGCTGTAGCAAATGGCTACAAAAATGCAGAGGAGATCGGAATGAAATGAGCTAAGCATCTGGGAGAGGAGAGAGGGGGGCCTCCCTCACCAAAAACTTCTACCTCAGAAACTAAAATTGTTTCACTGAACAGTTGTTCAATGTTTAAAGGAATAAACTCAAACCCACTTTATTCAGCTAGCCAACTATGACACCATAGCTGACTAGCATGCTAGCATCCAATAACACACAGTTTAACACACAGTTAAGCACCAATACTCACAACAAACCACCAATAGTGTGTTAACTAGCTAACCAGCATGCCAGCATCCAGTAACACACAGCCAAGCACAAACACTTGGTCACAGCAAACCACCAATAGTGTGATAACACACTAAACAGATCATTCGTGTCTGTGTCAAGTTCCTTTCATGACGCAGCAATGATTCAACATTGGCTAGCTAGGACAAGTATATTGTAATTAGCTACTACCGCACCGTTCGCTGGTCGTGCTGGGTAGCTAGCAATGGCCACTGTGTTGGCTTTGTTTGAAGAACGGCTAGCTAGCTAGCTTCGTGCTACACCCGGCACACAATGGCTACTGTGTTGACTCTGACTCTGTTCGAAAAAACGGCTAATTAGCTCGCTTCGTGCTACAGCCGGCACGGCGGAAGACACTGCCAAGACACAGTAGCTACCCACGATACCTAGCTATGACGCCGTAGCTAACTAGCAAGCTAGCATCCATTAACACACAATTAGCACCAATACTTGGTTACAACAAACTGCCAAGAGTGTGTTAGCACACTAAACAGATGATTCATGTCCGTGTCTAGTTCCTTACATAACGCAGAACGCAGCAAAAATTAAACGTTGGCTAGAAGCACATTTAACAGTGGGAACAGCTAATCGTTACCAGTAGCTACCCGCTAGCTAGCTAGCCTCGTGCTTCGATACTAACAACAATACTAACCTATAATAAATACAATACCTAACTACAACTAACTACCAACCTACGATCTAATGCATGGTTAAGCTATACTCAACACCAAATGAGAAGTTTGCTTACCTACAGCTAGAGAGCTAGCTAGCCTCGAGCTTCAATACTAGCCTACAATAACCTACGGAAACCTACAATAACAACAATACTAACCTATAATAATAAATACAATACCTAACTACAACTAACTACCAACCTACGATCTAATGCATGGTTAAGCTATACTCAACACCAAATGAGAAGTTTGCTTACCTCCAGCTAGAGAGCTAGAGAGCTAGAGAAAAACACGTCCTCTCCCGACTGCTGCTCCCGACTCTACCTGGACCTCAACAACACAGACAATGGACCTATATAGTTGTTCACCCCAGGCCATGGTGACAACTACCTGGACCTCAACAACACAGACAATGGACCTATATAGTTGTTCACCCCAGGCCATGGTGACAACTACCTGGACCGCAACAACACAGACAATGGACCTATAGAGTTGTTCATCCCAGGCCATGGTGACAACTACCTGGACCTCAACAATACCTTATTACCTTTGCGTCTCAGAGTGGCCTAAAGAGATGGGACCAATATTGCAAATGATGCCAAGGTGAGCCTCATTAATTACCCCTTGGCTACCATCTTCTCCCAAGTGGATGTGACTTTGGGTGAACGCCTTATCAGTCAAAGCAGTGCCACCTATCCTTACAGGGCTATCCTGGAATGTTTACTAAACTACTCCGAAGACACTTTGAAGACACAGTTCAGCGCTGGGCTGTTTAGCAAGGATACTGCTGGAGCTTCTATGGAAGACATAGACACCACGACTGGTGAGTCTTTTATTTTGTTCATAATCTATCTAACATTTCTCCGGTTACGTGCTGGAACATGTGTCAACATGTCATGCAGAACATTATCTTCAACATGTATTTGATCTTCAACCTGTAAGGTCTCCGGTCCAGGCATTACCAGGGCAGGCCTCTCTCTATGCTCTTCCTCCTTTAAGGGTTCCGGTAGAGAAAGCGATAAATGGTTGGTCTCTCTCTCACCTTGTTTTACCAAGGCCAAATACCTTGGCAAAGAGCTTTGTGTATTTTTGGACCTTATCATAGGGATTAAATCCTTTTCTGTTCAAAATACACTTATTTTTTAGAGACAGTAAACCAAACCTTGTATTAATGGACCTAACATTGAGACAGTAAACCAAACCTTGTATTAAGGGACCTAACATTGAGACAGTAAACCAAACCTTGTATTAATGGACCTAACATTGAGACAGTAAACCAAACATTGTATTAATGGACCTAACATTGAGACAGTAAACCAACCCTTGTATTAATGGACCTAACATTGAGACAGTAAACCAAACCTTGTATTAAGGGACCGTTATGATGAGTTTCTCGGGTATCAAAGAATCAAGGATGCAAGGATATACTGAGACACTTTGTAGACAGTTAATGCAAATGTTTAATGATTGGTACCGGGTTCGTTACAACAATGACCAGAGCTTTGCCCTTGATGTTACGAACTATCTTGAACAAAGAAGACTCTACCTTATATACCCTTTATTACTACATAAACAGAAAGGGGTGATTCCAGGTGTTATATACTTGTTATATAGAGGAGGTGGCTAAGGGATTTTTAACGGTACCAACTGTTATGATGAGTTTCTAGGGTGCTCAAAGAATCAAGGATGCAAGGTTATACTTAGACATTCTGTGGAGATTTCATACCAAGTATTTATTGAATCACGAGCTCGTGGGTTCATCTAACCAGCGGACGTGGCTTTGCCCTTCGTCAGTTGAACTACTTTACAACGGAAACCCTCTACCTTATATACCCTTCTGTTACCATCTTCCTGACATACATCTGGCAAGTCTCCATGGGCACTCCCTGTCTTTGATGTTCATCACTCTTTACCCCAAAGTCAGTATCCTGTCCATCCATCATGCTATCCTAAACATCAGTAATCCCCTTTGACATAATGGAATGTAGACTGTCTGTCTCCTAACCACTTATCCAATAACTCTTCTCTGGTGCCCACAACACTATGACATGCCATCATTATACCATAAAAACATCATATCAATCCACTCTTTTCTTTTTTATTTTCTTTTTTTTGTGGTAAGTGACATGACTTAACCTCAACAATTCACATATAACTTTATATAAAATACAATATTCTCTACTCAGTATCCCATATATCTCTGACTAGATCCTAAACTATTGTCACGCCCTGGCTCTGGGGACTATGTTATGTTGAGCCAGGGTGTGTAAGTCTATGTTTGTATATCTATGTTGGCCAGAGTGACTCCCAATCAGAGGCAACGAGTGTCAGCTGGTTGTCTCTGATTGGGAGCCATATTTAACTATCAGTCTTTTCACTTTGTGTTGTGGTTTCTTGTTCCGTTAAGGTTTGTTCGTGTTGTAACCTTAGACGTCACGCATTGTTGGTTATTGTTTTGATTGTGTTGATCAGTTAATAAATATATATTATGTTCACCTTCAACGCTGCGCATTGGTCCTCTCTCGTAGACGATCGTGACAGAAGAAACCACCAGAACTGGACCAAGCAGCCTAGTAGGAGCAGAGTAGGTGGACTTGGCAACAGTGGAGGGAGAGCTTCGACTGGGTCAAGCCGAATGAGGAGCTGAATGACGGAGATTGAAAGCAGAGGAGCGAGAGGTGGGCGAGAATTATCGAGGCCTGGCCCACGGGGAAGAGAAATTCCCAGAATTTTTTTAGGGGGGGGGCTCACGACGTCGGACCAGCAGGAGGCCGCGATAGAGCGGCCCAGTGGGTTGCCAGAGGAGGCCGCCAGGTTACGGGGGCCACTGGTCGAAGAGGGGATGGAGGATGTAGAGGCACGGCGAGAGGTACTGGCGTGTGTTGCCAGTCCGGTCCGGCCCGTTCCAGATCCCGGTGTAGGGCCAGTGGTGTGTGTCCCCAGTACGGTCCGGTCTGTTCCTGCTCTCCGCACCAAGTCTGTGGTGCGCGTCGCCAGCCCAGTCAGGCCCATCCAAGCTCCCCGCACCAAGCCAGTGGTGTGCGTCGTCAGTCCGGCACGGCCCGTGCCTGCTCTCCGCACCAGGTCTGTGGTGCGTTTCGTCAGCCCTGTCCGGCCCGTTCCTGCTCTCCGCACCAAGTCTGTGGTGCGCGTCGCCAGCCCAGTCCGGCCCATCCAAGCTCCCCGCACCAGGTCAGTGGTGCGCGTCGTCAGCCCGGTCCGGCTCATTCCTTCTCCCCGCACCAAGTCAGGGGTGCGCTTCGTCAGCCCGGTCCGGCCCGTTCCTCCTCCACGCATCAAGCCAGGGGTGTGCGTCGTCAGTCCAGCACAACCCGTGCCTGGGTCATGTCCGGAGCCGGATCCGCCGCCGAGGCGGAGTGCCCACCCGGTCCCTCCCCTGTTGTGGTTGTTTGGCGCGGCCGGAGTCCGCGCCTTTGGGGGGGGGGGTACTGTCACGCCCTGGCTCTGGGGACTATGTTATGTTGAGCCAGGGTGTGTAAGTCTATGTTTGTATATCTATGTTGGCCTGAGTGACTCCCAATCAGAGGCAACGAGTGTCAGCTGGTTGTCTCTGATTGGGAGCCATATTTAACTATCGGTCTTTTCACTTTGTGTTGTGGTTTCTTGTTCCGTTAAGGTTTG
>CM072257.1:3976522-3994022 GCA_036851935.1 Coregonus suidteri | reverse complement strand
ACATTATTATTACACAATACTGCACCTTACTAAACAATACATGTTTAAATGTATGATTATTATAATAATTTTTTTCTTAGAAAAAAAGCAGAATCAGCATTTTTCTCCTTTTCAGGGGCCTTTTGTAACCCGACACCCCCATCAGTCTCCAAATCCCCGTCTTCAAGCTGTGAGGGACTCAGACGTTGCCTCTTCCACCAGGCTCTCCATGGCCTTCAAGGTTTCACATGTTTTCTTTTCGATGATAGATCAACCTTCTTGCCGATAAGCCCAAGTTTTGTCTTGAGGACAGAAGGGACCATCTTCGTAAATGTTCACGATGGTGGAAAAACTGTTGCACTTGTTTCATCATATCAAGCACCTTAAACCAATCTCGCCACTTGAAGCTAAAGACAGGCACAAAATAGTTGACCTCTGTGCAAGCGTTTGAAAATACATACGAACTAACAGATTGGGTGGCATTTGCGCTATTGAATTCAGAACAACCTAAAATTGTCACTTTGGAGTCTGGACTATACGCTACTGAAGAGATTCGTATGACTTTCAAATCATCTGGCCCACAGACTTCCTCTTCCAGTGCGTACCCAGGCAGGGATGTTCCATTCAGGGCCTTTTAGATCTGACATAGAGCAAGTCTTATCTTAAGCCATTCCCTCATGCGAAACGCAGGAGAAAAACTCCCGGTTTTTTGGCTGAAAAAGTTGTTGAGACAGCTGTGTGTGAAAATCTTCACTGTTGAATCGTCCGGTTGGCCTCCACTCATATCAATCCCACCGTTAAAACAATCAGGTGCATCACAAAGAATGGCATCGATGGTTTTGTCCTTGTGGCCCAGACATGAAGGACACAACACACCTAGAATTGGTCTAGGAGACGTGTTTTCTGGAGTTTTCTGTGGTTGATCTCTCTTGAGGTTTCTTGTCGCTCGTAGTGTTCACAGGACAAGTCTAACACTTACTTATACTCAGGCAGACCTACCCAGAAATTACTTTTTCATTCTACAAGGGGTCACAAGCTCACTACACAGCAGCTCCATAAGTTCACTACAAAAATTTCCCAACTGTTTCACATTTTTCAAACAGTTCAAACTTTAAGTTCAACTAGGTCAGTACACGACACATCAATCACCAGGCCATTACTTTTTATTTCAAACATGTTGTAGAGGGTTCTTTGCACAGTGCTGATATTCTCTTATTCTTAAACAAACTTTAAACTTTAGAAAATGACACAGACAACGGCTTCTGAGTATATGTAAAATATATTTAGTTATGCAATTGCAGGCAGAAGTTAATACAGAGTCAACAGGATTTGTATAGCTCTTCATAAGTTCTGCAAATTGTCCAAAACAATCTCTGCTTTTCATCCAAGCACGCCCCTCCCTGGCAGATCAGGAGCCACCATGTTTTCTTCTTGTGTCTGTGTGGAAGCAACGAGAAATTGAAACAATCCAGGTCTACCTGTTCCTCCAGTTGATCTCTATCCCATGTCCTTGACTACACGCCCAGACCAGCTGCAGGGAGCTACCAGGACCTGGGATCTCTATCCCATGTCCATCACTTGACTACACGCCCAGACCAGCTGCAGGGAGCTAGAAGCACACCATCCTTACCAAAAGCACAGCATTGGTAGTTAAGAAATGTCTCTACTATTGTTAAGCATATTCATTGTTAACTATTAATATTTAACAAATCAGGTAAATATGTGCTCTTTCTCTCACAGCATAATAGATCATATATTCCTCATCAATGTGCTTTACTTCAAAGAAACAGCTGCACTATCAAGTTACATAAGCACACCCTAAATAGTGAAGAGAACGTCCGGACAGGATGTCCTTAAAAGGTCATAAACACAGGACACAGGAAAACTCACCAATCACTTTTTGACAGCAACCGTCTACTATATTCTCTCTCACAGGAGTCTGTGAAACAAGACAGTTGGAGATTGAAACATTGTATGTGTATTCCCTTCCCCCAACTGCTCTGTTCACTCAGACAAACAAACCAGACTGCAGTTTCCCACGCAATAATGACTTCAAATCCAAATTACTTGATATCTTTCAGAAATACATAATCCCCCCCCCCCCCCCTCATAATTCCATAGGTCTATAGGAGTGTCTCAGGTTTTCATTACAACCATTTCTAGTGCATATTGTATATGGTTTCAATATCTTACTATCAGATTTGATAAATAACAGATTATAACATGAAAAGCTCAGTGTTGATTTTAAATATAAACATTAACAGTCCACAAAAATGGTGTGTAAAACAGTATGTTGGCTTGGCTGATAAAAAGGGTAGATTGAATTTCTCTTGGCAGTTGTGGCTCCCAGGTCTACAGCCAATCAAGGACTAGCTACCCATCCCCACTGCTGCTCTCACCCCCCCACCCCCACCCCATCCCCTGACATGCTGGACTCTCAGGTTCTGTTCAATAAAGTGCAGCACAGCACAGTACAGTACAACTTTATTAGTCCATGTTACAGGGAACAAAGGGAATTTGTCTTTCTGAAGGGGTTGGTCACAGATCTGCCAGTTCAGATCCAATCCCACGTTTTGTTGTCTGGCTCAGGACTCAAACCAGTGACCTTTCAGTTACTGGACTAATTCTCTAACTTCCACCTCCTAACACTTCTAGCATGGGCTTCCTAGGCAAAGTTCCTTTTACACTATCCCATGTGTGTAGAAAACATGAGTCTGTCTCATGATCTGGTAATGAGGTAGTCCTGCCTTCAACTTCAAAATCAGTGTCACCCTCAGGTCAAGAGGGCATTACCTCTTGGTCTAATGGTCAAGACACTGTTTTTTCCCATAGGACACACCTGGTACAGATCCCGCCCATGAAATGTGCACACCTCTCCCAAGGCAAGGTTTTGCAGGGGGCTGTATTGCAGTATCACATTGCTCAGCTGTGTTCAACACTTCATTCCATAGGTCATCAGAAAATGACTCATCCCTGTAGTCATTCAAAGTTTGAACTAAGGCTTCAACTAAATCAACAGCCTTTGACAGGTCAAGTGATGAAGACTGTAGCATCTCTGATAGAAATGTTGCTTCTCCAAAAACTTTATGGAGTGGAACAAGGAACACAATGAATTGTAAATCTATCTGTGCAAGCAGACCTCGTGCCTCAACAGATCTGTCACCGTTGTGTTCTTGGACTATGTCTTGCAGGACTCGCTTAACGGCAGGCAATCTATCCATAATAGTATGTAGAGCCATATATCGACATGCCCAGCGAGTGTCACTTGTCTCTGAAGCTCTCTAGGTGCACCTGGGTACATCTCTCTTTGTACGCTAAGCCATTCTTGATGCACATGTATGACCCAGATGTGAAGACATACAGTCTTTCTAGTAAGGAGAATAACTGTCCTACCTCAGGGACAGCTTTGACTGTATCCACTAAAACTAAGTGTAGACAGTGTGCACTGCAGTGGAGGTAAAAGGCTTTGCTTGTTCTTTAATGCGTTGCCTGGACGCCTGAATGCTTGCCACTCATAACTGAAGCACCGTCATATGCTTGGCCTACTAGGTTGTTTTTGTATTCAAGACCATGACTTTCTAATATGTGTATGATTTAGTCAGTAAGCCCTGCTGCATCTAGTGGATCAGCCGATTCAAAGTGGAGACAGCTCTCATGGACAGCTCCACTGAAATAGTACCTGAGTACTGGAGATACCTGATCCTTTTTTTGTTTTTACATCTTTTGTTTTCCGTCTGCCATTATGCTGAAGACCTCACTGTCTTCCACTTCTTCTTATCATCTCTGTTGGAACCATGTCTGCCAAACACAACTCAGAACCTCATTCTGAATCCCTTTGCTTGTGTATTTTGCATTATGAATGGAAGTCACCTTTTTTGCCACAGTTGTGTCATGCTTAGCTATTGTTTCTAGGATTGCATGAAAGTTCCCTTTATTATCAGACTCTGCAGACTCATCGTGTCCTCTTTGTGCAATGTTTTGTGTGGCTGTAAGTAGTAGTACTTCTCCTATTGTTTTAATATAGTCCCCATTTTCTTGAACCTGTTTGTTGTGTTCCTTGTTTAGGGCATTTACCAGTGTTGCATTACTTTTTACAGCTTTCTGATTGACTCTCCATGTAATCGTTGCTTGTTTGTGCCACTCAGACCTTGCATGAATTGCAAATCCCCCCGTCTTTGTAAGTTGCCTTCTTCCAGTTGTTAAAACCCAATTTTGAATCAAATCCAGTCTCTGAGACAGGCGTAACAAACCACAGAGTCTGATTTGTTTGAATATTGAAGCCAGGGGTGGATGTGGTACCAGGCCACCTTTGAAGCTCCTCCTCCTGTCCCCCATCAGAGTTCTTGGGTCCATGTTCATCACTGGCTGCACCGGTGGCTCCTCCCAGGATTGGCTGATATCTGTTGAAGAAAAAAAAACCTATAATTAAAAGTATCTATTTGGGTAATTTTAGACACATACCATAGCCATCAGACAACTTCTGAAATCCATCTGATATCTATATCACAAGCCCAATAACATGTTAAATGAGATCATTCATTTCAATCATAAACCAACAAATTTCCATACACCATATAAACTGACTGATTGCAGCTTTACAACCACAGATTTATTCAACATCCCAAACCTGATGGTCCACTGCTTGTGATGGCGCACATGGCTCCTCTGTCTCACTCTCAGCCTCTACGCACATGGCTCCTCTGGTGGTGTCTCACTCTCAGCCTCTACGCACATGGCTCCTCTGGTGGTGTCTCACTCTCAGCCTCTACGCACATGGCTCCTCTGGTGGTGTCTCACTCTCAGCCTCTACGCACATGGCTCCTCTGGTGGTGTCTCACTCTCAGCCTCTACGCACATGGCTCCTCTGTTGGTGTCTCACTCTCAGCCTCTACGCACATGGCTCCTCTGGTGGTGTCTCACTCTCAGCCTCTACGCACATGGCTCCTCTGGTGGTGTCTCACTCTCAGCCTCTACGCACATGGCTCCTCTGTCTCACTCTCAGCCTCTACGCACATGGCTCCTCTGTCTCACTCTCAGCCTCTACGCACATGGCTCCTCTGGTGGTGTCTCACTCTCAGCCTCTACGCACATGGCTCCTCTGGTGGTGTCTCACTCTCAGCCTCTACGCACATGGCTCCTCTGGTGGTGTCTCACTCTCAGCCTCTACGCACATGGCTCCTCTGTTGGTGTCTAACTCTCAGCCTCTACGCACATGGCTCCTCTGTTGGTGTCTCACTCTCAGCCTCTACGCACATGGCTCCTCTGGTGGTGTCTCACTCTCAGCCTCTACGCACATGGCTCCTCTGTCTCACTCTCAGCCTCTACGCACATGGCTCCTCTGTCTCACTCTCAGCCTCTACGCACATGGCTCCTCTGTCTCACTCTCAGCCTCTACGCACATGGCTCCTCTGGTGGTGTCTCAGCCTCTACACACATGGCTCCTCTGGTGGTGTCTCAGCCTCAACGCACATGGCTCCTCTGTCTCACTCTCAGCCTCTACGTCCCCCTCAGCCTCAGTCTCTCCATCTGTCTTTCCTGCTCAGTCTCTCCATCTGTCTTTTCTGCTCAGTCTCTCCATCTGTCTTTCCTGCTCAGTCTCTCCATCTGTCTCACTTTCCTGCTCAGTCTCTCCAATGGACAAGTCTTCCTGCTCTTTCTGCAGGCTCTCTGCTCTCTCTTGCTAAACTAAACCAAAAACCATGCAAACTAATACATAGCCCAGGATTCAAGCCAATTCCTTCATTAATTCACAAAGAAAGTAACACACGGGACAGGTTAACATTAGCTGATCTAAAGTTCCACTTCTGTAATGCATTTAATAGTTAACTATGTTACAAATACAACATATTCAACATGTTGCTCACCTCTCTTTATTTCCTTCTTCTTGCTTGAACGATATTATTCGCGCCAAATTTCTTTCAACTTCTGAATAGAAAAAAACTTGCAGATCCATGTGGTACGATACTGTTGTGTTCCGCCTAAAGGAGTCCCACTAGAAAATGTGTTGGGTTACTTTAGTGTTCCGCTTCGCCACTGTCTAATAACGGATGTAAACAAAATCAATAAAAAATAAAACATGATCGCAAAAATTAATTCTGTGATAATTATTTCAGACTTCGCATTTAGAGGGGCCACAAGGGGGTCCAAGCTTGTTGTCACAGGGGCACTGCCCCCCAGAACCGCTAGTGTCTCACAGCCCTTCTTCGGCCTCGGTGGATGCTAGCTCAGAAGAAGCACCAGCATGGTTCAGAATGGTGATGGACAAGGGTATAACTACAATCCAAGAGACACTTTCTGAACGCCTCAGCAAAATGGATGTGCTGGTCGATAAACTCCACGAAGACCAGAAAGTCACAAAGGGAACGAGTGACAAAGTTACAAAAAAGACCATGCTGACCAACAGGCTGCCATCCTGGACGTCCGCGAGGAAGTGGATCAAAAGCACAAGGAGTTGGAAGATGCCATCTCTAAACTGGAGGAGAAATTTGATTCTTACAGAAATTTCCAAAAGTGCTTGAATTTGAGATTTCAAGGTTTCCCGGAGGCCGTGGAGGGACGAGACGCCATCTCCTTTCTACAGGAATGGATTCCCAAAATTCTGGATCTACCCCCTTCCGCGCACCCACTGGAAATGGAAAGGGTCCATCGCACCCTACGGAGGCGGCTGCCTGGCCAAGTTGCACCCAGGGCATTTGTCATTACATTTCTACGGTGTACGGAGATGCCAGAATGATGATCTTTCCGGATCTTTCTCCCATACTACACAAGAGGAGGATGGCTTTCTCCCCACTGAAGAGGCTTCTGCGGCAGTTGGCTCGGCATACGGCCTGCTGCTACCCGACGACTTTGTGGACGGAAACCAAGAATGGTGAGCGCACATTTGACTCTGTGAAAGACGGCTGAAACATACATGAGGAAAGAACTCCCTGACTTCTTCCCGTCTACTACATCAGGAGGAACTGTCTTTTGAACTTGGATACAGTGGATAGTGAACTGTTAGAACATGAGGATACAACCAAATGACTCATAGGATCGGCTGGCTGGCTGGCTAGATGGCTAGCGCCATAATGACAGGCCAGGTAAAGTTGTATCATAGCTAATGTTGACTGCGCTATTTAGCCAGCTCGCTAAGTTTACCAGGGTGTTACTATAGCTACAGCCACACTATGCCAGGTAGTTATATTTTCTTTCTGGATACTTTTATTTTACCCATAGAGGTCCAGTGGGGTTTGGTTAAATAGTGATGTGGCTTTTGACTGGGTTTCAAGCCTAACTATGTAGTTTACATGACTTCAGGGAATTTTGAGCTACTATTACGTTTGCTGGCTTGTTTATTGTTAGAGATGTATGCTAGCATTAGTGATACCGAGGCAGGGAGAAGCTACTCACTGGCTGGCCACCTAATTGCCAGCTAGCTGATAGCTGTACAGTTGTGTGTGTGTGTACATGTGTATATACATATATCAAATCAAATCAAATTTTATTGGTCACATGCGCCGAATACAACAGGTGCAGACATTACAGTGAAATGCTTACTTACAGCCCCTTAACCAACAGTGCATTTATTTTAAACAAAAAAAGTAAGAATAAAACAACAACAAAAAAGTGTTGAGAAAAAAAAGAGCAGAAGTAAAATAAAGTGACAGTAGGGAGGCTATATATACAGGGGGGTACCGTTGCAGAGTCAATGTGCGGGGGCACCGGCTAGTTGAGGTAGTTGAGTTAATATGTACATGTGGGTAGAGTTAAAGTGACTATACATAAATACTTAACAGAGTAGCAGCAGCGTAAAAAGGATGGGGTGGGGGGGCAGTGCAAATAGTCCGGGTAGCCATGATTAGCTGTTCAGGAGTCTTATGGCTTGGGGGTAGAAGCTGTTGAGAAGTCTTTTGGACCTAGACTTGGCACTCCGGTACTGCTTGCCGTGCGGTAGCAGAGAGAACAGTCTATGACTAGGGTGGCTGGAGTCTTTGACAATTTTGAGGGCCTTCCTCTGACACCGCCTGGTATAGAGGTCCTGGATGGCAGGAAGCTTTGCCCCAGTGATGTACTGGGCCTCTGTAGTGCCTTGCGGTCGGAGGCCAAGCAGTTGCCATACCAGGCGGTGATGCAACCAGTCAGGATGCTCTCGATGGTGCAGCTGTAGAATTTTTTGAGGATCTGAGGACCCATGCCAAATCTTTTTAGTCTCCTGAGGGGGAATAGGCTTTGTCGTGCCCTCTTCACGACTGTCTTGGTGTGTTTGGACCATGATAGTTCGTTGGTGATGTGGGACACCAAGGAACTTGAAGCTCTCAACCTGTTCCACTACAGCCCCGTCGATGAGAATAGGGGCGTGCTCAGTCCTCTTTTTTTTCCTGTAGTCCACAATCATCTCCTTTGTCTTGGTCACGTTGAGGGAGAGGTTGTTGTCCTGGCACCACACGGCCAGATCTCTGACATCCTCCCTATAGGCTGTCTCATCGTTGTCGGTGATCAGGCCTACCACTGTTGTGTCGTCGGCAAACTTAATGATGGTGTTGGAGTCGTGCCTGGCCATGCAGTCATGGGTGAACAGAGAGTACAGGAGGGGACTGAGCACGCACCCCTGAGGGGGCCCCTGTGTTGAGGATCAGTGTGGCAGATGTGTTGTTACCTACCCTTACCACCTGGGGGCGGCCCGTCAGGAAGTCCAGGATCCAGTTGCAGAGGGAGGTGTTTAGTCCCAGGATCCTTAGCTTAGTGATGATCTTAGAGGGCACTATGGTGTTGAATGCTGAGCTGTAGTCAATGAATAGCATTCTCACGTAGGTGTTCCTCTTGTCTAGGTGGGAAAGGGCAGTGTGGAGTGCGATAGAGATTGCATCATCTGTGGATCTGTTGGGGCGGTATGCAAATTGGAGTGGGTCTAGGGTTTCTGGGATTATGCTGTTGATGTGAGCCATAACCAGTCTTTCAAAGCACTTCATGGCTACAGACGTCAGTGCTACGGGTCGGTAGTCATTTAGGCAGGTTATCTTAGAGTTCTTGGGCACGGGGACTATGGTGGTCTGCTTGAAACATGTTGGTATTACAGACTCAGTCTGGGAGGGTGAACTCAGGAGGATGGTGGTTGTGTAACTAATTGTCTCTATTTTATATTTGAGGCATAATAGTTATCGTCTGGTAAAGGTTTTCATTTATTCATCATAGCTTGATGTCTTTTTTCCTGTGCTGCTTGGGTGAGTTTGTTTCGCAGTTGTGAATGAGAACTAAAAATAAAATAAATAAAAATGCTGATTGGTTGACATTTGTGTGTGCGGGTAGGCGCTGTTGGTGACTATGAACGCATCTTCTGTTGTTGTTGTTGAGACATGCTCAAGTGGGGCTAAATAGTCCCAGTCATTATTGTTGCCGATGTTTGTCTCTTTGATTCAAATTGTATTTTGTGACTCGACTAACAATATATTCATGTTACAGGGAACAGTCAATGCACTTCTAATGCCATATACATATAATTTAGAATGAACCTCTTTGGGGCGATGCTATGCATAGCAGGTACATCTAGCTTAAAGACTAGCGTCTAAGGGTATGGTTTATTAACTCCCTCAGTTGGGGAGGGGGTTGTGGATTTGTGGTAGGGTCAGGGTATTAGCTCACCAGATGGTTACTATTTTATACTTTCATCATTTCATTTAGTTTCTATCTTTTTCCCTCTTTCTTATTATCTTTAAAGATGCTCCTAATAACTATACATTTATGACAGTTAGGATACTAAATGCCCAGTCAAGCGCAAACACATTCTGAATGATCTAAAGCAGCATAAGGTTGATGTAGCTGTTCTTCAGGAGACACACCTGACTGACTCTGAGCACTCTGATTATTTAATATGATGCATTATGTAGAGAATGACCAAGAACCTGTAGTGGCGGCTTCATTAGATGAGGAAAAAGCTTTTGATAAACTGAAGAGAGAGTGGGTGGGTCAAGGGAAGTATTCATCTTTCACCTCTCGGGCAAGAGGGGTGGTCATTCTCATTAATAAGCATTGCCCCTTTCAGCTACAATCTCAGATTAAAGACAAAGGGAGTAGGTTTGTGATCATTCAAGGTTTCATTAACACTGAGCCCATTACCATTGTGAATGTGTATGGCCCTAATCATGAGGAGCCTACATTTTACCAAGACATATTTTTGAAGTTAACGTGCCCCTCATCAGAGATAATAATGTCAGGGGATTTTAACTTGGTACTGGACCCTTCCAGTGATACATCTTCCCCTAACAGTATCAAACCTCACACAGACTGGACCCTTCCAGTGATACATCTTCCCCTAACAGTATCAACCTCACACAGACTGGACCCTTCCAGTGATACATCTTCCCCTGACAGTATCAACCTCACACAGGCTGGACCCTTCCAGTGATACATCTTCCTCTAACAGTATCAACCTCACACAGACTGGACCCTTCCAGGGATACATCTTCCCCTGACAGTATCAACCTCACACAGACTGGACCCTTCCAGGGATACATCTTCCCCTGACAGTATCAACCTCACACAGACTGGACCCTTCCAGGGATACATCTTCCTCTAACAGTATCAACCTCACACAGGCTGGACCCTTCCAGTGATACATCTTCCTCTAACAGTATCAACCTCACACAGACTGGACCCTTCCAGTGATACATCTTCCCCTGACAGTATCAACCTCACACAGACTGGACCCTTCCAGTGATACATCTTCCCCTAACAGTATCAACCTCACACAGACTGGACCCTTCCAGTGATACATCTTCCCCTAACAGTATCAACCTCACACAGACTGGACCCTTCCAGTGATACATCTTCCCCTAACAGTATCAACCTCACACAGGCAGCTAAAATGTTCAAAGCAGACATTACATATTTTGGACTTGTAAACATGTGGAGATTTCACAACCAAAAGGTTAAAAGAATACTGTACTCCCCTGTCCATAACAGTTTACTCTAGAATATACGTATTTCTTATTCCTGCAGGCAAGGGATGTTTAACTACTGGGTGTAAGTATTTACCAAGATGTATATTAGATCATTCTGCCCTGCTGGCTTCATTACCAGTCAGTAAAAGACAACCACCTTCAAGAAGGTGGAGGTTTGGCACATATTTACTATATAATCCCACATTTGTAACCTTTCTGAACACTCATATCGACATAGTTTTTAGCACCAATAGCAACTCTGCCTCCCCCCTAATTTTATGGGAAGCTCTCCTTGTATATCTGAGGGGGCAAATCATTTATTTTAGTTCAGGTGCTCGTAAGATGTAAAGGCTCAAGTAGATTCGCTGGAGAAAGAAATTAGAGATCTGGAAAATAAACATAGTGTAACATTTGACGACTCAACTCTAGAAAAATTAGACTCAAAGCGATTGGAATATAACACCCTGACGACCCACAAAGCAGAAAACGCTCTTAGGAGAACAAAACAAAACTACTATGAACATGGAGATAAAGCAGGAAAGTTGTTTGGCAGATAAGGAGAGACGAAGCTAGTAGAGTTATTAGCTCTGTTAAGCTGCCCAGTAACACAGTTGTTCAGGGTCCTGAGGAAATTAATCTAGTCTTTAGGGAGGAGTATGAAACATTGTACAAGTCTGAAGGGGATGCCCCCTGCCACAATGCCAGATTTTTTTTGAACAAACTCAATTTACAAGCTTTAACTGATGAGGATAAGAGAGGACTTGGAGAAAGAGATTACAGCCGAGGAAATTAGGGAATCCATTTTCAACACTGCTGGGGGGAAATCACCAGGGTTAGACGGATTCCCTATTGAATTCTATAGATCCTTTTTATCCAAACAAACGAATATCTTTAATTATGCCATAGAGACAGAAAAGCTCCCAGCCACACCTGAACAAACACTGATCACAGTTTTGTTAAAACCTGGGAAAGATCCTCTGCTTTGTGGGTCGTTTAGACCAATATCTTTATTGAACACTTCATAGAAGACTCTTGCAAAACCCATAGCTCTTAGACTAGATAAGGTTCTTCCTGACTTGGTTGATATGGACCAAACAGGCTTTGTAAGAAACCGCTCATGTCCTGATAATATCAGAAGATGATTTATTATTATGCATTATGTAGAGAATGACCAAGAACCTGTAGTGGCGGCTTCATTAGATGAGGAAAAAGCTTTTGACCGCATAGAATGGAACTACCTGTGTGAAGTTTTACAGAGGATGAATATTGGACCTAAGTATGTAGGTCTGGTTAGATGACTGTACAAATGTCCGGTAGCTCAGATCCTGACTAATGGAAATGTTTCCTCCCAGTTCTCCCGATCACGTGGCACAAGACAGGGTTGCCCCGCTAGTCTCTCTCCTTTTTCTTCTTTGGCTATAGAGCCACTGGCAGAAGCTTCTAGATCTCATCCATCCATCCATGGTGTTCCTATAGAAACCACTGGCAGAAGCTTCTAGATCTCATCCATCCATCCATGGTGTTCCTATAGAGCCACTGGCAGAAGCTTCTAGATCTCATCCATCCATCCATGGTGTTCCTATAGAGCCACTGGCAGAAGCTTCTAGATCTCATCCATCCATCCATGGTGTTCCCATAGAGCCACTGGCAGAAGCTTCTAGATCTCATCCATCCATCCATGCTGTTTCCTATAGAGCCACTGGCAGAAGCTTCTAGATCTCATCCATCCATCCATGCTGTCCCTATAGGTGGGCGCCAACATCAGGTCTCTCTATATGCTGATGACATTTCGCTTTACCTCACTAAACCAGAAATTTCACTTCGAGCCTTAGTTGCCATCCTGAAAGAATATGGGACCTTTTCAGGATATAAAATCAACCTACCGAAGACTATAATTATGCCTTTTAACAGGGCAGCTATGCAGAACCCAATCTTAGACCAGCCGTTTTCTTGGAGACCTCAGAAAATGACATATCTTGGACTGCAAATGCCTTCTGAAATGATGAAAGACATATCAACTGAACTACACTCCACTTCTCAAAAAGGTTGGGGAAGAATTGGATAGATGGTGGGATTGACCCATTTCTCTTGTTGGGCGGCTCAATTGTGTAAAGATTAATATAGTACCAACATTCTTGTCCCCTTTTCAAACCTTGCCCTTTCCTATTCCCAAAGTTTTTTTCAAACAACTTAATAGGAAGGTTTCTTCATTTCTGTGGAAAGGGAAACACCCCCCAGAGTGAAACTCACAACGTTATGCTAACCATACTCATAAGGAGAGCTCTACCTGACTTCCAGTTGTATTACTGGGCCATAAGGAGAGCTCTACCTGACTTCCAGTTGTATTACTGGGCCATAAGGGGAGCTCTACCTGACCTCCAGTTGTATTACTGGGCATAAGGGGAGCTCTACCTGACTTCCAGTTGTATTACTGGGCATAAGGGGAGCTCTACCTGACCTCCAGTTGTATTACTGGGCATAAGGAGAGCTCTACCTGACCTCCAGTTGTATTACTGGGCCATAAGGAGAGCTCTACCTGACCTCCAGTTGTGTTACTGGGCATCTCAGTTAAACCATACTCATAAGGAGAGCTCTACCTGACTTCCAGTTGTATTACTGGGCCATAAGGAGAGCTCTACCTGACTTCCAGTTGTATTACTGGGGCCATAAGGAGAGCTCTACCTGACCTCCAGTTGTATTACTGGGCCATAAGGAGAGCTCTACCTGACCTCCAGTTGTATTACTGGGCATAAGGAGAGCTCTACCTGACCTCCAGTTGTATTACTGGGCCATAAGGAGAGCTCTACCTGACCTCCAGTTGTATTACTGGGCATAAGGAGAGCTCTACCTGACCTCCAGTTGTATTACTGGGCCATAAGGAGAGCTCTACCTGACCTCCAGTTGTATTACTGGGCATAAGGAGAGCTCTACCTGACCTCCAGTTGTATTACTGGGCCATAAGGAGAGCTCTACCTGACCTCCAGTTGTATTACTGGGCATAAGGAGAGCTCTACCTGTCTTCCAGTTGTATTACTGGGCCATAAAGGAGAGCTCTACCTGACCTCCAGTTGTATTACTGGGCCATAAGGAGAGCTCTACCTGACTTCCAGTTGTATTACTGGGCCATAAGGAGAGCTCTACCTGACCTCCAGTTGTATTACTGGGCCATAAGGAGAGCTCTACCTGACCTCCAGTTGTATTACTGGGCCATAAGGAGAGCTCTACCTGACTTCCAGTTGTATTACTGGGCCATAAGGAGAGCTCTACCTGACTTCCAGTTGTATTACTGGGCCATAAGGAGAGCTCTACCTGTCTTCCAGTTGTGTTACTGGGGCATCTCAGTTAAAGGCTGTATGGCTAAATACAACAACAGGTTCACCCTCTTGGAGACAGACAGAGGAAGAGTGTCTGTCCCCTGTTACATTGGCATCTATACCTTATAGTAGTGGAGGAAGAGTGTCTGTCCCCTGTTACATTGGCATCTATACCTTATAGTAGTGGAGGAAGAGTGTCTGTCCCCTGTTACATTGGCATCTATACCTTATAGTGGTGGAGGAAGAGTGTCTGTCCCCTGTTACATTGGCATCTATACCTTATAGTGGTGGAGGAAGAGTGTCTGTCCCCTGTTACATTGGCATCTATACCTTATAGTAGTGGAGGAAGAGTGTCTGTCCCCTGTTACATTGGCATCTATACCTTATAGTAGTGGAGGAAGAGTGTCTGTCCCCTGTTACATTGGCATCTACACCTTATAGTAGTGGAGGAAGAGTGTCTGTCCCCTGTTACATTGGCATCTATACCTTATAGTAGTGGAGGAAGAGTGTCTGTCCCCTGTTACATGGCATCTATACCTTATAGTGGTGGAGGAAGAGTGTCTGTCCCCTGTTACATTGGCATCTATACCTTATAGAGGTGGAGGAAGAGTGTCTGTCCCCTGTTACATTGGCATCTATACCTTATAGTAGTGGAGGAAGAGTGTCTGTCCCCTGTTTCATTGGCATCTATACCTTATAGTAGTGGAGGAAGAGTGTCTGTCCCCTGTTACATTGGCATCTATACCTTATAGTGGTGGAGGAAGAGTGTCTGTCCCCTGTTACATTGGCATCTATACCTTATAGTACTGGAGGAAGAGTGTCTGTCCCCTGTTACATTGGCATCTATACCTTATAGTGGTGGAGGAAGAGGGTCTGTCCCCTGTTACATTGGCATCTATACCTTATAGTAGTGGAGGAAGAGTGTCTGTCCCCTGTTTACATTGGCATCTATACCTTATAGTGGTGGAGGAAGAGTGTCTGTCCCCTGTTACATTGGCATCTATAGCTTATAGTGGTGGAGGAAGAGTGTCTGTCCCCTGTTACATGGCATCTATACCTTATAGTAGTGGAGGAAGAGTGTCTGTCCCCTGTTACATTGGCATTTATCCCTTATAGTGGTGGAGGAAGAGTGTCTGTCCCCTGTTACATTGGCATCTATACCTTATAGTAGTGGAGGAAGAGTGTCTGTCCCCTGTTACATTGGCATCTATACCTTATAGTGGTGGAGGAAGAGTGTCTGTCCCCTGTTACATTGGCATCTATACCTTTATAGTGGTGGAGGAAGAGTGTCTGTCCCCTGTTACATTGGCATCTATACCTTATAGTGGTGGAGGAAGAGTGTCTGTCCCCTGTTTCATTGGCATCTATACCCTATAGTAGCCCACCTAATGCGTTGCTAGGTCTCATATAAACAACCCTTTCATTAAAAACATTTGAAATATATTGATTGAAGTCCGTAAAACAAACAGAAGGACATAGATCTATGTATGAACAAACACCCTTCTACAATAACCCCCATCTTACCAAAAGCCCTGAGAGATGGTATTACATTTTCTTGGTTCAACAAAGGAATTCAAACATTTGGTCATCTGTATAGAGAAGGTGAACTACTATCCTTTCAACAACTGGCATCTCGTTTTCAGTTACCTCAAACTCATTTCTTCTAAGTACCTACAGGTTAGGCATTATATTACATTATATTGGAGCGGGACTCTAACCCGGACGCTTATAAGAAATCCCGCTATGCCCTCCGACGAACCATCAAACAGGCAAAGCGTCAATACAGGACTAAGATTGAATTGTACTTAACCGGCTCCGATGCTCGTCGGATGTGGCAGGGCTTGAAACTATTACAGACTACAAAGGGAAGCACAGCCGCGAGCTGCACAGTGAGACGAGCCTACCAGACGAGCTAAATGTGGTGCCAGGATAACAACCTCTCCCTCAACATAATCAAGACAAAGGAGATGATTGTGGACTACAGGAAAAAGAAACCGAGCATGCCCCCATTTTCATCGACTGGGCTGTAGTGGAGCAGGTTGAGAGCTTCAAGTCCTTGGTGTCCACATCACCAACAAAACTGTCATGGTCCAAACACACCAAGACAGTCATGAAGTGGGTACGACAAAGCCTATTCCCCCTCAGGAGACTGAAAAGATTTGGCATGGGTCCTCAGATCCTCAAAAAGTTCTACAGCTGCATCATCGAGAGCATCCTGACTGGTTGCATCACTTCCTGGTATGACAACTGCTCGGCCTCCGACCGCAAGGCATTACAGAGGGTAGTGCATAAGGCCCAGTACATCGCTGGGGCCAAGCTTTCCTGCTATCCAGGACCTCTATACCAGGCGGTGTCAGAGGAAGGCCCTAAAAACTGTCAAAGTCTCCAGCCACCCTAGTCATAGACTGTTTCTCTCTGCTACCGCAATGGCAAGCGGTACCGGAGCGCCAAGTCTAGGTCCAAAAGGCTTCTTAACAGCTTCTACCCCCCAAGCCCTAAGACTCCTGAACAGCTAATCAAATGGCTACCTGGACTATTTGCACTGTTCCCCCCCACCACCCCCTCTTTTACGCTGCTGCTGATCTCTGTTTATTATCTATGCATAGTCATGTTAGCTCTACCTACATGTACATAATACCTCAATTACCTCAACTAGCCTGTGCCCCCGCACATTTACTCTGTAACCGGGTACCCCCCTGTATATAGCCTCGCTACTGTTATTACACATTGATCTGTACCGGTACCCCTGTCCTGTATATAGCCTCGCTACTGTTATTATACATTGACTCTGTACCGGTACCCCCTGTACATAGCCTCCCTACTGTTATTACACATTGACTCTGTACCCGTACCCCCCTGTATATAGCCTCCCTACTGTTATTATACATTTACTCTGTACCGGTACCCCCTGTATATAGCCTCGCTACTGTTATTTTTTACTTAACACTTATTTTTCTTAAAACTGCATTGTTGGTTAAGGGCTTGTAAGTAAGCATTTCGGCGCATGTGACAAATACCCATTTGATTTGATTTGATTTGAAGTGGCATGATGACCTTTGGTCTCATTGTTGAGGATGAGAAATGGGGAAAGCTCTTTTTAGATGCTCAGCGTCTTTCATTTAACACAAGGCTCAAGTTGATGCAATTCAATATTTTACATAGGGTCTCCTTTACACCAGAGAGACTGTAAAAGATCAATTCTACATATTCATCATTTTGCCCAAGGTGTTAAAACGGAGGTGGCCACTGTCCTGCCCTGAACTAGGCAATTATTGGGACGATATTATCCAG
>CM072257.1:3939022-3971522 GCA_036851935.1 Coregonus suidteri | reverse complement strand
AGGGGACAAGTTTCCCAAATAGACACTGGCTTT
This sequence comes from Coregonus suidteri, assembly GCA_036851935.1. Lineage (NCBI taxonomy): Eukaryota > Metazoa > Chordata > Actinopteri > Salmoniformes > Salmonidae > Coregonus > Coregonus suidteri. Next base: position 3,971,489 of record CM072257.1, on the reverse strand, counting down.
TGGATCAGGTTTAAATCCCCCCACTAATGATCCTTGTTAGGTTTGGGGGAGGGGAAGCTGATCCTAGATCTGTATCTAGGGGAAACTTCACCCCAGCAAAGAGAGATGGGGAAGAGGAGGAGAGAGAGCGTTGCTCTCAGGATTGACAGATCATGTACAAAATCTACCAGTAGGAAATTGGTGACAGAATATAATATCTGACCTTTAGCAGTTCTAATGTCTTCATTTGCTCCATTCATTAGTCTTGTTGATTGATTGCTGATATCTAGTTTCACAGGTGAGATGGTGTTGATGAAGAGCATCCATCCGTTTTAGTACTGCATTAATAGTAATGCATTCATAGACATATAGTTGATACTGGTGGTCCTACCCATCCCCCACTTCACTCCATTAACCCTACACTTACTGCTCACATGGTGGTTTGTCTCAATGTATCTGACTTTAGGTCAGTTTTTTTAAGGTTCAGAAGGTAAAGATTGTGTTAGGCTGTGTCAGGAGCACTAGTGGTAGTGCTGCCGCTCCCAGATAACACATTGCCCTATATAAGTATATACTGTAGCAAGCTGAACCCAACACCTACCAATTACCACCTTCTGATCTCTTGGTGTAATGGATAAGCTGTTGGCTTGATAGTCACTGGACCCGGGTTTGAGTCCCGGTTGGAGCTATCCCCAAATTCGTTACATTGGTGTCAGAAGTGGGATAGTGCCTGTGAGGCCATCAAAGAGGCATGTACACATGAGAGACTTGCTATAAAGAAGTGTGGGGGGCATGCTCTCCCCAAGGAAGGGGGTAATGTAGCGACCTTAATCCAACACCTAGCCACATCATCGAGAGGTTTGGACCTCTTGGCGTAGTGCTTGTTGGGTTCTGACTTCTAAACATGAAATAGACTTATTCATGTCACTGAGGGAGAGAGGGGAATGTATAACGTTTCCATTCTGTCAGGATATGTTATTGTTAGCCATCAGGGATCCTATTGGAGGAGAAGAGACACAGTCTGGTACAAGTCAACATGACAGCCGTGAGTTGGGGAGGAGTGAGCAATTTGGGCAGAGGTCAGGTTAGATGAAGTGAGGAAGAACATATATCACTAATCTTCTGGATAGCATCAGAGGTGTATTGGCTGTTCAGATGTGGAAGGAGGGGCTCAGCATAGGAGAAAGGGTTCAATACCAGTGCTTGTGTGAATATGTTCTTTGTCTTATGCAGCTGTATGATCCAATGGGTGAATAAACTTGGTTTGAGCTTTACTAAACGTCCCTGAGTTTTACTAGGTTCATTTAGAACCTAACACGCTTAAGGTGTTGGCTTGACAGTTGATGGACCCAGGTTCAAAACCTGTTTGGGGCTACCCCCTGAATTCACTACAATATATTTGTTTGCCTACGGGCAGGGAGACCCGGGTTTTGAGACGAAAGGGGCATTACACCGTTGCTGTTTGCAAAAAAAAAACACTACATTGGTGGAATCAGTGGAATGGTGCATTGGGAGAGGTGTGCACATTTCATGGGCGGGATCTGTACCCAGGTGTCCCATGGGAAAAAAAAACCAGTGTCTTGACCAAGAGGTAATGCCCTCTTGACCTGAGGGTGACACTGATTTTGAAGTTGAAGGCAGGAGTACCTCATTACCAGATCATGAGACAGACTCATGTTTTCTCCACACATGGGATAGTGTAAAAGGAACTTTAGCCTAGGAAACCCATGCTAGAAGTGTTAGGAGGTGGAAGTTAGAGAATTAGTCCAGTAACTGAAAGGTCACTGGTTTGAGTCCTAAGCCAGACAAACACAACGTGGGATTTGATCTGAACTGGCAGAAGATCTGTGACCAACCCCTTTCAGAAAGACAAATTCCCTTTGTTCCCTGTAACATGGACTAATAAAGTTGTACTGTACTGTGCTGTGCTGCACTTTATTGAACAGAACCTGAGAGTCCAGCATGTCAGGGGATGGGTGGGGGGGTGGGGGGTGAGAGCAGCAGTGGGGGATGGGTAGCTAGTCCTTGATTGGCTGTAGTCCTGGGAGCCACAACTGCCAAGAGAAATTCAATCTACCCTTTTTTTTATCAGCCAAGCCAACATAATGTTTTACACACCCTTTTTGTGGACTGTTAATGTTTATATTTAAAAATCAACACTGAGCTTTTCATGTTATAATCTGTTATTTATCAAATCTGATAGTAAGAGGTTAACTGATATAAAAGTTCAATATTGAAAACCGTATACAATGTGCACTAGAAATGGTTGTAATGAAAACCTGAGACACTCCTATAGACCTATGGAATTATGAGGGGGGAGGGGGGGGGGGGATTATGTATTTCTGAAAGATATCAAGTAATTTAGGATTTGAAGTCAATTCTTGCGTGGGAAACTGCAGTCTGGTTGTTTGTCTGAGTGAACAGAGCAGTTGGGGGAAGGGAATACACATACAATGTTTCAATCTCCAACTGTCTTGTTTCACAGACTCCTGTGAGAGAGAATATAGTAGACGGTTGCTGTCAAAAAGTGATTGGTGAGTTTTCCTGTGTCCTGTGTTTATGACCTTTTAAGGGACATCCTGTCCGGATGTTTCTCTTCACTTATTAGGGTGTGCTTATGTAACTGATAGTGCAGCTGTTTTTTGAGGTAAAGCACATGTTTGAAATAAAAAGTAATGGCCTGGTGATTGATGTGTCGTGTGTAATGACTGACCTAGTTGAACTTAAAGTTTGAACTGTTTGAAAAATGTGAAACAGTTGGGAATTTTTGGAATTTGTAGTGAACTTATGGAGCTGCTGTGTAGTGAGCTTGTGACCCCTTGTAGAATGAAAAAGTAATTTCCGGGTAGGTCTGCCTGAGTATAAGTAAGTGTTAGACTTGTCCTGTGAACACTACGAGCGACAAGAAACCTCAAGAGAGATCAACCACAGAAAACTCCAGAAAACACGTCTCCTAGACCAATTCTAGGTGTGTTGTGTCCTTCATGTCTGGGCCACAAGGACAAAACCATCGATGCCATTCTTTGTGATGCACCAGATTGTTTTAATGGTGGGATTGATATGAGTGGAGGCCAACCGGACCATTCAACAGTGAAGATTTTCACACACAGCTGTCTCAACAACCTTTTTCAGCCAAAAACAGGGGGAGTTTTTTTCTCCTGCGTTTCGCATGAGGGAATGGCTTAAGATAAGACTTGCTCTATGTCAGATCTAAAAGGCCCTGAATGGAACATCCCTGCCTGGGTACGTACTGGAAGAGGAAGTCTGTGGCCCAGATGATTTGAAAGTCATATGAATTTCTTCAGTAGCGTAGAGTCCAGAATCCAAAGTGACAATTTTAGGTTGTTCTGAATTCAATAGTGCAAATGCCACCTAATCTGTTAGTTCGTATGTATTTTCAAACGCTTGCACAGAGGTCAACTATTTTGTGCCTGTCTTTAGCTTCAAGTGGCGAGATTGGTTTAAGGTGCTTGATATGATGAAACAAGTGCAACAGTTTTTCCACCATCGTGAACATTTACGAAGATGGTCCCTTCTGTCCTCAAGACAAAACTTGGGCTTATCGGCAAGAAGGTTGATCTATCATGGAAAAGAAAACATGCAAAACCTTGAAGGCCATGGAGAGCCTGCGTGGAAGAGGCAACGTCTGAGTCCCTCACAGCTTGAAGACGGGGATTTGGAGACTGATGGGGGTGTCGGGTTACAAAAGGCCCCTGAAACTGAGAAAAATGCTGATTCTGCTATTCTTCTAAGAAAAACATTATTATAATAATTATACATTTAAACATGTATTGTTTAGTAAGGTGCAGTATTGTGTAATAATACAGTTTATGATCCATATAAAGGTTTAGTAGTAAACATTAGTGTCATAGTTTAATATTCAATATTGTATAGTGAACTTTAATAACTTGTATATAAATGCTTACATTTCTGTAGCAACATTTTAGAAGAAAATAAAAGGTTTGAAAGAAAATTGTATTTCCCTTCAATGAATTACAGCTCTCTCTCTCTCTCTCTCTCTCTCTCTCTCTCTCTCTCTCTCTCTCTCTCTCTCTCTCTCTCTCTCTCTCTCTCTCTCTCTCTCTCTCTCTCTCTCTCTCTCTCTCTCTCTCTCTCTCTCTCTCTCTCTCTACACAAGAGCCACTGGTTCTTTGGGTTGTGTGTGTGTGTGTGTGAGCGTGTGTGGTGTTTCTTTAAAACAACTGTTTTGTAAACCTGTTTACCCTTTTAGAAAGAGTTCTCAGCTATCCATATTGTAATGGTCAACAGTTTGCTCATCTAGGGGTCCCTTACACACAAGGGAACTGAATGTACACATGGGGTCCCCCAAGTGTCTTTGAAACTACTTTTTTTAAACCTGTTTAACCTTTTAAAAATAGCTCTCGGGGGGGGGGAGTCCGGGAATGTCCGCGAAGCGTCCGAGGATGGAATGTCCAGTGGATGTCTCAGTCAATTAAAAACAAAAAAGGCAATTGTATTCTTTAAGATGTCCCGTTTTACTGCTAACCTAAACAGATCCATTTGACCCCATAAAAGAGCTTCCGTGGGATGTCTCAGTCAACCAAGAAAAAAGACCCAGAGGACCAGAAGGCCTGAAGACATACATCTTAAAGAGACTCCTTGAATAATTTATTCCTCATGGAGCATTTTGAAGGTGAGTTGAATTTTCTATATGATGAAGGCTTCTATATCTAACTATGCATATATTTATATATATATATATATATATATATATATATATATATATATATATATATATATATATATATATATATAATGTGTTATATTTATAAATGAATGTTTTTAATAATGTATTGTATAAAATGATATAGTATATAATGAATGAGATGTTGTGTTATTGATTTTTTTAAACGAGAATGGACTCTACCTACATATGTATATATCCTACTGTTTATACCAAACAAATGTCAATTTTATGTGACATGTCTCAAGGTGTCTCAGAACCCATGAAAATGCATGCCAAACCAAGTCTCTACTCAAGAGTGGACCACTGGCTCAACCTAGTGGATATTTAGTTACATCACAGTTATTGAAAAATTACTAGTCAATTGATTATGTGTGTGTGTGTGTGTGTGTGTGTGTGTGTGTGTGTGTGTATCTAGAATGTTAGTATAATATTATATTTATATATATATATATATCTACCTACATATGTATTTATCCTACTATTTTTACCAAACAAATTTACATTTTATGTGAAGTGTCTAATCAAGAGTGGACCACTGGCTCCACCTAGTGGATGATCAGTTACATCACAGTTGTAGAAATAAATTACCTAGCACGATAGTATACTATTCTATATCCCTCTCTCAATGGATAACAATTCACTCAATGGATAACAATGTTTTTTAAAATATTTAACAGTATTTCAATATTTGGTTTTTGCAGACATTTTAAGACTGGATGACATACAATTTTCAGGTAATTAATATGATTATTTTATTTATTAGTTTTTTTTAAGGGGGTAGATCAACTTAATATTGCAGATAGATTGTATCTTCTATCAATGTAATTGTCTGAATCACTTCCAGTCCCCCATGTTTTTTTATATATACACACACACACACATATTTACATTAACGTCATTTAGCAGACGCTCTTATCCAGAGTGAGTGCATACATTATTTAATTTTTTTCTCCATACTGGCCCCCCGTGGGAATCGAACCCACAACCCTGGCGTTGCAAACACCATGCTCTACCAACTGAGCTACATCCCTGCCGGCCATTCCCTCCCCTACCCTGGACGACGCTGGGCCAATTGTGAGCCGCCCCATGGGTCTCCCAGTCGCGGCCGGCTACGACAGAGCCTGGATTTGAACCACGATCTCTAGTAGACCACTGCGCCACTGCGCCACACATACACATACATAAACACACATATATACATATATATACATATATACACACATACAGTGAGGGAAAAAGGTATTTGATCCCCTGCTGATTTTGTGATTGACAGTTATTTTGTGTTTCTTCCATTTGCGAATAATCGCACCAACTGTTGTCACCTTCTCACCAAGCTGCTTGGCGATGGTCTTGTAGCCCATTCCAGCCTTGTGTAGGTCTACAATCTTGTCCCTGACATCCTTGGAGAGCTCTTTGGTCTTGGCCATGGTGGAGAGTTTGGAATCTGATTGATTGATTGCTTCTGTGGACAGGTGTCTTTTATACAGGTAACAAACTGATATTAGGAGCACTCCCTTTAAGAGTGTGCTCCTAATCTCAACTCGTTACCTGTATAAAAGACACCTGGGAGCCAGAAATCTTTCTGATTGAGAAGGGGTCAAATACTTATTTCCCTCATTAAAATGCAAATCAATTTATAACATTTTTGAAATGCTTTTTTCTGGATTTTTTTGTTGCTACTCTGTCTCTCACTGTTCAAATAAACCAACCATTAAAACTATAGACTGATCATTTCTTTGTCAGTGGGCAAACGTACAAAATCAGCAGGGGATCAAATACTTTTTCCCTCACTGTACATACATACAGTACATATCCTTTAAAAAAAATATATTTCCCTTTATTACTTTCCAACCCCTTTCCCTAATTGGAGTAAACTAGTGAACAACAATGCTTAGGCCTCTACTTCCAGCTTATACTTACTATCTACATTTTATGGACACAGTCAATTTTACAATAATTATATTTTGTTTGTTTTTGCTCCTGAACTTCTTCTACTCTCAACCTCTCAGATCATTTTCATGATGTCCATCCGGTTTGCTTCTATATGCCATATCTTTCTAACTGTGCTCTTTCCCAAAAGCTCCCAACATACAACCTATATACTTATTATGGACACAGTATGCTTACGTTATTAGTTATCTTGTTATTATTTGTTGTTAGTTGTTATTAGTCCCATCCTTCAACTCCATTCAATACCTCCCATCTATCTCTTAACACCATAGTCCCCGTGCCCAAGAACTCTAAGATAACCTGCCTAAATGACTACCGACCCGTAGCACTGACGTCTGTAGCCATGAAGTGCTTTGAAAGACTGGTCATGGCTCACATCAACAGCATAATCCCAGAAACCCTAGACCCACTCCAATTTGCATACCGCCCCAACAGATCCACAGATGATGCAATCTCTATCGCACTCCACACTGCCCTTTCCCACCTGGACAAGAGGAACACCTACGTGAGAATGGTATTCATTGACTACAGCTCAGCATTCAACACCATAGTGCCCTCTAAGCTCATCACTAAGCTAAGGATCCTGGGACTAAACACCTCCTCTGCAACTGGATCCTGGACTTCCTGACGGGCCGCCCCCAGGTGATAAGGGTAGGTAACAACACATCTGCCACACTGATCCTCAACACGGGGGCCCCTCAGGGGTGCGTGCTCAGTCCCCTCCTGTACTCTCTGTTCACCCATGACTGCATGGCCAGGCACGACTCCAACACCATCATTAAGTTTGCCGACGACACAACAGTGGTAGGCCTGATCACCGACAACGATGAGACAGCCTATAGGGAGGAGGTCAGAGATCTGGCCGTGTGGTGCCAGGACAACAACCTCTCCTCAACGTGACCAAGACAAAGGAGATGATTGTGGACTACAGGAAAAAAAAAGAGGACTGAGCACGCCCCCATTCTCATCGACGGGGCTGTAGTGGAACAGGTTGAGAGCTTCAAGTTTCTTGGTGTCCACATCACCAACAAACTATCATGGTCCAAACACACCAAGACAGTCGTGAAGAGGGCACGACAAAGCCTATTCCCCCTCAGGAGACTAAAAAGATTTGGCATGGGTCCTCAGATCCTCAAAAAATTCTACAGCTGCACCATCGAGAGCATCCTGACTGGTTGCATCACTGCCTGGTATGGCAACTGCTTGGCCTCTGACCGCAAGGCACTACAGAGGGTAGTGCGTACGGCCCAGTACATCACTGGGGCAAAGCGTCCTGCCATCCAGGACCTCTATACCAGGCGGTGTCAGAGGAAGGCCCTCAAAATTGTCAAAGACTCCAGCCACCCTAGTCATAGACTGTTCTCTCTGCTACCGCACGGCAAGCGGTACCGGAGTGCCAAGTCTAGGTCCAAAAGACTTCTCAACAGCTTCTACCCCCAAGCCATAAGACTCCTGAACAGCTAATCATGGCTACCCGGACTATTTGCACTGCCCCCCCACCCCATCCTTTTTACGCTGCTGCTACTCTGTTAAGTATTTATGCATAGTCACTTTAACTCTACCCACATGTACATATTACCTCAACTACCTCAACTAGCCGGTGCCCCCGCACATTGACTCTGCAACGGTACCCCCCTGTATATATAGCCTCCCTACTGTCACTTTATTTTACTTCTGCTCTTTTTTTCTCGACACATTTTTTGTTGTTGTTTTATTCTTACTTTTTTTGTTTAAAAATAAATGCACTGTTGGTTAAGGGCTGTAAGTAAGCATTTCACTGTAATGTCTGCACCTGTTGTATTCGGCGCATGTGACCAATAAAATTTGATTTGATATGATTTGATTTGATCCATATAGGATTTCTATTTGCCATATATATTTTAATATATATATATCAGCAAGAATGTTTTCTTGCTGATATCACAACACAGGCTGTCATTGTAAAATACATACAGTGAAAAGGAAAACAGCAAATCTAGGATCAAATGACTGCAGGCTGGAAATAGACTGACTTTACAGACCTTATGGAAGTGGTGAACTGGGACAATTAGTGAAAACCATGGGCAGTCAGTCACCTGATATTCAGACACAGCAGCAATGATCCAACCCTGAGATTGTATTGAGAGAAAACGACTTAGCATTGAGTAGCATATAGAGGGATTGATCACATTATATGTGGGCAGGGATTATATTTTAAAGATTGTATACACACCTTTTGTGCTGAGGGTGGACATCTTGGATGGCTCATCTTGACTGCACTGCACAGGATGAACACAGAGGTACACAGAATGTAACTTCACTTAATACAGAGTACCTTCAACTTGACAATATAACACAAACATTGTACTGAACACAGTAACCAGGTGATTTACTAACCGGTTTCTCAGCTCCCAATAAGGTTGGATGCCAGCCACCGAAGAAGAAGGGGCGAGGGAGACAACAGTAGCTAGCTAGCTGTACACCTGTAGACAGTGTCCTTCGCCCCCTGCCTGTTGGGCACTGCTTTACCACTGTTCTGTTAACGACGGCGAGGGGAGGTGTTGGATGCCAGCCACCGAAGAAGAAGGGGCGAGGGAGACAACAGTAGCTAGCTAGCTGTACACCTGTAGACAGTGTCCTTCACCCCCTGCCTGTTGGGCACTGTTTTACCACTGTTCTGTTAACGACGGCGAGGGGAGGTGTTGGATGCCAGCCGCCGAAGAAGAAGGGGCGAGGGCGACAACAGTAGCTAGCTAGCTGTACACCTGTAGACAGTGTCCTTCACCCCCTGCCTGTTGGGCACTGTTTTACCACTGTTCTGTTAACGACGGCGAGGAGGGAGGTGTTCGGCAGGCGGGAGAGAAGGACACTGTCTTTTAATTCAATCAAACCCAGTCGGGGGCTGGACAGGTGGGGGGCCTGTGCCCATCCAGCCGTCAAAAAACTGAGTGCTGCTTTAAACTCTGGTTTGGGTTTGCGGGGGGCGGGGTTCATTCAAGAACCAATGGGGTCAAAACGTTAGCTAGCTACAACATTTCAAAATTAGCAAAAACTAACTAGCCAGCTAGCTAGCAAAACTTTCCTAGATGTTCTTCTCCCTAAAGAATGCAGGAGAACAGGGACTACCACTTAGCAGGAGTTTTTTTGTGTACATTTGGAGAAACTGTTGTTGTTTTCCAACAAGTGTTGTTGTGGAGCTACCAGTCTGTCTCAACGACCGTTCCTGGAATGGAATGTTGATATGGGTGGTAGTAGTCATGTGGAACCTATTGATAATAAGAGGGCGTCAGCATATTGAAAGGTTCCTCCAGGAACCTTTTCACCTTCAGGTTCCTCCAAGAACCATTTATGATAGAAAGGTTCAAATATGAACCCATTGATTAGGAAACGTTCCCAGAGGAACTCTCCAAATGTAAGAAACTTTTTTTTTACATTTCAACTTTCCTAATTGAACCCCTAATTCTTAGTGTGTTCTTCTGAAATAGGCTACATTTTCTTAATGTCATGTTTCTTTAGACCTGTCTAAAATAAATAATTTTACATTTTAGTCATTTAGCAGACGCTCTTATCCAGAGCGACTTACAGTTAGTGAATGCATACATTTTCATACTGGAATTATTGTGATGGTGTAGGCTATATTGAATGGATTTATTAGACGTTTTAAATGTAGATGTTCCAAAGGTCCACATCAGTGGCTTGCAGGCTATGAGTGGAATCCAGGAGATGCTAAACGTGTTGATGTTAATTAAGGTCAATAAGCATGAGACCGGCAGTTATCTGAATGACAATCACCGGCTGACAGAATGTCATGACCACCACAGTCCTCCGTAACATCAATAAGGGATCATAGCTTTCACCTGGATTCACCTGGTTAGTCTAGGTCATGGAAAGAGCAGGTATCCCTAATGTTTTGTACACACAGTGTATATCATGTGTATATAATAAATAAACCAACTTGAACTTAAAAGGGAAGGTGGAGGGCAGCCAGAAAGGGAGGGGAAAAGATGGACAGATTTGTGGTTAGATTGTAGGTGAACAAACATTGAAAAATACATCGTCTTAAGTTATGTCCTCAAATGTTATGGAATCTAAAAATATCACATTAGCTGGTAGAACTGACGAATGAAATGAAAATGAGAGTGAGAGTGAGAGTGAGAGTGAGAGTGAGAGTGAGTGAGAGTGAGAGTGAGAGGGAAGAACCTGATATGTAAATAGGTTCAGCAAACAAAAGTAACTTTCAGTGACCGAATGATCATTCTAGACTCTGCTTCTATTGAGAGACATAAAAGGTAAGACGATGATTGTTATGTTTATTCATATAGTTGATGATATTGTTATGTGTATTAATATAGTTGATGATATTGTTATGTGTATTAATATAGTTGATGATATTGTTATGTGTATTAATATAGTTGATGATATTGTTATGTGTATTAATATAGTTGATGATATTGTTATGTGTATTAATATAGTTGATGATATTGTTATGTGTATTAATATAGTTGATGATATTTTTATGTGTATTAATATAGTTGATGATATTGTTATGTGTATTAATATAGTTTATGATATTGTTATGTGTATTAATATAGTTGATGATATTGTTATGTGTATTAATATAGTTGATGATATTGTTATGTGTATTCATATAGTTGATGATATTGTTGTGATATTAATATAGTTGATGATATTGTTATGTGTATTCATATAGTTGATGATATTGTTATGTGTATTAATATAGTTGATGATATTGTTGTGATATTAATATAGTTGATGATATTGTTATGTGTATTAATATAGTTGATGATATAGTTATGATATTAATATAGTTGATGATATTGTTATGTGTATTAATATAGTTGATGAATATTTTGGTGGACAGAGTGTTATAATAGGCCTACTCTCCTTAAAATGTTTTGGATATAAATTAGATGCGGGATGGGTGAATTCGTTCTGTTTCCATCTGTGTGCCCCAGGGTGATCACTCCTACACTATCTAGAATCTAAAAGGGTTCTTTAGCTGTCCCCATAGGAGAACCATTTGTAGAACCCTTTTTGGTCCTAGGTAGAAACCTTTTGGGTTCCATGAAGAATCCTTTCCACAGAGGGTTCTACATGGAAGCCAGAAGGGTTCTACCTGGAAACCCAAAAGCGTTCTCCTGTGGGGACAGCCAGAGGACCCTTTTGGAACTCTTTTTTCTAAGAGTGTACTGTATCATAGGTCTATAGACTTGTCTTCTCAAAACAGGCTTAAAACACAACAAGCAACAACATTTTCTCTTTCTAATCTACTGTTAACTCTTTTCACTCAGGAAGGTATTTCGTTGTGAGAGAAGAGAGACAGTGGAAAGAATAAATACTGTGAAACAGACTGTGTGTTCATTAGTGCCCACCGTAGCAAAACGTTTGGGCAACAGAAAAACCGTTTAGGTCACGTTGTACAGCGTTTGGAGTAAACTGTTTATGCAACATTTTAAAACTGTTGGCTGCGGTGTAAACTAATGAATACGACCCAGGTAGTAGCCTACAACTCGGCTGTTGATGTCTGCCTCATGCTGAAACCTGAACTGTGGTGTACTATGTGTGAGAAAAGAACTTGGTGACTATGATGCTAGCTAGATATACTGGTTTAAAAACCGATTTGTAGGTGATCAATCCTGCTACTGATAACCTATGTGAACTGATTTGAACAGGTTTAGGCTGGTCATCTAGGATATTGTAGGCTATAGCTGAGGTATAGACCTTGATCTGCATATCACTAACAAACTGCTATTATACAGTAAAACCTAGCCTACTTTACATAATATAAAATCTCTTACTTGTTGCAAAAAACCTTTCTGTACGGATCACTGATCCCCCTCAGATCAATCATGTCCATTTTAGCCCTTCTGTCTACATTCTCAGATACGTTTAGAAAAGAACAGATTGAAAGAAATAGTCTACTTTTAATAAATACACATTAGCCTGAGAGAGTGGAAGGGCTGAGAGGAATGTGGCCTTGTGTTGCTGCACTGTCTATAACTACCTAAACAAACAGTAACAGGGAGATGAGGTGAAAGATATCAGTCACGACTACATGTTGTTACAGGCTTTGGTATTTCCATGTATATTTTGAGGTTGGACGTTAGCACGTTGGCCGCACCTCTTGGCGCCACCTCAATAGACAGTATGCTTATGCCTGTGCTGGCTTGTCATCTCTTTAGTCAGAAGGGTTCCATCTGTTATGTGATATTGAAGAAGCAGCTGGTCCAGTGTTCTGGTTGGCCTTAGAGATGTTAGAAGACTGGCACCTCTTTGTAGCTCTGCTTCTTTAAGTTGATGAACAAAGTCTTTCTGTCTTGTATCTCCCAGGGTTTGGTTTGGTTTGGTTTGGTTTGGTTTGGTTTGGTCTGGTCTGGTTTGTTCTGGTTGGTTTGGTTCTGGATTGGTCTGGAATTGGTCTGGTTTGGTTTGGTTTGGTCTGGTTTTTGGTGTGGTCTGGTTTGGTGTGGTGTCTGGTTTGGTATGGTTTGGTCTGGTCTGGTTTGGTTTGTCTGCCACTTTGGTCTGGTTTTGGTCTGGGTTTGGTGTGGTCTGGTTTGGCCCTCTGGTTTGGTCTGGTTTGGTCTGGTCTGGTTTGGTCTGGTTTGGTGCTGGTTTGGTCTGGTTGGACTAGTTTAATGGTTTGGTTTGGCTTCTGGTTCTTGTTTGGTGCTGTTGGTCTGGTTTTCAAAGCACTACTGAGTGTGTTTTGGTGTGGTTTGGTGCTTGTCTGGTCTTGGTTGGTGTGGTTTGGTTTGGTGGTGGGTTTGTGATTGGACTGGTGTGGAAGCTTCGGTTTGGTTTAGTCTACATTTGGTCTGGTTTGACAGGTCTGGTTGGTTTGCTCCACTTGTTGTTTTTTTTACTCCATATTGTAAGTTGGAGGGATTTTTTTATTTCAGATGTCCTCATCTGGAGCCACTTCAATGGGCACTCATGGTGGGAGTCTTTTAGGTACCACTTTCTTGTTGCTAGTCAACATTTCAGTGGACACTAGGGATTGGACCGATAATACTGGAGCAACATGTAAAGTTTGGTCCCATGTTCCCATTTCATGAGTTGAAATAAAATATTCCAGAAATGTTCCATATGCCAGAGAATTACATGTGCAGCAGAAGTGGTTATGGCGGTTGTCAGGAGGTCATCAGAACGCACGGCCCGGACGTGTGAGTAGTCGACTTCCTGGTCTTTTGAGGGGGCAGTGTGGAGCACATTCCAATTCCCACCATGTGGGTTAACCCTATTGGTGCGATGAGTAGCTCATCCAGGCCTTTTACACGTGCAGCTGTTGGCGCTTCCTGCCCTGCTGTTTGCTGCATTGGTCTCAGAAGTAGGCCATCAGAATGCACGGCCCGGATGTGTGAGGGGTCTGAGTGAGTCGAAGCACAGGACTTGCTTTTATATTGGGGGCAGTGTGAGCCAGGTTACAATTCCCATTGGCAGCAATAGGTTTAACCCTATATTTACAGGTTATAATTATGTTTAACCCTATAGACAGGTTATAATTAGGTTTAACCCTATAGACAGGTTAGGTTAGGTTTAACCCTATAGACAGGGTTATAATTAGTTTTAACCCTATAGACAGGTTATAATTAGGTTTAACCCTATAGACAGGTTATAATTAGGTTTAACCCTATAGACAGGTATAATTAGGTTTAACCCTATAGACAGGTTATAATTAGGTTTAACCCTATGTGAGACAGGTTATATTAGTTTAACCCTATAAGACAGGTTATAATTAGGTTTAACCCTATAGACAGGTTATAATTAGGTTTAACCCTATAGACAGGTTATAATTAGGTTTAACCCTATGCCGCGATGCTTAGGGTGTTGCCTGTTTCGCCAGCAGACCTGGCTTCACTGCCCTGCCCCACTGTTTACTACAATATTAATATCACAGGCTACCGACGTCCGTTTGAACAAAGAGACACAACAATATGAGTGAAAGGATTTTAGGATAATATCAGTTAGTGTTTATTTAGATTTAGAGTTGTCTTCTGGGTTCAGCCTTCTAGCTTCCTTTATCAATTGGGTGAAATATAACAAATGACATGGTCTCAAGTTTGGGAGATAAACCAGGCCCAGTTTAAATCACTATGACAACCATTTCATTATTTCCCCAGAGCAGCAAAGGGAATCTAGAGACTCAACCTTTGCAGAATCAGAATCACCTTTATTCGCCAAGTACATTTGCACATACATATGTAGGATCTTAATTTGAGCCAGTTTGCTACAGCAGGAAAATATTCCTGCAGCAAACAGAAAATGTAAATTATTATGTGAATTATAATTAATGGACATTTTGTAGCGGTTGATACATTTTTATTAAGCGAAACTCAGTCTGGAATTTCTAAGTGGAAATTACAAACTTCAGAAGCCTTTTAAAACCTCAAATACACTACAAGTTTTACATTTCCTGCATTGCGGGCCATTATTCTGCAGGGGGAGGGTGATCAAATTAAATCCTACATCTGTACACATAATTTCTACATGGTGATAGTGACAGACAACATTTAGAGACAGAATACAGACAGAAGAGTTTACACAAATGTCTGTGTACAACATTATACACAACTAGGAAGAGTGAGCATAGAGCTATAAGAGAATGAACAGTGGATATATATACAGTACAGTGGATATATACAGTTGTACAGTGGGAATACAGTTGATACACAGATATACAGTACAGTGGGAATACAGTTGGTATACAGATATACAGTACAGTGGGAATACAGTTGATATACAGAGATATACAGTACAGTGGGAATACAGTGATATACAGATATACAGTACAGTGGGAATACACAGTTGGTATACAGATATACAGTACAGTGGGAATACAGTTGGTATACAGATATACAGTACAGTGGGAATACAGTTGATATACAGTATATACAGTACAGTGGGAATACAGTTGATATACAGATATACAGTACAGTGGATATATTACAGTTGATATACAGATATACAGTACAGTGGGAATACAGTTGATATACAGATATACAATACAGTGGGAATACAGTTGGATATACAGATATACAGTACAGTGGGAATACAGTTGGTATACAGATATACAGTACAGTGGGAATACAGTTGGTATACAGATATACAGTACAGTGGGAATACAGTTGATATACAGATATACAGTACAGTGGGAATACAGTTGATATACAGATATACAGTACAGTGGGAATACAGTTGATATACAGATATACAGTACAGTGGGTATACAGTTGATATACAGATATACAGTACAGTGGGAATACAGTTGGGTATACAGATATACAGTACAGTGTGGGAATACAGTTGGTATACAGATATACAGTACAGTGGGGAATACAGTTGATATACAGATATACAGTACAGTGGGAATACAGTTGGACATACAGATATACAGTACAGTGGGAATACAGTTGGATACAGATATACAGTACAGTGGGTATACAGTTGGTATACAGATATACAGTACAGTGGGAATACAGTTGGTATACAGATTTTATACAGTACAGTGGGAATACAGTTGGATATACAGATATACAGTACAGTGGGAATACAGTTGGTATACAGATATACAGTACAGTGGGAATACAGTTGGTATACAGATATACAGTACAGTGGGAATACAGTTGGTATACAGATAATACAGTACAGTGGGAATACAGTTGATATACAGATATACAGTACAGTGGATATACAGTTGATATACAGTATATACAGTACAGTGGGAATACAGTTGGTATACAGATATACAGATATACAGTACAGTGGGAATACAGTTGGTATACAGATATACAGTACAGTGGGAATACAGTTGATATACAGATATACAGTACAGTGGGAATACAGTTGGTATACAGATATACAGTACAGTGGGAATACAGTTGATATACAGATATACAGTACAGTGGGAATACAGTTGATATACAGATATACAGTACAGTGGGAATACAGTTGATATACAGATATACAGTACAGTGGGAATACAGTTGGTATACAGATATACAGTACAGTGGGAATACAGTTGGTATACAGATATACAGTACAGTGGGAATACAGTTGGTATACAGATATACAGTACAGTGGGAATACAGTTGATATACAGATATACAGTACAGTGGGAATACAGTTGGTATACAGATATACAGTACAGTGGGAATACAGTTGATATACAGATATACAGTACAGTGGGAATACAGTTGATATACAGATATACAGTACAGTGGGAATACAGTTGATATACAGATATACAGTACAGTGGGGTATACATATACAGATACAGTATAATTATATCTAAGAGAGATGAACAGCATAGTGCTAATGCAGTATAGTTCAGTTATTTAGAGTACAGTTCAGAGATGGCTTGATGTGGTGTGCAGCATAGAGTGCATAGTCCTTTAGTCTCTATGGACCAGATGGTAGTGTACAGTTCAGAGATGGCTTGATGTGGTGTAAAGCAGCATAGAGTGTATAGTCCTTTAGTCTCTATGGACCAGATGGTCGGTTGGTGAGGGCCACAGCATGGGGAAAGAAACTGTTCAGATGGGGGTCTATATAACATCCAATCACATAGGTTTACAGCAGCTGACAGTTGCAACGTTATTGCTAATAACTCAAACTGCCTTATTTAGATAAAAACATAATCTCTGTACAGATGTAGGATCTTAATTTGATCACCCTGTTGCAGGAGAACTAAAACTTGTAGTGTATTTGAGTGTATTTAAGCTTTAAAAAAGGTTTCTGAAGATGATCAATTCCACTTTTGTGTTAAAAGAATTGTTCATTAATTATAATCCACATAATAATTAAAATGTCCTGTTGCTGCAGGATTATTTTCCTGCTGTAGCAAACTGGCTAAAATTAAGATCCTACATCTGTAGCAATACACCTCTCTTTGATGTACATGGCTATATCAGGATTGACTTTTGACCATTTGACATCTTTTATTTACTGTTGTTTAGGCTGGTTGAATGAGTCGCCTATAAAAGCTACTTCATCTGCAAGAGAACAGGCGGCTGCACCAGCGACTGTAAGAAGTTATGTGATTTCCTCATATGAACGTGAAAGTAAGTGTGTAGCCTACGCAGTTACACAATGGCTGTTGAAACTGTGGCACATATTTCTCTGTAACATTAGAAGTCGGATGAATGTGTTGATATGTAGGAAAGACGGGCAGACTCTCGTAGGTCTAGGCTAAACTACAAACTATTATAAGGTCGACGTCAGACATTCAATAGTCAGAGTAGGTTTGAGCTATGATCACTTATCATGCTGACAAACCTGATGGTCTCCGTTTGAAATGGTGTGTAAAATACCATGCCTAGGCTACAAGCTCTGTCCTGCTACTGTTAGGTCTATAACGTTATGGGAACTGATCTGAACAGGTTTAGGCTGGTCATCTAGGCTATAGCATGGGGTCAGTGGTGATTTTAGCATGTCAATCTTGGTGGGGCAAAACATAAATAAAGGGGGATGCATGCCAACAAAGCCACTCCACAACACAACACTAAACAATACATTCATTGCACTATAACGGTGACAAACAGTGCCCACAAACTGTTAGGGGCCTACAAAGCAGAGTCCCAACAGCAGAGTCCCAACAGCAGAGTCCCAACAGCAGAGTCCCATCAGCTGTCCTATCATAATATCATTTCTCTCTTCATTATTTCTCTTCATATGACAAGGATTAAAAAGGATTTGCCTGTAGATTGTCGACTTGATTCATGATGATGACTGCTGGCTAAGATTTTGAAAGTATGATGTTGACCTGATCAGTTCAATTAAAGCTACTGCAGATATAATGTGATTTGACATCATTTTATCTGTTGGCCAATGACCTTCTTGGATGGGCACTTCTAATGTAACTCTGTGGCAGCACCCAAGGGGCTTGAATTTTCTAGCTCTACCCTTAGACTTGGCAGTGACGTAGTGTCCCCATGAGTGACAGAACACTGAGCCAATCACGGCGCAGCGCTCCGTATTTTCTTCTGGCTTGCCCCACCACCACAGAAAGCACTGAGCTAGGCTGAAACACCTGCATTTTGGAGCTGCCTTACTCAAGAAAACAAAAAAGAGACCATTTTTTTTTTTGCGGCTTTATTAACTCAATTATATATATATTTATTTATTTTTACATTTTTGCAAACTGATATTGTGAATTAATGCTGCACTGAATAAGGGTCTGCCCTGGTTGAGAGGTTGAGAATGCCAAGAGTGTGCAAAGCTGTCATCAAGGCAAAGGGTGGCTATTTGAAGAATCTCAAATATAAAATATATTTTGATTTGTTTAACACTTTTTTGGTTACTACATGATTCTATATGTGTTATTCCATAGTTTTGATGTCTTCACTATTATTCTACAATGTAGAAAATAGTAAAAATAAAGACAAACCCTTGAATGAGTATGTGTTCTAAAACTTTTGACCGGTAGTGTATATATATTTTTTACATTGTTAGCAAACTGATATGTGACATGTATTAATGCCACAATAACATGCAAAACAGGAAAGGCCACCTGCCCTGAATGACAGGTCGCCACTGGCTGAGGTATAGACCTTGATCTGCTTTACACAACAACAAAAAAACTGTTTTACATTATAACCTAGCCTACTTTAAATAATAAAACATCTCTTAATTGTTGCAAAAAACCTTTCTGTATAGATCACTGATCCCCCCCCAGAACAATCAAGCCAGTTTTAGCCCTTCTGTCTACATTCTCAGATACGTTTAGAAAATAACAGATTCAAAGATAATAAATGGCCGACTTTTAATGAATACAAATAAGTGTGAGACATGGCCTTGTGTTGCTGCACTGTCTATAACTACCTTAACAAACAGTGACTTATTATTATTATTGACAACATGGAGAAGAGATGTCACAACTACATATTCATGTGATTGCATTAAATCACCTGACTGTTTCAATATGTCTGTTAGTAAATGTTTTATAAGAGATAATTAATAAATGATAACAATTTACATTCAAGAATTACTGTGTTAACTACAGCCAACATGTTGGATCTCTGTTTAGGGGTCAGTGGTCTAAAATGAGTCTCTCTGGGGAGAGAGAGAGGAGGGGGGCCCTGCCTCTAAAATGAGTCTCTCTCTGAGAGAGAGAGGGGGGCCCTGCCTCTAAAATGAGTCTCTCTGGGGAACATGACACCAAAGCTAAGAGGTGAGATGACAATTTTGTTTAAGAATTATAAAGAGTTTATTTCCTAAATGCTATTTCCACCATTTTTCACATGTGTTTTTTAATCAGAAATGGTTGCTTATGTGTACCTTCAATATTACTGTTCTCAGATGTTTAATTAATAGATTTTAGATGTCATTATTATTTTTTTATTGCAAAACACTATATATCCATTGTTTTGCTGAAATTGGATTATTCGTATCCTGTATATTTGACTGTATTATCTGGTTGTCTCAGCTAGCTATCTTAAGATGAATGCACTTACTGTAAATCGCTCTGGATAAGAGCATCTGCTAAACAGGTGGGGCTCTGCCCTGAATGACAGGTCGCCACTGCTCCAAAGCAACTACATGTTGCACAGGAACCACTGACTCACTGCATGTTTCTATTATCAAGACACCTGCTGGTACCTCTTAACTGGTTAGTACAGCTCATGAGGTGTCCTAAATATCTGCCAACTAGGTGGGACACTTATGAATAAAGAGGCTTCATGCATAGCTTTAATTTATACCCATAAGAGTAGGACTAAAATGGCTTTATTCTCAGCACTTATACGACACATTTTCTACTCTGAGACGCTTTTTGGATATGGGCCCAGATCTCAAAATATTGTAACGACCCAGTATTAAATGAGTCTGTCTGGGGAGAGAGAGGACCAATTTTTCTACTCTGAGACGCTTTTTGGATACGTGCCCAGATCTCAAAATCTTGTTTTAAAAAACGATTTTCTTTTGTTTGACATAATAAAAAAAGAATATTACTAATGTACCCGACTTTAAAGACTGCTTTTAGTTTATTGTGTGGCACTGCTCATGTCCGCGTTCTGAAACTGTCCGCGTCCCCGTACAGAACTGTCCGCGTCCACGTACGGTTTGGCGCCAAGCATATTGTCCAGTTACGCGCAGAGTGGGCTGAGGTGATGTTGGGGAATAACGACGGAGTTTGTTACAGTGTTGAGACACCGAAGTTTATTGTTCAATTTGCTTTTTTGCGTAATGGTCAGTGACAGTATGAGTGTAGCCAGATCCTTTTCACTCGCTATCCTTGTTTCATCTTGTGGTTCACCGGATTCGTCATCATCCTCGAGGGACAGACGAACGACCTGCTAGCTAGCCAAGCTAGTCGGTACAGCTAGCTAAGCTAGCTACTCTACCAGCAGCATCCTAGTTATCCTGGCTACCACTACATCATCACCGGCTGCCTGCATTTCTTGTGGACCGATGGAGCTCCCGTTTCTTCCACCTGTTAAATACCGTGGAGGGCTTCTCCCTCTCTCGTTGACGGATGCTGGCTTCCTACGCTCCCTCTGTCCGGTTCTCCTCTCTTCACTAGATGGACGGTAACTTTAGTGTTTAACCCCTCTTGAGTCCAAGGACTAACTTTTGAATATTATTTTTTCGGGGCGCATCAAGTAGGCTGGACACAATACATTTTTAACAACGTTTTTTTCCTGATAAAAACTAGTTAATTGCATCCGCCATGGAGCCCAGTTTCATATTACC
Source organism: Coregonus suidteri (assembly GCA_036851935.1). NCBI lineage: Eukaryota > Metazoa > Chordata > Actinopteri > Salmoniformes > Salmonidae > Coregonus > Coregonus suidteri. The sequence goes on along the minus strand of CM072257.1, from coordinate 3,950,161 downwards.
TTATGTCACTAGCTATGAAGTAATTATTTTAGGGCATTTTTCACCCTACCAGCTCCTATTAGTTCTATTGAGCTCCGTGACACCGACTCGCCTTCAGAATGTTCTATTCCCAGCCCATTGTTCTGCGTCACAATGCCAGCTTCACTATTGTTATCAATGAGACCTGCCTGCGTTAACCCTGTAGGTTTACCTCAGGTAACTTATTATTAACAAGGTTACGGCTACTTGGTGAGCGTTAACCCTGTAGTTTACCTCAGGTAATTTATTATTAACAAGGTTACGGCTACTTGGTGAGCGTTAACCCTGTAGGTTTACCTCAGGTAAAGTTATTATTAACAAGGTTACTGCTATTGACTTTGTCACGGTTTCGGCCGAGGCTGCTCCTTCTCCTGTTCGGGCAGGCTTCGGCGGTCGTCGTCGTCTCCGGAGTACTAGCTGCCACCGTTCTATGTTTCTATGTTTGATTGGTTTTGTCTGTTTTGTTACACCTGTTCCTTGTTAGTGTTCATTATGCGTCCTATTTAGTTCTCTTGTGTTTGGTCAGGTGTTGTGTGTAATTGTTCGATGTCACGTGTGTATTATTAGTTCGTTGTTCTGTTCTCTCTGTATTCGTTTTGTTAGAGAGAGTCCCGCACGTTGTGCGCTGTTATTTTTGGTACTTACCAGTGTGCGTAATTTGTTCGCCTGTGGCCTGTTGCCGTGGTTGGCTTGTTTTCTTGGACTTCACTAAAGACATCTGTTTCGAACCTCTGTGTGTCCTGCGTGTGATTCCACGTTACCCTCTACACTCAACCCTGACATACTTGGTGAGCGTTAACCCTGTAGGTTTACCTCAGGTAATTTATTATTAACAAGGTTACGGCTACTTGGTGAGCAAACTCACTGTTTCACCTGATTACACGTTGTGGTCCCGGCGATGGCTGGCGGATAGCCATCAAACATTAAACATTTTATGATCATGGTTAACCTTTTTTTTGTTGTTTTTGTTTTTGTACAATCTAAACAAAACGCATGTCCCTGTCCTCTTTTCCATGATGTGGCCGATTTAAACAGCCAGAAGACATTTTTTAATTAAGAATAACCATTTTTTTCGACGACCTGTTTGTTTCTATATGGCTGCTGGGTAATTTGATATGCATCGACATCTTTGTTTGTAGGCATCAAATTGAGCGAATGCTGCACAGGTTCACTGAGTTGCAAACCAAATGGGTATAATGGGGTGATTGTTGTCTAATCGGGTGGTCTAGCTCATTGATTTGTAGATCTGACGCAGTTGCTACCTCAGATTATGAGCCTAGCAAGTGTCATGAATTAGTTATGTAGTACCCACATACGGCACACAAGGAGGAGCAAGAGAGCTATAAACCCATACAGTTTTTTGCCATATAAACCCTAAACCTAACAATCAATCAAATGTATTTATAAAGCCCTTTTTACACCAGCAGATGTCACAAAGTGCTATACAGAAACTCTTACCCTACTTATAACCTATTTTAGCCGTAACCCTAACCCCTAATTCTAGGGTAGGGTAGCCTAGAACACTTTTAGAAACTATTTTAGTAATAATATTATCTTAGTAAATACAATTGTAGTATTAAATAGCGTTTTGATTATTTTGTTGTTATTTTATTATATGTATAATTGCAAGACAGAACACTTGATAAATAAGGCACATTTGTTTTATTTTTCAAATGTGGTTTGAATTGGGTGACCTAGTAACCTCTGTGTGAAAGTCCAGCAATTGGCGTGGGGCAGGTTTGAGACTGATCTAATACACTTTATTTCTCAGCTGCCTCACCAATGTCTGTACGTGAATTAATAACTTTTAATTGCTAAATATGTCCAATAGATGGCAGCATGAGACCACGAAACATCAGTTATAGGCTACAAGCAGCAATATGATTGACATAATATAGCATGCAACCAAATACTATATGTCCCATGATTTTCTAAAATGGTCACTCATTACTTTAGTTAGGTATATATCTCGTATTAGCCTGTGATGCTTTTGGAAGAGCAAAATAGTGACTATAGCAGGTGTTGAACCCGGGTAAATTATCACTAGTCAGATGCTCCAACCTCGGAATAGAAAAAGACAAGAGTGCGTCTTCCAGCCCACCAATAAATTACATCATGCAACCCTCCCGGTTAGCAAATGTACCTCAACATGCCCCTCGCTTGTGCTAGAAGGCAGAGTGCTCGCTGCTGGTTGATGAATCTGACAATGAATGTACTAGGAAAATAGTTTTTTCTCGACCAGAGGTGACTAAATTAATGTTCAGGCTTATTGATAATCGTTATAGTAATGAATATAATTTCAAAACATGAGCATAAAACAGCTAATAATAAACATGAATCATCATTATATTATTTCACAGTAATCTGTTAAATGCTTTTTTCAGTCGTTCCTCTTGCGTTAGCAGTGTGGAAAGGGACAGTAAAAAGTGTGTGCAGGAGTTTTCCTGTGAGGGGGAGTGGTGGTGTATCCAGGGAGAGAACTAAACTAACCTTCTGAAATTTCATTCGTGGTCTTATGCTTCTATCTATTGGAATTAGTTAGTAACTGCAGTACTACTGAATAAAGTATATCCTTACTAAAGTAGTAATTACTCAGAATTTCAAAATATGACATTTTCTAGTTCATTTTACCACTTACAACCATAAAATAACCATTTATAGCATAACAAACAATGAAACTGACATAAACCAAAAACACCATACATTTAGTTAACTATATATATATATATATATACTATTTATTTAGATGAAAAAAAAAACACAATTTCAAATTTTGCTACATAAGAACGAATCGAGCCGGTCGGTCACATTTGACTGTGAAAACCTAGCAGTACTACTTATTTCTCTCTGAGTGAGGCAGATGTATATCATTTTGCAATAAAACATGATTATTTGTCTCTCTAAAATGAAACCATCAAGTGATAGATTTTAAACAAATACACTTCTGTCATTGAACAACCCCATGCCATGATTAGATAGTGAAAAAACACACCAATCTCTTTCATAATTTCTTTAAACTATAAAAGCTAATTTACCAACATTTCTGAAAATGGATATATAGCGTTTTGAATTAAACTCTTCTTAAGTTTCCCATCTGAGCTCAGAGTAGATGAGAGATGTCCTGTTTGTCTCTGTTGTGTTGAAGCCCAATCAAGCAGGAGAGACCAGCCTCCCCTGTACCCAGCTGTGTGTCCATGAAGAGTGACCAGTCTATGCATCATCCTATAGTGTTTAGAGAGGGAGACTTTTCTACTGAACAAAGGTAAGAAGAACTCATGGGTCATGGTCAGTGAGTTAAACAACTCTGTCTCTAGTCATTTCTCCTCTCCCATTTTCCCATTTCTTTTTGCTGTTTTCATAATCCATAGGCTAATCCTTTTTTCTATTATCATAGTCCTGAAACAATATTAAACTAACACAACATTCCCTCCGTGCGTGCGTGCGTGCGTGCGTGTTTGTGTGCACTCCCTGGATGAGGAGATGTAATCTCATATTTTGTCCACAGAAACCAACAGGAGAGATCAGAGTCAGAGATGCTCAGTGGTCAGTCTTCCCAGAGTCATCAAACAGACCTGGCCTCCATATTCAGTGTATGTGGTCCTGTTATGTACATTTGTTTTTGTTTACCTCAAGTAAAGTTGATCTGTCAATCATTCATTAATGTGTTAATGAGAAAGCATTTAGTCTCTTGCTTAACTTATTTACTTGATTTATTTCAGTGCTTGAAGAGAATATTATGACATTTGTGAAGAACGAGCTGAAGATGTTCAAGAGGATTCTTAGTCCAGAACTCCCAGAAGGCTTTGAGAGTCAGAAGCAGGATAAGGAAGTGGTGGATGCTGAAGATGAGAAGCAGGAGAGCAGTGCCAGAGAGGGGGCTCTGAAGATCACACTGCACGTCCTGAGGAAAATGAACCAGAAGGAGCTTGCTGACACACTGGAGAAAAGTAAGAGCTGTCTGCCTCATGTTGAATGCTGTTTTAGAACATTTAAAAGCTGTAGCTAAAGTACAGCTAAAATAGCTGTGTAACTCAATGATATTGTAGCAGCCTTAACACAACACCTAGTGACCTCATCAAGTAGCAGCAGGGATGTGTTGTGAGAGAGAGAGAGATTAAGAGAGAGAGAGAGAGAGAGAGAGAGAGAGAGAGAGAGAGAGAGAGAGAGAGAGAGAGAGAGAGAGAGAGAGAGAGAGAGAGAGAGAGAGAGAGAGAGAGAGAGGAGAGAGAGAGAGAGAGAGATAGAGAGAGAATACCAATAATAATATAATCAGTCACACTAGTCTGTAATGCATTATGAAAACATTTACACATTTATACAGTCAGTTAAGCGAAGAAATTATTATAATAAAAAAAATTATAACAGTCCTAGAATACTGTAGGCATTAAAACAGACGTAATATTAATATCCTCTGTGTTATTTCTAGATTCAAATGAGCTTGCTGTGATTTGCCAACGTGAACTCAAATCTAATCTAAAGAAGAAGTTTCAATGTGTATTTGAGGGGAACGCTAAACAAGGAAACCCAACACTTCTCAATAAGATCTACACAGAGCTCTACATCACAGAGGGTGGAACAGGAGAGGTCAATAATGAACATGAGCTGAGACAGATTGAGACAACAACCAGGAAACAAGCAAGACCAGAGACTGCAATCAAATGTAACGACATCTTCAAACCCTTAACTGGACAAGACAAAACTTATCAGAACTGTGCTTACAAAGGGAGTCGCTGGCATTGGAAAAACAGTGTCTGTGCAGAAGTTCATTCTGGACTGGGCTGAAGGAAAAGTTAATCAGGATGTCCAATTTGTATTTTCATTCCCTTTTCGGGAGCTGAATTTGATGAAAGGGGAAAAACACACTTTGTTTGAACTTCTCAATCACTTCTCAAAGGAAACCAAAGAATCAAGAATCTCTAACTACGACAAGTACAAAGTTCTGTTCATCTTTGATGGTCTGGATGAGTGCCGACTGCCCCTAGACTTCCAGAAGAACAAGATCTGCTGTGACGTCACAAAGTCAACCTCAGTGGATGTTCTGCTGACAAATCTCATCAAGGGAAATCTGCTTCCCTCTGCTCTCCTCTGGATAACTACCCGACCTGCAGCAGCCAATAAGATCCCTTCAGGGTGTGTTGACCAGGTGACAGAGGTACGAGGGTTTAATGACCCACAGAAGGAGGAGTATTTCAGGAAGAGATTCAGTGATGAGGACCTGGCCAGCAGAATCATCTCACACATAAAGACATCAAGGAGCCTCCACATCATGTGCCACATTCCAGTCTTCTGTTGGATTTCTGCAATAGTCCTTGAACACATGCTGAAACATAAGAGAGAAGAGATGCCCAAGACTCTGACTGAGATGTACTCACACCTTGTGGAGTTTCATACCAAACAGAAGAATGAAAAGTATCTTGGGAAAGAAGAGACAGGTCCACACTGGAATAAAGATAGCATTCTGTCACTGGGAAAACTGGCTTTTCAACAGCTTGTGAAGGGCAATCTGATTTTCTATAAAAAAAAAGACCTGAAAAAGGTAGGCATTGATGTCAATGACGCCTCAGTGTACTCAGGATTGTGCACACAGCTCTTTAAAGAGGAATGTGGGCTGTACCAGGACAAGGTGTACTGCTTCGTGCATCTGAGCATTCAGGAGTTTCTGGCTGCTGTATATGTGTTCCTCTCATTCATCAACAACGATGACAATCTAATGGACAAACTGCAATCAAAAGTCCAGTAACTTTTCTTCGCTGTTCAGACGCAAGCCTGAAGTTACTTTCTACAAGAGTGCTGTGGATAAAGCCTTACTAAGCGAGACAGGAAACCTGGACCTTTTCCTCCGCTTCCTTCTGGGCCTCTCACTGGAGTCCAATCAGAAGCACTTACGTGGTCTACTGACAAAGACAAGAAGCAGCTCACAGAGCCATGAAGAAACAGTCAAGTACATCAAGGAGAAGATCAGGGAGAATCCCTCTCCAGAGAGGTGCATCAATCTGTTCCACTGTCTGAATGAACTGAATGACCATTCTCTAGTGGAGGAGATCCAAAGCTACCTGAGATCAGGAAGTCTCTCAGAAGAAGAACTGTCACCTGCACAGTGGTCAGCTCTGGTCTTTGTGTTGCTGACTTCAGAAAAGGAGCTGGATGTGTTTGACCTGAAGAAATACTCCAGATCAGAGGAAGGTCTTCTGAGGCTGCTGCCAGTGATCAAAGCCTCCAGAGCTGCTCTGTGAGTACATAAAATTACATTTAAGTACTAATCATCAGGAAGAAATATTCAGTTTAGAGAAATATATGTATTATAATATGTATATAATATATATTGAAAAACATATTGAATCAATGCATTGATGTTCACATTAGTATAACAATATGACCATACAATTCTAGGAGACAGTAGATGAATCTATATGTTGTTTGGGAGAATAAACCAAATGCATCTGCCATTGTCCTTCTACACTACTGGTGTTAAATTAACAGTGTGTTTGTGAAATCATGATGATCTCTTTGCAGGCTGTCATTCTGTGGACTCACAGAGAAAGGCTGTGCTTCTCTGGTCTCAGCTCTGTCGTTATAATTTGGACATATTCACTTATATTGTATTAAAGTAGTCATACGTTTTAGTATTTGGTCCCATATTCCTTACCTGCAGTGATTACATCAAGCTTGTGATTCTACAAATTGGTTTAATGCAACATTTTTCTAATAATTATATATATAAGGCAGGTTTCAGGACACTGGTATGAATGAAAATGTTTGAAAAAATTATACTGCCACTATTTTCACCACAAAGAATAGCAGTGTGGTTTTAATATGATTCTTTGCAGGCTGTCAGGCTGTCTAGTCACCGAGGAAGGCTGTTCTTCTCTGGTCTCAGCTCTGAAGTCAACCCCCTCACACCTGAGAGAGCTGGACCTGAGTAACAATGACCTTAAGGATTCAGGAGTGAAGCTGCTCTCTGCTGGACTGGGGAATCTCCACTGTAAACTGGAGACTCTGAGGTCAGTATTCCTGTAGTTGGTCAACAAGTGATAACTGTTCACCAGATCCACACGTGTTTACCAGGCACACATAGTCCACATCATATGTGTTTGGACAGTGAAGCTTACAGTTTTAAATTTGGTGCTATGCTCCAGCATTTTGGATTTGAGATAGAAAGTTTCATATTAGGCGACAGTACAGAATGTCCACCTTTTATTTGAGGATATTTTCATACATATCTGTTTACTGTTTAGAAATGAAAGCACTTTATGTATCTAGTTCTCCCATTTGAAAAAGTCTTAATAATTTGGACATATTCACTTATATTGTATTAAAGTAGTCATAAGTTTAGTATTTGGTCCCATATTCCTTACCTGCAGTGATTACATCAAGCTTGTGATTCTACAACTGGTTTAATGCATTTGCAGTTTGTCTTGGTTGTGTTTTGGATTATGTTTTTCCTGATAGAAACTGAATGGTGATTAATGTCCTGTCATTTTGGAGTCACTTCACTTGTAGTGTCAGTAAGAATAGAAGATGTTTCTGAACACTTCTACATTCATGTGGATGCTACTATGATTATGAATAATCATGAATGAATCGTGAATGATGATGAATGAGAAAGTTACAGAGGAACAAGGATCATACCCCCTCTGTTATTGGTAATGGTGAGAGGTTAGCATGTTTTGTTGTAGCCTCTGTAACTTTTTCACTCATTATTATTCATGATTCATTCATGATTTTTCTTAATCAAGGCATCATCAGGAGTAATTTAGTAGTGTTTAGAAACATATTATCTACTCACTTAGACAGAAGATTAATCCAGTCATCATCCACCATTCAGTTACTATGGACAAAACATAACACAAAACACAACCAAAACAAACTGCAAATGCAACCAACGAGTTTGGGACCAATACTCAACTTTTGACAACTTTAATAAATTATAAGTGAAATGGTCAGAATACGTTGACTATTCGTCAAATGGGGGGACTAGATACATAAAGTGCTTCATTTCTAAACGGTGAAACAGATATGTATTAAAATACCTCAAATAAAAGGTGACATTATATACTGTCACCTCATATGAAGCGCTTGATCTCAAATCCACAATGCTGGAGTAAAGAGCCACATTTTAAAATGTTATCTTCACTGTGAAAATAGATATGGTGTGGACTGGTATACTCAATACAATCTAAATCTGATACCTCACTGTCTGTCTTTGACGGATACTGCTTTTTAAACTGCTCTGGTCAGTCTACTCAAATATTTTACTATACATTTTTCTATCTACAAGCAATACTTTGATATTTTGTCATTTCTAATAATGATACATTAATTTATGAATAGATATGGCAGGTTTCAGGACACTGACATATCTTAATATGTAGAAAAAACTATACTGCCACTATTTTCACCACCAAAGAATAGCAGTGTGGTTTTAATATGATTTGATTCTTTGCAGGCTGTCAGGCTGTCTATTCACAAGGGAAGGCTGTGCTTCTCTGGTCTCAGCTCTGATGTCAAACCCCTCACACCTGAGAGAGCTGGATCTGAGTAACAATGACCTGAAGGATTCAGGAGTGAAGCTGCTCTCTGCTGTACTGGGGAATCCCCACTGTAAACTGGAGACTCTGAGGTCATTATTCCTGTAGTTGGTCAACAAGTGATACTGTTTTCACCAGATCCACATGTGTTTACCAGGCACACATAGTCCACACCATATGTGTTTTTGGACAGTGAAGCTTACAGTTTTAATTTGCTGCTATGCTCCAGCATTTTGGATTTGAGATAGAATGTTTCTTATTAGGTGACAGTATATAATGTCACATTTTATTTGAGGATATTTTCATACATATCTTGTGTTACTTGTTTAAAATGAAATCACTTCTATGTACAGTGGGGGAAAACAATATTTAGTCAGCACCAATTGTGCAAGTTCTCCCCACTTAAAAAGATGAGAGAGGCCTGTATTTTCATCATAGGTACACGTCAACTATGACAACAAAATGAGAATTTTTTTTTTCAAGAAAAATCACATTGTAGGATTTTTATATGAATTTATTTGCAAATTTATGGTGGAAAATAAGTATTTGGTCAATAACAAAAAGTTTCTCAATACTTTGTTATATACCCTTTGTTTGGCAATGACACAGGTCAAACGTTTTCTACAAGTCTTCACAAAGTTTTTCACACACTGTTGCTGGTATTTTGGCCCATTCCTCCATGCAGATCTCCTCTTGAGCAGTGATGTTTTGGGGGCTGTCGCTGGGCAACACAAGACTTTCTATGGGGTTTGAGATCTGGAGACTGGCTAGGCCACTCCCAGGACCTTGAAATGCTTCTTACGGAGCCACTCCTTCGTTGCCCGGGCGGTGTGTTTTGGAATCATTGTCATGCTGAAAGGACCCAGCCACGTTTCATCTTCAATGCCCTTGCTGATGGAAGGAGGTTTTCACCTCAAAATCTCACGATAATGGCCCCATTCATTCTTTCATTTACACGGATCAGTCGTCCTGGTCCCCTTTTGCAGAAAAAAAACAGCCCCAAAGCATGATGTTTCCACCCTATGCTTCCACAGTAGGTATGGTGTTCTTGGATGCAACTCAGCATTCTTTGTCCTCCACACCCGACGAGTTTGAGTTTTTACCAAAAAGTTATATTTTGGTTTCATCTGACCATATGACATTCTCCCAATCCTCTTCTGGATCATCCAAATGCACTCTAGCAAACTTCAGACGGGCCTGGACATGTACTGGCTTAAGCAGGGGGACACGTCTGGCACTGCAGGATTTGAGTCCCCGGCGGCGTAGTGTGTTACTGATGGTAGGCTTTGTTACTATTGGTCCCAGCTCTCTGCAGGTCATTCACTAGGTCCCCCGTGTGGTTCTGGGATTTTTGCTCACCGTTCTTGTGATCATTTTGGACCCACGGGGTGAGATCTTGCGTGGGGAGACCCCAGATCGAGGGAGATTATCAGTGGTCTTGTATGTCTTCCATTTCCTAATAATTGCCCCCAGAGTTGATTTCTTCAAACCCAGCTGCGTAACCTATTGCAGAGTCAGTCTTCCCAGCCTGGTGCAGGTTTACAATTTTGTTTCTGGTGTCCTTTGACAGCTCTTTGGTCTTGGCCATAGTGGAGTTTGGAGTGTGACTGTTTGAGGTTGTGGACAGGTGTTTTTATACTGATAACAAGTTCAAACAGGTGCCATTAATACAGGTAACGAGTGGAGGACAGAGGAGCCTCATAAAGAAGAAGTTACAGGTCTGTGAGGCCAGAAATCTTGCTTGTTTGTAGGTGACCAAATACTTATTTTCCACCATAATTTTTGCAAATAAATCATAAAAAAATCTACAATGTGATTTTCTGATATATTTTTTCTCAATTGTCTGTCATAGTTGACGTGTACCTATGATGAAAAGTACAGGCCTCTCTCATCTTTTAAGTGGGAGAACTTGCACAATTGGTGGCTGACTAAATACTTTTTTTTCCCCACTGTATCTAGTTCTCCCATTTGTATATGTCGTTATAATTTTGGACATATTCACTTATATTGTATTAAGTAGTCATAAGTTTAGTATTTGGTCCCATATTCCTTACCTGCATGATTCATCAAGCTGGTGATTCTACAAACTTGTTGAATGCAATTTGCAGTTTGTTTTAGTTGTGTTTTGGATTATGTTTTTCCTGATAGAAACTGAATGGTGAATAATGTCCTGTCATTTTGGAGTCACTTCACTTGTATTGTCAGTAAGAATAGAGATGTTTCTGAACACTTCTACATTCATGTGGATGCTACCAAGATTATTGAATAATCATGAATGAATCGTGAATGATGATGAATGAGAAAGTTACAGAGGGAACAAGGATCATACCCCCTCTGTTATTGGTAATGGGGAGAGGTTAGCATGTTTTTGTTGTAGCCTCTGTAACTTTCTCATTCATAATATATTCATGATTCATTCATGATCTTTCTTAATCAACGCATCATCAGGATTAATTTAGTCAGTGTTTAGAAACATGTTATCTACTCACTTAGACAATAAAATTACTCCAGTCATCATCCACCATTCAGTTACTATTGAGCAAAACATAAACCCAAAATACAACCAAAACAAAACTGCAAATGCAACCAACGA